>JAGFMF010011956.1:289037-302446 GCA_019455555.1 Galemys pyrenaicus
CCAGCACCAGGAGTCCTGAGACCAGCACCAGGAGTCCTGAGACCAGCACCAGGAGTCCTGAGACCAGCACCAGGAGTCCTGAGACCAGCACCAGGAGTCCTGAGGCAGAGGGCACAGACCATGGGAAGCACCAGACAGTGAAGCCAGTGACCACGGAACCTGTACGTTGACAGGGAGGGGGAGGGGGAGCGGAAGAGACAGACTTCACTCTGGGATCCCCGCCCTGTTGGACAGGGAACCACCTCCTGCGGTTCACTTTCGCTGAGACAGCGGATCTTTCCCTGAGACTTAATGCTAAACCTGATGATACAGAACACCAGGAATTTCAGTCAGCGGTTCTCCATGTTCATGGAACCTATGAACAGTGTTAGGGATGCCGCTGCTGCTACTGCCCTCCAAGTATTTTTTTTTTTTAAGATTTATTTACCACACAAGAACTGGGGTACAGGCCAGAGGTTTGGGGGGTGAGAGGATTCCCCAGAGACAGAGTGGGGAGCAGAACAGGCAGATTGACTGAAACACACTGCTGAGGGGAGCAGCGGACCGGGCAGGAAAGGTCTGCTGTGCCCGCCCTGTGGGTCTCCTCCCTGGCCGGCGGCAGGGATCGAACTCGTGCTGCAGTGGCTGAGGTCTGCTTCAGAGTGCGTTGCTTAACCCATTGGGCCATCACTGAGGTCCCTCAAAATAGTTCTAAAACTCAAATATAAAAACTATGAAACATTTAGAAGAAAATTTAAAAGTTTGTAACAATGTGAAGTTAAACGTAAATTTGGGGGCCCTCCCTAGTGGTGCAGGGGTTGAGTCCTAGCGCCAAGGAGCTAGACTCAGCCACTGCAACGGGAGCTCATTCTTCACCAGGGAGCTGTCCCACATAGCGCAGCAGACCTCTCCTGTCTTGCCACTGCACCCCTCGACAGTGGATTTCAGGAGATCCACTTGTTCTGCTCCCCACTCTGTCTCTGTGACTCCTCTCACCCCACACCCTGCATTTTTAACATTAAAGTTCATTAGAATTAGGGATACCAGTAAATTTTACAACTTGAGCAAGTGAAGTATTCTGAACACTTCCTTCCTCTCTTCATCTCTCTGGACTACACCACAGCTCTTCTATGTATAAATCTTTTAAAAAGTTACATGTAGGGCCTCCCTGCAGGCGCAAGGGGTTGAGCCTGGCACTATGAAGCATCCGCAGCCACTACAGGGCGAGTTCATTAAATGCGGCAGGCTGTGCTGGGCCCTCCTATGCACTCTCTCACTCCTGGAATTCCTCCTAATCACCTCACCCTTTCATAACTTAGAACCAATCCAGAGCTCACCTATTCTTCAAACACCATATCCTAAAAGTCTCCCAGACAAGTCCAGCCTGTATGAGTCTCTACTATGTGCTTGTGTTCTTTGTCATATGCTCTGAAACTCACATGTAGTTTTTTTTTTATTTTTAAAAGAGTTATTCATTCATGTAAGAACTGGGGTATAGGACATAAGTACAGTGGGTGAGAGGATCCACCAAAGACAGAGTGGGGAGCAGAACAGGCAGATTAACTGAAACACACTGCTGAGGGGAGCAGCGGGCGAGGCAGGAGGTTTGCCACACCATGTGGGTCCCCTCCCTGGCCGGCAGCAGGGATTGAACTCGTGCTGCAGCAGAGGCATTTTGCTTCATAGTGCATTTCTTTTTTTTTTTTTTTAAGATTTATTTATTTATGCATACAAGCACTGGGGTACAGGCCAGAGGTGTGGGGGGTGGGGTAAGAGGATTCACCACAGAGAGCTGGAAGCAGAACAGGCAGATCAATGGAAGTACACCGCTGAGGGGAGCAGCGGGCACAGCAGGAGAGGTCTGCCTCGCCATGTGGGTCCCCTCCCTGGCTGGCAGCAGGGATCAAACTCGTGCTGCAGTGGCTGCTGTTTGCTTCATAGTGCATTGCTTAACTCACTGTGCCACCAGGGAGGCCCCCATAGTGCATTTCTTAACCCACTGCACCACCAGGGGAGGGCCCACATGTAGCTTTTAAAAAAAAAATTTATTTATACATACAAGAATGGAAGTCCAGGCCAGAGGTGCAGGGAGAGGTCTCACCAGAGACAGAGCAGGGAGCAGAGCAGGCAGATCATCTGAAACACACTGCTGAGGGGAGCAGCGGGAGACAGGAGAGGTCTGCTGCGCCCTGTGGGTCCCTCCCTGGCAAGGAATGAACTCAGGCCATAGCAGTGATAGCGGATAGTGCTGAGACTTAACCCCTAGGCCACCAGGGAGGCCCTAGGGCTGCAGTTCTAAGTGCAAAGTCACAGTCACTGAAGTAGATGAGCTCCACCGAGCTGCTGTACGTATGAGATGAAAGGCTGGGCCGTGCCTGTGGTTAGGAGGCGGCACGGGAACCAAGCAAGGAGACAGAGAATTGATTGGAGAGGTAGGCAGATACCCACATTTGTATTATAGTCTGAAATAGAAAGTGTAATATAATCGATCAAAAACTACCCAGACTAAGAAAAAGCAGGTAATGGGCAATCCCGGAGAGAACAGTGGCAACTGAGCAGTTGAAGCAAAAGCTAGATTTTCTAAAGACAGAGGGTGCATTGTGAGGACGTGGAGAGTTCATCAGCGACCTGAGACATGTGCTAAGAGCTGGTAAGAGAAAGAAAAAGCTGCTGGGAAGGGCGGCAGGACCTAGTACGAGTGGCCTGTGCAGGGCTGAACAGAGGTGCGAGGGGTCAGAACTGGAAAGCAGTGATTGATGGTAATGAAGGTAAGTATTTAAAGTCCACAGTAGCTTCCCTTTGAGCTGCAAACTCCTTGAAGACAGGAGCCGGCCTCAGCGCGTGCTCTCCTGTAGCGCCCTGCAGGGTCTAGCGCTAAGGCCCGTGACAGGAGCCCGCACTCCCGGCATCTCAGGGTGGCTGACCACAGAGGAAAGGGCTTCGGGGCGTGGGAGCTCTCTGCCCTAACCTCAGAGGAAAGGAACACTGGGGTCCCTGTAGCGAGACCTCTGAAGGGCAGGTGCGGAGTGGGAAGGATGGCACCTGTGACCCTGGGCATCTATTTCAGCAGCACCCGGGTCTGAAAGCTGCTGCGTCCGGTTGGCAGAGCTCCGCCCCCCTGCTCCTGGCCTGTGCCCTCCTTCAGGGCAGCATGCACTTCATGTAGAAGGTGAGCGTGCAGGCACTGTCTGAGGTGGGGTGGGGGTGAAGATCGCTTTTCTGGGGCCTCTGCTAGTGTTTCCAGAATGGTCCGTTTTCAGTGCGAAGCATAAGCGGGATCACGTTTTAAATGGTGGAGATGTTGAAGCAAAGACTTTTGTAACCAGAGTCATTACATTTTCTGAAGCGGGGCCTCTATGGCCAGAGTAGGAGAAAACCGGCCCCAGTTTTCCAGTGGCGCTTGGGAAATCAAAGCTCCCTTGGGTCTGGCTGGTTTATGGCTTAAAGGAGCCAGAGGGCACATTGGGCGAGACCGTACAACCTGCCAAGTCAAGAGGCAAAGTTCAGAGGCAGAAGGGGGTGCCCTTTCCTAATGTGGGGGCGGGGGGGGGTTGGTAGAGAAAGGGAAGAGGAAGAGAAACTCACAATACAGGAAATGAATTTAAGTTGGGATTCTAACTAACTTTGAGGCAGAACGAGCAAGGAGAAAGGAAGGGGACTCGTCCCTCAGATGTCATGAAAAAATCCAGTCTAGACTATGAAAACTGGGGTGTTTTCATGGGAGGGGGCACCATGGGGCTTCCTGGCACCCTGACCCTGTTTTTTGATTGTTTCCTTTCTTTGCTTTTTTCGCAGAAGGCTGCTAGGCATCTTTGGATGGGGATTTGGGAAGAGGAAGTTGGAAGAAAAATAAATGAATGACTTGGTTACTCTCGACTCCTCCATGAGGGTCTGTTCTAAAACCACAACACTAAAGAGAGCACCAGGACATGGGGGGAGCGTGGGAGGGCAGATGAGAAAGGAAGCCAGGTGATGAGCATATGGGGGAGCAGTGGCACCGTGAATAAAGCTGACATTTTGGGGAACGTGAAGCGCACCCACAGAGACTTATTTACAGTCCACAGTTCCCTCCAGTTAACCGCTGTGATTTATACGGCGTCACACGGTGCGCACCCACACGACAGAGGGCGTTAAGTGTGTGTTTGGGGAGCGCTGCGGTCACATGGAGCTCTTTCCATGAACTAAACACATCAGGCAGCTGTAAAATATCAAACCCTACCTAGAATTGATTTTAAAAGTTCATCTCCCCCTCCACTCCCCACCCCCCCAGCCCAACTTGCGCCTTTTGCAGTCAGTAATCAGGGCACGCAGGGAGGGCCCTCACTGCCCAACTCTCCACCCCCGGACCGCATCAGAGCCGGGCTGCCCCCTTGCGGTCTCGCGGCTGTGCTGCCGACTACCCGCCCAGGCCCTCCATCCCCGGAGCCTTCTCCCCGCTGAGCCCAACACTGCGAGGGGCGGCCAGACCTGCCGCCCCCTGCTTCGGAGCTTCTCGAACCTTCTCCAGGGACAAGCGAATAAACTGAAAATGGACAAAGGCGTAGCCCGGGCGCAGGGCCACGCGGCCGCTCCCGACGCGACAATCCTGGAGCTCAGGACTCCGCGCCCCGAGAGCCCCGGTCCGGACGCAGGACGGCGAGGCGGCCGTGGCCTCCGCGCGGGAACGTGCGGCGGCGGTTATGTAAGCGGCGCGGGAGGAGCCGCCCGGCGGGAGCCCGGCAGGACGCGGCGTTCCGGGCGCAGTCCCCACCCTCCGCACCCAGCAGGGCAGACGGCGCCCGACCCGCGGGGCGGAGGGGGCGAGACCGCGGGTCACGCGGCGGGCGGCCGAGCGGGCGGCCGCGCCCACGTCTGCGCTCACGCGCCTCGCCGGCCCCGCTCCCGGACCGCCCCCTCGAGCCGCGCGCGAGCGGAGGCGCCCGAGGAGGGGGCGCGGGCTCGGCCCCCGAGCCCCCAGTCCCGGGGCGGGCGCCGGGCCGCGCAGCCAATCTGGGCGCGAGCCGGCCTCACGCGCCCCGCCCGCCCCGTCTTCCCAGCCCGCTCCAGCTCTCGCCACCCGAGCTCCGCGCTCGCCGCATGTAGGGGCGGAGCGCGGAACGCTCCCTTCCAGCCAATCGCTACTCGGCTGACTGTCGATTGGCCGGACCCCCCGTAGGCTTTGGCAAATGGGGTGTTAGCGCCGGGAGCCGGGGTCACGTGATGCCGGCCGGCCAGCCAATGGGGGCACGCGGCCTGTGTACGCAGGGGGAAGGCACGTGCCGCGCCGCACGTGTCCGGGCGGGGCAAGGGGCGGGGCGCGGCGGCGGCGGAGGTGGACGGCGGGGACCATCGGCTCCCGAGCCGGAGCCGCGAGCTGCAGGTGAGGGCGCTCGGGGCGGCCGGGACGGAGCCGCGCGGCCCGGGCTTAGCGCCCCGGCTCAACCGGGTGTGGGGAGGGGTCGCGTCACGTGGCAGGAGCGACTGAACCGGGGCGGCGGAGCCGGGATCCGGGGCGGCGGGGGCGGCGGGGGCGGCGGGGGCGGCGGGGGCGGCGGGGGCGGCGGGGGCGGCGGGGACCGCTCCCCCGCGGGGTCGGCGCGCGGTTTCGGGGTTCGGCGTGTACCACTCGCCCCCCGCGGCGTGACCGCTAGCGGGCTGCGGGGTCTGGCGGGGCGGAGACCGGGCGAGCCGCGCGGGTCTGGGGTGGGTGTCCAGTCGGGTGCTCACTGAGAACCGCGGGCAGAACCCAGGCGGCGCCGCGGCCGCCGCTGCCCGGCCCAGGCCCGAGGGCAGGCCGGGTTCTCAGGGGAGGGGGGAGGCCGGGACTCGAGTCTCGCCGTTGTGTCTGGACCAGGTGATGATGGACGGGAGACAGCCCACCCCGGTCTGCCGGCCCCTTCTTCGTCGTCAGGTTCTGGCTCAGACTCCGTCGCTCTTCTCTTCAGTTTCAGGTTCCCATCTGCGGCTACTCCCGGAGCGGCTGTCCCGTCCCTGCTCTCCAGCCCATGGATTCTCCGTCTAGCGTTTCTTCCTGTTCTTCCTACTCTCTCCTTTCCTCGTTTTCCGCCTCCCCCGTGAACAGTGACTCTGGCTTCCCTTCCGATAGCGAGGGGGAGGACAAAGGGGCCCATGGCTCCAGGCCAGACTCTGTTCGGCAGGAGGGAGGTCAGCGGCCGAGCCCAGGTCCGATCCGATGCAGGCAACGGCCCAAGGTTTCCAGTAATCAGCATGGAGCGTCTCACTTGGAACAGCGGGGCTCGCCTTCTCCTGTGGCAGGATCTGGGGTGAAGAGATCACGGGAAGATGAGTTGGAGGCTAGCGTCAACACTGAGGGTTGCACCTCGGAAGGAGACCTGCTGTTTGCCCAGAAGGTAAGAGAAAGGAGGGCAGAGGAGACCCACTGGAGCGGCAGAACACCCAACTGGCGGCTCAGGACCCTCTGTAGCAGCATTGGCTCCAGGTTGGAAGGTGGAGGACAGATCAGTGCTGGTCTGCTTCATGGTCTTCTCCATTTTGTCCTGTTTCTCCACAGTGTAAAGAGCTCCAAGGGTTCATTCGCCCTCTCATGGACCTCCTGAATGGGCTGAAGATGGGGCGCTTTGAGAGAGGTAATTATCTGATCAGGTGCATTCATTTGAGCAAGCTTCCTCTTTCTCTTTCAGAGCATGATTTAAATATATATTTCAATGTTTGGGGGGCTTGTACTACTTCTCTTTTGCTTCTGTGACTTCGTTTCTTTAGGTGGATCCATTTTAACCTCTTTCTATGCTTACTGTACCCGGTTTAACTCATGAATCTCAACCCTAATCTCTCCCTCTTCCTGGCCCAGGACTGAGCAGCTTTCAGCAGAGCGTGGCGATGGACAGAATCCAGCGGATCGTAGGTGTTCTGCAGAAGCCACAGATGGGGTAGGTCTGAGTCCCTGGTTCTGTTCTCAGTACTTTATGAAAAAGGAGTCTCCAGGGAGCCCTCCCTGGTAGAGCAGGGGTTAAGTCTTAGTGCTGTCAAGCTGTCACCGGCCACTGCAGCACGAGTTCAATCCCCAGCCAGGGAGCTGACCCACAGGGCACAGCAGACCTCTCCCCTCAGCAGTGTGTTTCAGTCAGTCCACCTGTTCTGTTCCCCACTCTGTCTCTGGTGAATCCTCTCACCCCCCCCACCCTGGCTCACACCTCAGCCCTTGTATGTATAATTAAATATTTATTTAAAGGATTGGTTTATTTATGCATATAAGAACTTGGGTACAGCCAGAGATGTGGGGAGGCAGGATGCTTCATAGTGAGGTGCTTAACCCCTTGTGGCACCAGGGGTCCCCAATAAATAAGTTTTTTTTAAAAGTCTCCAGATTTGTCTTGTTCTTCTTTTCACAGTTGGTAGCTTTTATTTCAATGTCTTTTTCACAGGGAGCGTTATCTGGGAACCCTGCTGCAGGTGGAAGGGATGTTAAAGACTTGGTTTCCTCATATAGCTACCGAGAAGTCACCCCTGGGGAGTAGCAGGCAGCAGCTGGCCAAGGTAAGAATTAAACACCTGTGGAAGAGGGCCTCCTGGTGCTACAGGGGCTTGAGTGCTGCACTGTGGAGCTCCCCTCAGCAGTGTGTTTCAGTTGATCTGCTCTTCTGCTCCCCACGCTGTCTCTGGTGACTCCTCTCCCCCCTGCACCTCTGGCCTGCATCCCAACTCTCGTGTGCATAACTAAATAAATCTTAAAAAAAAAAAAGCCCAGAAAATGACCTGTACAGAAGAGATGGCCCACCTCTTCCATTGTCTCCTGGGTGGTCTTGCATTTGCTCTTTTCAGAACAGAGCTTCATTCCAGGGAAAAGGATGTTTAAGTTCCCCTTGTTTTGTTTGTTTTTTGATTCCTGGATGTTTTTTGTTCTGTTTGGTCCGGGTCACTACAAAGATTTTCAAGACGTTTAAGCCTGTTTCTCAGTGCAGCTTACCTGCTTGCTTTGTCCAGCAGAAGGTTTCCTCCTGGCCATCCTGTTCAAGGTGGAGCCTTCTGTCTGGGAAGGAGCCGCAGCATCTCTGCAAACTCTCCCTCCCCTACTGCCCTTGAAACTCTTTCCCTAGCGCGTTTCACTCCTGCCAGAGTATCTTTGCTCAAAGTCCTCTGGAGGCATGGGCTTCAAGGTCTGAAGGTCTGGTCGCAAGAGATACCTCACTGGAAGAGAGGAGGGCAGCAGGGGGCACACATGTGAGGGGTGTTCGGTGTATTCTTAGACCTAATGTGGAAATAATTTGCTCCTGTGCCTTCAAATAGTAGGGTGTTTAGGGGGTAGGGGTACTCACATGAAGGGGTTGTCTCCTGTAAAGAATGGGCAGTCCTTGTGTTCAGTCAGCCACAGTTGTTACTGCTGTAGGAGGAACTAATTTTGATAGGAGGATCTTGCTTTGGTATATTTACACATCTTAAGAAACGCAACAGAAGGACCTCCCTGGTGGTGCAAGGGGTTAAGCACCACACTGTGAAGCATCTGCAGTCACCGCAGCATGAGTTCGATCCCCGGCCAGGGAGCTGATCCACATGGCGCAGCAGACCTCTCCTGCCTCCCCACTGCCCCTCTCAGCAGTGGATTTCAGTCAGTCTGCCTGTTTTGTTCCATGCTCTGTTTCTGGTGACTCGTCTCACCCTCCCTCCCCCCACCTCTGGCTTACATCCCAGTACTCGTAAGCATAAACAAATAAATCTTTTTTTAAAATTCTAAACTGAGTCATATCTTTTTTTTTTTTTTAAAGATTTATTTATTTATGCATACAAGCACTGGAGTACAGGCCAGAGGTGTGGGGGGGTGAGAGGATTCACCACAGAGAGCAGGGAGCAGAACAGGCAGATCAACAGAAGTACACTGCTGAGGGGAGCAGCGGGCACAGCAGGAGATGTCTGCCACACCATGTGGGTCCCCCCCCCTGGCCGGCAGCAGGGATCGAACTCGTGCTGCAGTGGCTGCGATTTGCTTCGCTTAACCCACTGCGCCACCAGGGGAGGCCCCTGAGTCATATCTTAAGTACTGAGAACCTACGGGACCCTGTATGTGTCTGGATAGCCATGACCTTTATGGTATGTGGTACATCGTAGGCCTTCACGTATTTATAAATTAAATGAAAGTTTAATTTGTCTACTAAACTTTTTAAGATTAATTTTTATTTATACATACCCAGAAGTGCAAGGGTGAGAGGACTCCTAGAGACAGAGCAGGGAGCAGAACAGGCAGATCCACTGAAAACCACTGCTGAGGGGAGCAGCGGGGAGGCAGGAGAGGTCTGCTGCGCCCTGTGGGTCCCTCCCTGGCCAGGATTGAACTCGTGCTGCAGTGGTTGGCAATAGCTTGATAGTACTTAAATTTAAACCCCTGTGCCACCAGGGAGGCCCTGTCTACTAAAACTTCTACTTAATTGGCCTGGCAAGAAGTTATCTGTTGCGTAAAAACAATGTATGTTTGCATCGCAGAGTTCCCAAGAAAGCAAAGGTTTAAACCAGGTGGAGTTCGTCTGAAATCGTCCTCACCCAATTTTTCTTTCTCTTCTCTCCCTCTGTAGCACTTTTCAAGCCATCATAGTTATCCAGCTGCTGCCTCTCCTGACCCTGCCGTGGGGAAGATGGCGCAGACTCAGCTCGGACACACGGTGTGGAAACCGCAGCAGCCGTGGCACCTCACCGAGTGGCCCACCGTGAGCCTCACTTGGACCCACACTACCCCGATCTGCAACCCCCCGCTCGGTTCCCCGGGTGCCGTCTCCATCAGCCGCGGCCCTTTAGACACTGGAGCCAGCATCGGGGTCATCCTTTTCCTCCAGCCTGGAATGCAGCCCCTCACCCACTCTGCCCCAGCCACTCCAGCCCTGCCCACTGCAGCATCTCCTGTCACCCCCGGGGGCCCTAAGAAACTGTCTGGAGGCGCGTCCCGTTGCCGCAGCTTGCCAGTAACTCTGCTGTCGGACTGGAGCTGCCCCCTGCCTCCCCCAGGCCCACCGGGCGTGGCCAGAGAGGCGGCGACGGGACACCTGGAGCAGAGGGGAAGGCACCCTCCGGGCGCTCCTGCTGGCCGCCTTCTCCACCCCTGACCAGGACTTGGGGCTGTGGTTTCTAGTTGGTGTAAATCTCTTTCTCTCTATTTTTTACTTCTAACGTGTGGTTTGTGCTGAGGGGAGAAAAGCTTTCTGATTAAAACAATTTTATACCTAACCAGTATACTGACTGCAGGAGATTGGAAGCCCTCTATTTCAAACAACAAAGAGCCCTGAGCTGCAGGGGAGAAGGGAGGCCTGGGGTGTTAGTGAGCTGAGCTTGCCGCCTTAGGGGTCCCGATGGGCCAGTGTGCGCCTGTGCGGCTATTCTCGCGGGCCTCAGAGTCCGGTTTGTTTCCGTTCAGGCTCGGGCTCTGGCTGTCTCACTGGTCACCTTCCAGCTGGCCCAGGCTAGCAGGCCGGTGGATGGCACGGCTGACGCTTGTGGAGAGATGCAGGCGGTGCTGCAGGGCAGGGCACGGGAGCCAGGACGGCCTCTGGCTGCCAGTTTTAGCATGAAGGGACGACCGTCAGATGGAAGTCCCTCCAGCCCTGGCTTCGTCCGCATTCGAAAAGCTGCAGCTGCTCAGTGTGCGCTGGCGACAGCGGACTGACGGAAGGACAGACACCCTGGGCTCCCTGCATCTACCCTCCCTATGTTGCCCTGCCCTGAGCGGCGTGTGGAGGGCGCACTTGTTCCAGTAACTTCTGTTACTGCGCCTCTCAAGGTAGGTAGACCCCGCTCCTCTGCTCTTTAAGCTCTGTGTCCTCAGTGAATAATTTTTTTTTTTCCCAGAGAACGTGACCTCCTTTCAAAGACCTCTCCATTTGGGCTTTTGATGGCCGTTTCCCTCTGGAACTTTTTCTGTACAGTTCTGCTGTGCCCTGTGGGTCCCCTCCCTGGCCGGGGTTTGAACTCGTGCTGCGGTGACTGCAGAGGCTCCTTGCGCCACCACGGAGGCCCTTCTCCATAATTCCTGGCGGAATAGTCTAGTATACCCTTCCTGACTCCTTCCTGCCACTCAGCGCGCAACCTCTTGCAGCCTCATTTCCTTTGCTGCCTGTCTACTGCCTCTTCCTAGGTCACCAGCGATCTCATAGAACATCATAATGTAACTTCCACCCAATCAACAGCGAGATCTGGGGCCTTTACAAAGATGATGTATTTCATTCTGTCAGTATCACTGACACTCCTGGCACAGCCTACTGAAGTCCTCCTCCATTGGATCCCATAACAGCACACGATCCTAATTCTCATCTTACCCATCTGGCAGCAATTTCTGTACCTCTTAATGGCATGCTTCTACCCACTCCAGAGTGTGGGTGTTCCCCTGGGCTCAGGCCTTGACCCTTTACTTTTCCTGGCTGCATTCTTTCACTTAAAGGTTTCGTCTTTTCTCGGGGCTTTAATTCTCTTCATTTAGAAGGCTGTGGAAACTGTCTCCAGTTCCAATCTTTTCCCTGACATGACACACTGAATTTCTAACTTTCTGCTATGTAATTCTGTTTACATATTACACTAAACACTGAAAAGGTCAGCATTTCAGGGCTAAGAACTACCCTTTGTATCTCATTTCAGCCCCCTCACTGTATAGCCAAGCAAACTTAGGTGGCTAGTGTAAGACAACACAATAGGCAGAACAAAACTTTTTTTTTGCATAGAAGAGCTGGGGTGCAGGCCAGAGGTTTGGGGGATGAGAGGATTCACCAGAAACAGAGTGGGGAGCAGAACAGGTGGATTTACTGGAACACCCTGCTGAGGGGAGCTGTGCCACATGTGGGTCAGCTCCCTGGAGGGGATTGCAGGAATTGAACTCAGGCCGTAGCGTGATATCTCTGACACTTAACTCCTAGGCCAGCAGGGAGGCCCCAGAACAGACTCTTGGTTTCTAACCCATTGATGCATTTTCCAATGTTCACTAATTAATCTTTTTCCTTTAAAAATGTCCTTTTTTTACAGCACCTTTTCTTTCGGTGCTATATATGATACCAACGTTTTTCTAAATAACCAGACTTAAAATTTGGGGCTGTTGAGTCCCCTTTTTATTGTGATTTTGGAATGTTATTTAAAATCCCTTTTTTTCTGTTCCATTACCATCTCTGTGGTCTACACTGACTGTCCAATAACCTCTTTTACCTCTAATTCCTCCTTACTGATAACAAGTTTAATTTTCTTAGAACAGTACTTTCAGGCCATTTCCTATTCAAATCCTCCGATGACTCCCCAATTCTTTGGGAAGAAAATTCAAAACGTTTAGTCCCGTTTTCTGTTTCTCCCTGTTTCTCTACATGTCCCCTTTGTTCCAGTTTTTTTATTTGCCACTGAACACTGTGAGCCTTCTTGTCTCTGAACTCTTGCTCATGCTGTTCACTTTGCCCAGCGTTTCCTGCTTCTGTTAATTAGCTTCCACCCTTCTTACCATGACTAACTCATGTACTTTCTTCCTTTCTTTCTTTTGAAGCATATTTATGTTTCATTCCACTAACCCCCATGAAACTCTTTTTGTGATTGAGGGCTGATGTCAGTTCCATTTTACAGATGAGGAAATAGACTTGACAGTTTTAAGTCAGGAGTCAACAAGAACTAGATAGTAATTCAGACTTTGTGGGTCCTATATCTCCGCTACAACTACCCAACTCTGAAGTTGTAGCTCAAAGTAGCCACATCCACTTATCAAATTGGCACAACTGTAATCCAATAAAGTTTTATTTACAAAAACAGGGTGGAGCTGGATTTGACCTGCAATTTGCAGACTACTGGTTGGAGTGACTTGCTCAAGGTCATATGCCTGATGACTAGAGTTTGGATAGAATCCAAATCTCTTGACTTCTAATCCAGTGCATTTCCACTATTGTGCCATTGCCTATACAGCTTATTTTGCACTTATCATGCTGCTATGTTTTATTATCTTTTATGTCTGTGACTGTTCTGGTGGTCCACAAGGCACTGGAATGCTATCAGCAGTACCCAGTGCAGAGTAGGTAGTCAATAAAAACTCGTTGATAAGTACAATGATGTCCCAGACTATTCTGAAACTGGCTCCAGTTTTTGTGAATTCTAATAGCATAATCAGTGAGGATGCACCTGTGTGTCTGTTTTAGGGGAAGTACTCAAAGAGCCTCATTACCTGAGGGGTGGGGGAAAAAAGAACCTTATTACACAAGCTTAGACCTAACTTCTTTTTTTGAGTCTTTTCCTGCAGTTTTTCAGTAGCCACGTGAACTTAGAGAAATCACCGTAAGTGGATATATAGAAGTAACTTGAAGAAGAGAGATTGTCTGCATAGTGAGGAAGAAATAAAAAGATTTCTACAGGTCACACTTGGAAGCAAAAGGATAGACGCTGAGGGCCTCCCCTGGTGGCGCAGTGGGTTAAGCAACGCACTACGAAGCAAATCGCAGCCACTGCAGCACGAGTTCGATCCCTGCTGCCGGCCAGGG
>JAGFMF010011956.1:313932-334510 GCA_019455555.1 Galemys pyrenaicus
TCCCCTCCCTGGCCAGCAGCAGGGATCAAACTCGTGCTGCAGTGGCTGCGGTTTGCTTCATAGTGCGCTGCTTAACCCACTGCGCCACCAGGGAGGCCCCACTTGTGACATTCTGAATCTCACACTGTGCTTACCTTTGAGCACTGTAACTGAATTACTAAAGTTATATTCACTTAAAAAATAGCGTGATGTCAGATTCAGACTGACATTTAACCATAAGGAGTTTCTGTAAGGTAAATTTTAAAAATTGGGTCTCCCTGGTGGTGCAGCATGAGTTCGAACCCCGGCCAGGGAGGGGACCCACATGGCACAACAGACCTCGCCTATCTCCCCGCTACTCCCCTCAGCAGTGTATTTTAGTAGATCTGCTTGTTCTGCTCCCTACTCTGTCTCTGGTGACTTCTCTCTCACACACCCCGCCTGCCTGCCCCCCAACACCTCTGGCCTGCACCCCAGTCCTTGTATGCATAAATAAATAATTTTTTTTAAAAAAAAGACATTTTAAAACTTGAGGGAGGGAGGGTAATCTCTAACTTGCTGTTTGGGAAATATTCGGGTGTTTCTTCATCCTAAATTTTGATGCTTGACACAGATTATTTTTGCTGTGGTACTTCCTACTACCTATCCCAAAAATTACAGTATATTGTTACCTCATAAGGTAAGGTCACTTTATGTCAGAGAATATATAGGGATCCTACAAAGAACTTAAGAAAATATCTCTACCCCTGGGGATGAAACTCCAGTGTTGGTATGTGTTATGTGCCTTGTGTTACTGTTAACATCTTGATGTTTTCAATCCTACTGCCTCTTTTTTCACCTGTCAGACCATCTGAAACCTTTTCTCGATGATTCTACTCTTCGATTTGTGGACAAATTGTTTGAGGCTGTGGAGGAAGGCCGGAGCTCTAGGCATTCCAAGTCTAGCAGTGACAGGAGCAGGAAAAGAGAACTAAAGGTAGGTTATATTTAACTATCTGATGAGCTCAGAGTTGCTTTAAATGGTAACAAAGTTGCTGAGCTTACCTGGCTCACACTTTGGTATTCACTATTGAGATATCTACTGTTTAGACCTTGATGTAGAGGGGATGAACTTGCATTATCACCACCTTCAGATATTCCAAGGAAACAGTCTGTAGTTTTGCTCTTGTTCATATGCAGTTAGGGGTTTTGGTTCTCATGTCTCCCTGTCCCGCTGTCCCCCTTTACTGCTGCCTATAAATTGATAATAGCTCTAAGATTGTATGGTCTGGTTTACTTGCAGCTAATGATTTCTTGAGAATGTGGTTCCACTGTTACCTGAGTTGCAAACCTCATTGCTTCTGTTTAGAGGTTGCTCTGCAATAGACTTGTAGATGAGATACCTAACAATAAGTATGTCTGCAGAGCCTGCCGTTCGCTCTATAGAATGTTGCTGGTCATCTTAAAGGGACCATCATATTTCGCCTTTGATTCTGCAGCTGCTGTTGGTCATAGCCTCTTGACATTTTCAGTGTCAGTCATTTTTCTCTGTCTCTTTAAAAATAGCTTCTCTGTGACTCCCAGCAAACCTTCCAAAGTGGTTTAGTACCTTGGCTGTTCCATTGCTTTTCTTGGTGTGCACAGTGAATAAGCACTGTCTGCTTGCTCTCTGGCAGGCTGTGGAACCAAGAGACATAGCTTCACGTGCCGTTTGTGCTTAGGGGATTGTAGAGTGATCAGAGGACGAGAGATAGTGCTTGCCTTAAAGGAATGTGCGGGGTGAGAGCACAGCAAGACAGGCACAAACTATAAAATCTGAGTGTTTGTTTTATGTGTCATGTTAGGGTTGACTGTAGAATTTCAGATTTATGTTGGATTTTGTTCTATTTAAAGGGGAACGCTTCATCCGCAGCATACACAGATCTGCAGCGTGAAGGGTGTTATGATTGGGCGTGCTGCTGCGCTAAGGGCTGAGGACATGTGTGAATGCGTGACTACCCTTGGGTGGGCTTACTAAAAATGGCTTCTTGAAGGAGGTATCTAGATAGTCTTGGGAGACGGGTCCCATTTTGGTCCATTTAAGTCCCCACCCCACACAATATATTATGGGAGAGTCCTTTTTCTTGAACTGTAGGAGTTCCAGGAAGCGCTCGCCCCTGGCTGAGGATATGTCCTTGCAAAACACGAGCCCTCCTAGTGAAGAGGGGATGTCACCCAAAGCCTACCACCGGTGTGTACATTTGCTTTTTCCCATTGTCCCTTCCAGTTGGCCACTCTTGGTCCTGTTAAATTCACTTTGCAAATTAGTCAGCATATTTGAGTCCCATCGTTTGATAGAAACAGAGTGTTACTGGGGAATAGTGAAGACAAGAGAGGAGGCCCCTGTCCTGGAGGGGCGTAGACCATATTGGGAGGCGCCACTAACACTGAAGACTTAACACTTGGCAAGCAGAATATCGGCAGTGTAATTTTACCTACGGTGACCCAAGCTCTTAAGTGCTAAGTGGATGTGAGACAAAAGTTTGATCAGAGTGGGATGAGATTATTAATGAGGAAAACTTCCTGGAGGAGGTGAGTTTTAGTCAGGATTTGGAACTGGGATTGTGGAAAAGTTAAGGGAGATTTTTACAAATGTGGGCAGTAGCATTTGCAAAGACATTGAAATGGGAGCATTTATATGAACATGGGGATGAATTTGCTTGACTGGAATAGGAGAATGATGAAGTTGGGTGAGATGGTCCATTTGGTGGAGGGTCTAGACGACTGACTTCTGGCAAGTAGCCATTTGCAAGGCTGCATCATAGACCCCTGGGAAGAGCCACAAAATACTGGTAGGGACTAGGATGATTTTTCCCTTCTCCCCTGGGCAGGGGATATAAATCTTCTTTCATCTTTGGTTCCCTTAGGAAGTATTTGGTGATGACTCTGAGATTTCCAAGGAATCATCAGGAGTAAAGAAGCGACGGATACCCCGTTTTGAGGAGGTGGAAGAGGAACCAGAAGTAATCCCGGGGCCTCCATCAGAGAGTCCCGGCATGCTGACTAAGCTACAGGTAGTAAGCAGGGAGCGGAAGCAGAAACAAGATGCATGGGGGCAACTTCATTGTAATTTTATCTGAATTAGTGTTTGCTGATGGAAGGCTTTTATTTCCTGCTTCATCTTTCATCAGTCCTTGGCTTAGTCAGGAATGTTCTCTTTCAGGCTATAAAAGTAGTTTTTACAGAGCACCTGTTCATTGGCAGGCAAGCTGTATTACATATGGTTATTTACCTCTTTGAGTCATTGAGAAAATTAATTGAAATAATCAGAACTCAGCTTTATGACAGAAAATTTTGCAAATATAATGCAGAAAAGATACAATCTACTTAAATAATTTCAGCGTGACTTTGCTTGCTTTTATATGGTAGCCTCTGTTTTTATTTTTTTATTTTTTTTAAAGATTTATTTATTTATGCATACAAGCACTGGGGTACAGGCCAGAGGTGTGTGGGGGGGTGAGAGGATTCACCACAGAGAGCGGGGAGCAGAACAGGCAGATCAATGGAAGTACACCGCTGAGGGGAGCAGCGGGCACAGCAGGAGAGGTCTGCAATGCCATGTGGGTCTCCTCCCTGGCCGGCAGCAGGGATGGAACTCATGCTGCAGTGGCTTCGGTTTGCTTCATAGTGTGTTGCTTAACCCACTGCGCCACCAGGGATAGCCTCTGTTTTTATTTTTTTTCTTTTTTTTAAAAAATTTATGGTTTTGCATTCTTTTTTTTTTTTTAAAGATTTATTTATTTATGCATACAAGCACTGGGGCACAGACCAGAGGTGTCGGGGGGCGAGAGGATTCACCACAGAGAGCGGGGAGCAGAACAGGCAGATAACAGAAGTACACTGCTGAGGGGAGCAGCGGGCACAGCAGGAGAGGTCTGCTGCACCATGTGGGTCCCCCTCCCTGGCTGGCGGCAGGGATCGAACTCCTGCTGCAGTGGCTGCGGTTTGCTTCATAGTGCGCTGATTAACCCACTGCGCCACCAGGGGAGGCCCAGCCTCTGTTTTTAAATGGGCACTGTTAAACAATGTCAGTACCATATAAGCAATAGATGTTCTGTGAAGATACTTTTTAATTAAAAACCATTTTAAAAGATGAGGGGAGGGGCCTCACTGCTGGCACAGTGGGTTAAGCAACGCACTATGGGGCCAACGCAGCCACTGAAGCACAAGTTTGATCCCTGCCTCTGGCTGGGAAGGTGGCCCACATGGCATGGCAGACCTCTCCTGCCTTGCCTGCTGCTACCCTCAGCAGTGTACTTCAGTCAGTCTGCCTGTTCTGCTCCCCATTCTGTCTCTGGTGACTCCTCTCACCACCATCCTCTCACCCTCTGGCCTGTACCCAGTGCTTGTATGCATAAATAAAATAAGTCTTTTTAAAAAAAAAAAAAAAGATGGGGGAGATGGAATATATGCATACATGTGTATGGACAATGGGTGGATTTTTTTATGTATTTGTGGTATTTCTGGAAGGGAAGAGAGTAATGTTTTTAGAGGATGGGGTGAAAAAAATTTACAACATGCCCTTTTGTATTATGTAAATATGTCATTTATGTGAATCATATTATTTACATAATGTAATACATATTTACATAAATTTTATATGTTTGCATTATAAACCTGTAAATATATATCACTTATTCATAAAAATGTTAAAAATGAATTTTAGAAAGTATTTTGACAAATTCTTGGGGAAATGCAAGAAGAGTTATTTGACCGTATCCTCAAAGTTTATTATTTTGAACTTCTTTGGAAGAAGTTTACAGATACTAGAAAGTATATCTTTACACTATCATCTCTGGTTACCCAGACCAAGAATTCAGAGACTCATAGCCTATCTTTATTTTAAAGGGCAGTTGTATGGGTTTTGTCAAGATACTTTCTAAAATCCATTTTTAACAATTTTTGAGTCAGGAGTATACTTACATAGTACAAAATGCAGGAAAGTATAAAAGAGCATAAAATAGCTCTGTAAGACAGGTACTGTTTTTAGCCCTTTTAGACACTTGGATGTTTAGAGATGAAATACCATGTCCAAAGTGATGCAGAGACTAAGTGACAGAGTTAGGATTCAAACTCAGGTTTCTCTGACTGCAGTCTCTTTTTATGAAGCTACTTAATATCCTACTTTAGGAATGAATCCTGCCTAGATTTTCTGGCCTGTGGTACAGAAGAATATAATTATGTTATTTAAAACATTTCTGGTTCTCTCGATCTGAAAGCCCACTGAGTTTAGAAACCTGTATGAGAGAAATTAAAAAATTAACTGGTTTTCAATTTTCTCCCCCACTGGAGAGCAGATCAAACAGATGATGGAGGCAGCAACTCGGCAAATAGAGGAGAGGAAAAAACAACTGAGCTTCATTAGCCCCCCTACACCTCAGGTATTGTGCCCACGCTGTTCTGACAAGTATTTTGAGCACCGAATTTCTTGCCTCCCAAATGAGAGTTCAGAAGGTGACTACATGTTCCACCCACAGTCTGACACGCTCTGTGTGTGTGTGTGTGTGTGTGTGTGTGAGAGAGAGAGAGAGAGAGAGAGAGAGAATGAACTCTGATACTCCTGATTCTGATTTCTTTTTCTCTACTTCACAGGCAAAAACTCCCTCTTCCTCCCAACAAGAACGACTTCCAATTGGCAACACTATTCAGCCCTCCCAAGCTGCCACTTTCATGAATGATGCCATTGAAAAGGCAAGGAAAGCAGCTGAATTACAAGCCCGTATCCAAGCCCAGCTGGCACTGAAGCCAGGGCTCATTGGTAATGCCAATATGGTGGGCCTGGCCAATCTCCATGCCATGGGCATTGCTCCCCCGTGAGTATCTATTTTACAGAACCCCTTGTCATTTGAAGCTTGAGAAACAATTTTTACCTTTAAATGTTACTGATCTGTGTCTTCCAAGAAACCTAAAGCATTTCTTACACCGTTTCATATTTCTTACATATGACCAAGATATGCAATTTGAATTCATTCTCTTGGCATCTTGTTGTAGAACTTATTACCCTTTTATAATTGGCAGAAGAATGCATAAGATTATGTATCTTGTATCGGACCTGGGACTAAAACCATGTCTCCGAACATTAAATCATGTTAAGTGAGACCAGATCTGAGAGTTCTCTACAGCTGGGTAAAGATAATAGACTTTACTTTTAGTATCTGTGGTTGTTTTGGCATCTGTGTCTGACAAAAGGTAAACAAAGATAGGAGTATACATTTTCTCATTGTAATTTACAGATTCATTGAATTTAGATAGTACTCTATGTTTAAACATCCATTTGATATTTTCAGTCAAGATAGTCACTGATTGCTTTGTGTTCCATAGACTTGACCTTGTTATCTGTCCACCTTTGATATATTTTCTGGGGTTTCTGTTTGTCTGTTTCATATGGGATTGTTTCTTTCTGGGCTATCTTTCAGGAAGGTGGAATTAAAAGATCAAACTAAACCTACGCCACTGATCCTCGACGAGCAGGGTCGCACTGTGGACGCCACCGGCAAAGAGATCGAGCTGACACACCGCATGCCCACTCTGAAAGCCAACATTCGCGCTGTGAAGAGAGAGCAGTTCAAGCAGCAGCTGAAAGAAAAGCCATCAGAAGACATGGAATCTAATACTTTTTTTGATCCCCGAGTTTCAATTGCCCCTTCTCAGCGCCAGAGACGTACTTTTAAATTCCATGACAAGGGCAAATTTGAGAAGATTGCCCAGCGTTTACGGACAAAGGTATCTGCCTTAGAACAGAACCTAGAATCTCAAAGAAATTTGGAAGATGACAAAAAGGAAATTGAATACAGCCCTAAAATACAATTAGCAATGAATAATTTTTTAAATACTGTATTCCTGTAATGCTTGATTTTTAGCTGATTCATTTTTCAGTTATAGCCTAGGTAGAAATGAAATGTTCAGCCTTCTCCGTATATAACTTGCACTAGAGAGGAACAATTCAGAATCTTGTGGGTAAAGAGGAAAGCTAATCTGGTGTTAAAATTTACTAACAATCCACAGACCTGGGCAGTTGAATTGATTGTATTGTTGGACTTGTGCCTTGTCACTCTCATTCTGATGTCCTCATAAAATGTCACTTGTGCACTTGCTGTGAGCACATTGGCTTAGTGGGTGTGATGAGGGTGAGGTGCATAAATCAACTGAGACTAAATAAAACAAGCTCTTTCCCGAAACTTGTAGAAATTATAGATGTAAAGAGTTCAACAAGAGAGTATTTTAAAATTTGGGAACTTCTACCACTTTCCTATTTATTATTGTACTCTCTTTGTCCCGTTTTTAGGCTCAATTGGAGAAGCTGCAGGCAGAGATCTCCCAGGCAGCGAGAAAAACAGGCATCCATACCTCAACTAGGCTCGCCCTCATTGCTCCTAAGAAGGAATTAAAGGAAGGAGATATCCCTGAAATTGAGTGGTGGGACTCTTACATCATCCCCAATGGTTTCGACCTGTGAGTGTGTTAGTTGACACCTTTTAATAGCACTGCAGTTTATGGAATAGCTAGTGCTCATGCTTTAAGTAAAAACTTGAAATCCAAGGGAAATGGTTAATCATACACAATCTCATATGTATTTGTAAAGGATGTTTTACTGGGTTATTTTTAGGTTTTTTTCTTGAGTTAATGTTGGAGGAAAGGGCACAAATAATCAAGGTCATTATCCACTAGAGTCTTGTGTGATAGTGGACATGGTGGCTTATTGCCTGAGACAGCAGCCACTGACTACACACGAATGTAGAGTATTTCAAAACTAAATTTTCTATTTGCTATACGTTACTTGTTTTTTAGTTATTTTTTAATTATATTATTTTGCTACTTGTAATAGATGTTTACATTTCTTAACAATCCAGTTCTAGACTAGAGCAAGGTTTTTAAATTGATGGTCAAGAGAATGGTAAATTAAAGCATACTAGAGACATTTAAACAACTTTCACTATGTCTGTTCTGTCACTCTGATATATGGCTTTAGGACACTGTTAACCACTGCCCCAGGAATTTCTCCTTACTAATGAGAGAGTGTAATATCCTTCAGGAGTGAGGGTAGAAAAAAGGGTTGTGAATGACTAGTATAGAGTGTGTCTAAACCTTAGAGAAACCTTAGTTTCTCATTTTGAAAAATTACATGTATTATATGTAATAGGTATGCATGTATTGAAAAGTGATACATTATGGAGCATGGATTCCCCCCCCCCCCATTTTGTCTTTGAGATTCCTTTTCTGTCGGCATCATCTCTACCCACATATCTTCTTTTCCCTTCTTCCTCCAATTTTAGTACAGAGGAAAATCCTAAGAGAGAAGATTATTTTGGAATCACGAATCTTGTTGAACACCCAGCCCAACTTAACCCTCCAGGTAATGTGTAGATTGTTCAGTCAAGGCTCTAGAGAAGTATTCGCCGGTAGAGCGGGTGCGATAATGGGCTTGTTCTCTGAGACAGCCACCTCTGTCACGGAGTGCAGCCGTGTACTAGGTTCACTAGTATAGCTGAGGGTCTGGGTTTTATTTTTTCAGTTTGATGTACTAAACTGTACATATGGCTGTTTGGCTACAGTGTTAGTGTAGCTCTGAAGTATGCAGACCTTACCTAGAAATGACGTACTGATGTGTGTGACGGCTTAGGCTTCTGCCATAGTGTTGACTAGTTCTGGCCTTTCCACCATCATGAAACTCCTTCCCTTTGTTGATCTTCTCTGTCTTCAGCCTTTTTTTAAAAGATTTATTTATTTACGCTTATAAGAACTGGGGTACAAGTCAGAGGTGTGGGGGTAAAAGGATTTACCAGAGACAGCGCAGGGGACAGAGCAGGCTGAAGTACACTGCTGAGGGAGCAGTGGGCGAGGCAGGAGAGGTCTCCTGCACCTTGTGGTCAGCAACCTGGCTGGGGATCGAACTCGATCCCCTGTGACTGCGGGTGCTTTATAGTGCGGCGCCTAACCCCTTGTGTCTTCAGCCTTTTTCTCTTTATAATTTTTGTACATAGTCTCTTGGTTCAGTAAGATGAGATTTTTAATTGTGGCTGTTTCATTCAGCTGAATAAATTGGGTAAATTACTTGAAATACAGAATTTCTTCTTTTGTACAGATAATTTTAACTGATACTACTTCAAGAGTTTTATTGTTCATAAAAGATTTGATCACATTAGATTTGGGATGAATAGAGAAGTCAATACCTCAGTTGGTCAATTGAGGAGTAAGTTCAGAAAAATATATTGGGACCTTGACCTATAATACAAGGTATAGTAATCATTGACTTTTACTTAATTCTACTTCGCTGTCGTCAGTGTGAATCACTAAAAGGATATGTGGAGGCAGAGGGACGTGTTTGTTTTTAAAGAGTTGAGTAAATGTGCATTGGGAGCCCAGAGGATTTTTCCCAATGCCTAAAACTCTAAAATTACACATTTTACCATCAATGTCAGTGGTTTTCAAGTTGAATTCCACCAAAACATTGATGCTCAGGAGATGGGATCTAAATGGGATTCTAGATGACGAACCTCAAATCCACGTAGGACCAGTGGAGCTCTAATGTTGTTTTCTGTAATTGCCACATTTCAATCAATTAAAAGGTTCAATTGCTTAAAGAAAAACAAGTTAGAATACTACTCATGAAAGATAAGAATACTTTTTAAAAAATATGTCATAACTATTGTAACCTAAAAGTCATGCCATCCAACTAAAGCTCCTTAAATGTAAGTGGTACCCACGTTGCTCTAGTAGGCTTACAGCTTTGGCACATTCATTTCTCTCCCTGACAGTTGACAGTGACACACCAGTTACTCTGGGAGTGTATCTTACCAAGAAGGAACAGAAGAAGCTTCGAAGGCAAACAAGGAGGGAAGCACAGAAGGAACTACAGGAGAAAGTCAGGCTGGGCCTAATGCCTCCTCCAGAGCCCAAAGGTATATACCTTGAGTCAGGGAGGAGGGAGGGTGTCAAGTTTGTCTCTGCGGTTCTGTTGTTTCTGTAGTCTCTCAATATTTCAGTGCTTTCTGTGTCTCAGAATCATTCAGTAGTCTTGTCTTCTTTGAATTCCTGCTGTCTTTCCTTATGAAGATAGTAGTTGCAATATTTATGTGGCATTGTTATGTATATAATTCTTAGTACTTTAACAGCGCAACCACAGTTTAAAAACCACTCCTGTTGTTTCCGTTATTCAGTAAATTTTGAGTGGGCTTTGTTAAGTGTAGGATCTTTCACTAAACACTGTGACCAGAGTGAAAAAATACTAAGAAATTAAGTTCTTGTCTTTCATAAGTTTTTAGACTTTGTAAGTACATACAATTAATTGTGTGACCTTTAACAAATACTGAGTTAATTGGATGGACTTTTCAAGGTAGGAATTTTTTTAGGAAGTGAGTTTTTAGCAGTGATTTGAAATGAATCATCATTGTGAATTGGGAGAAGTGACAGGTGTTCCAGCTGGATGTGTGACTCAGGAGATCGGTTTCTGTCCCCCACTGCAGTGAGAATCTCAAATCTGATGCGAGTGTTAGGAACAGAAGCGGTTCAAGACCCCACGAAGGTAGAAGCACATGTGAGAGCTCAGATGGCAAAAAGACAGAAGTAAGTGTCACGGGCGGGTGGAACCCAGGGCCGGCGCCTTTCCCACACTCTTCTGGGGGCCCACGTCCGGAGGGGGGGAGAGTCCTCCGTTGCTCTCTCTTTCCCTCAGCCCTGCCTCTGATCTTCAATGCCTTTCTCACTTGTGGATGTCCTTCCTGTCACGACAGAGCGCACGAAGAGGCCAACGCTGCCCGAAAACTCACAGCAGAACAGAGAAAGGTCAAGAAAATTAAAAAGCTTAAAGAAGACATTTCACAGGGGGTACACATATCTGTATATAGGTAGGTGTCCAAACTGGGTAGCTTCTCTCTTAGAAATACTGAGACATTTCCCAAGGGCTTGAGCAGAGTCACCGTGACCTAGAAACACGGCTGACGTCAGTCCCTCTTTTCTTAATGACCCTCGTGTGAATCAGGAGCACGTGCATCTTTACAGTAGCGAGGGGTGTGGTTTATTCTTCTCTCTGAAGTAGTCTCAGTGGGCCAGTAGCAAGTCTGAAGCATGATAGCTGGAGGAATAAATGAGCACATGAATATGCTTGTTCAGGCCAAGATGTGAACTGAGGTCATTCTTCGTTTGTCATAAGAGATCATTCTGTTTCTCCAGGAAACGTTAAAAATTTCTCTTTTTACCAATTATGTCCTTATCCTGAAGTACTGCAGAAATCCTTTCGTTCCCACTCCAAAATGCACTTTATATATCGTAAATATTTCTACCTTTGTGTTGATTTGATATTTATTTTCATTTTACTTTTATTTGAGTGTCTCTTTTCTTAAATTTGCTCATATTTAGTAACTACTATATCATAAAAGTGGTACATTATTATAAGAAGAGTAAGTGCTTATTAAGCGTTTTCTAAGTTGTAACAAGACAAAAGAGCACTTACTGAACGAAATTCCTCCTTATTACTGGTCCCGCAGGACCACACATAAGTAACTGCTACCAGTTTGCATGCATATTCTCTCTCTCCCTGGAAAGATGTATCACTTTATGCATAGAAAAACAGGTGCGGGCCACAGGTGCGAGGGGTGAGAGAATTCATCAGAAACAGAGTGGGGAGCAAAAACAGGCAGATCCACTGAAACACACTGCTGAGGGGAGCAGCGGGGAGGCAGGAGAGGTCTGTTGCGGCCTGTGGATCACTCCCTGGCTGGGAATCGAACAGGCCACAGAGGTGATAGCATTATAGCACTGAGACTTAACCCCTGTGCTACCAGGGAGGCCCCTGGCTTCATGTATTTTTTCAGAAAATTTTCACACCTAACATTATGACTACTTTACATTATAAGCATCTAATGGGCAAAGAATTTGTTGATCTGTATACTGTCAAAACGGCTTATAAATATTTTTGGACAATGTACATCTCCTTCATCTAGAAGATTTTGATTGCTTACTCTTTGTCATGAAGCGTATACTTAACACACCTAATACTTCAGAAACTTGGAAGGAAGTATTAGATGGTGGAAATATTTCCAGACTCATCAGCTCTAACTTTGAGCAGTAGTGTATTTGCTTACTCCCAAGGCCTTTGTTTTTAGAGAGAAAAGCATATTGACTTCATCTGTTTATTGCCATTCCATTCAGGCAGCTGCTGATGCTAAGATGAAAGCCATAACTAAACTTTCCCTCCTCCAGAGTTCGAAATTTGAGCAACCCAGCCAAGAAGTTCAAGATTGAGGCCAATGCTGGGCAGCTGTACCTGACAGGGGTGGTGGTACTGCACAAGGATGTCAACGTGGTAGTAGTGGAAGGGGGTGAGTCTGAAAAAATGAGGGAGTCTGCCCCCCAGGCAACCCAGTTTTGAAGTGATTAGCGTGGTGGGGAAAAAAGAGAAAGGTAGAGTTTTAGAGCCATTCCTGTGTTTGATATCCTCGGTTCCTGTGTTCATTGGCCTAGAAGGACCTAAGTTGTGGTTCCTGGGATTGCTTCAACTACCACAGTAATGTCTGACATTAAATGAGTTCAGAGCTTCTTTCTGTCCCATCATCTTCCACAGCTGTGGCAAAATTCTCCTTCTCTGTTTCCAGGCCCCAAGGCCCAGAAGAAATTTAAGCGACTTATGCTGCATCGGATAAAGTGGGATGAACAGACATCTAACACAAAGGGAGATGGTGAATGGGGGTTAGCAGGGATTAAGTGGGAGGTTGGGGTGGTACTTTTCTTAGTCACTCTGTTTCCTCACTCTGACACTCTTGCTAACCCTAGATACAGTTCAGGATTTTTTAGAAAGACCCATTTGAACTATGTGCATGCCAGCTGCTGATGCAGTATTTATTATGGGAATCCTGTACACGAGTGGTAGTTAATCTCTGCCTGTTCCTCAAGGCCGTTCTAACAGCTGGTTTCCCTGTTTGCCCCAGATCTAAATACTGGTTATAGGAGTGTATTTAGTTTGTGAAAATACAGGAAGTTTTATAGGAACACAGGAAGAAAACGTATGTATGTGCATTGCTTCAATAAATGATTGTTTAAAGGATTGAAGATCAAAAAAGATTTGCAGATCAGAAACTCTGCTTTGTTCAAGAAAATAATTTTTCAGTTCTATTGTCCAATTTTGTCTTACATGAGACATGTAAGATATGTGTATACAATATCATATATCTTATATATGATATATACATGTCTTATATAGGATAATATATGACATAAGATATATACACACAAAATATGTATCTTGTATATGGTAACATATAAGATAAATATATCTGTACATAGAATATTTGACATTCTTCTGGCCATGATTTTTCTGACAATACTCATTTTTCCCTTCTTAAACTAGGGCTACTATTTAACTTCTGCAGTTACTACCTTCTTATACTTTTATCTTGAAAGTACTTTTGTACCTTAAAGTACACTTTTTACTATAATTGACCTATATTTTATTTTTTAAAAATATTTATTCATACAAGGACTGGGGTACAGGCCAGAGGTGTGGGGGGTTGAGAGAATCCACCAGACAGAGTGGGGAACAGAACAGGCAGATCTGCGGAAACACACTGCTCAGGGGAGTAGCGGGAGGCAGGAGAGGTCTGCTGCGCCCTGTGGGTCCCCTCCCTGGTCGGGGATCACACTCAACGCTGCAGTGGCTCTGGTTTGCTTCACAGTATGGTGCTTAACCCACTGCGCCACTAGGGAGGGTCAACCTATATTTTATTTTGTTTTGGAAGTTTTCTAAGGTATTTCCATTTGGTATTTCTGCATACCTCCTCCGTTACATCAAAAGTTTCCTGAGAAGACTCTCTCAGGTGGACCTCTGAAGCCTGGATCTCAGAATGCCTAGGACAAAATTTGTTCATTGCTTATCTCTCAACCCTTATCCCAAGTATACCTGGCTCAGCTCTTGACTCAGTGTGTACTCAAGAAATGTTCATGGAGTTAACTAATGTCCCTGCCTGTCTGGAGTTTCCAGTCTAATCTGGGGTAAATAAACAGTAACAGAAAACTGGATCCCGACACATGGGGCAGGGGGATGATATTTGAATATATTTAGGTAGATGTGTATAATGTCTGCTTGAATCTAAATTTTGGTCTCAAGTCTAGAGCAAGATGTTAGCTATATTATCTTTTCCAGATGATGAGGAATCTGATGAGGAAGCTGTGAAGAAAACCAACAAATGTGTACTAGTCTGGGAGGTAGGTGACTCTTGGTAAAACACTGACCTAGAACTTAGTCAGTCTGGTTGTTCGTAGCACTGAGTGGAACAGTAGAATGGTGAAAGCCGAACAATGGCTGGTCCCTTGTGATGTTTCTCTTTGGAATTCATTGTTAAATATTTGGCAGCAAGTTCTTCCTCACTTCATATAGTTAAATCAGTGAGTTTAGAGCGTATGCCACCGGAGAACCGGTTGTGGAGCACGTACGGTAGGAATACATATTCTCAAGGATTTGAGGGAAGTGGATTGTTGAGGGATTTTCCTTTGTATAGGTATAATGAAAGAAGTGCTAGACTCACGACTAAAAACTCAGGAGTCTGGGTAACACCACCTCCCAGCACTGCAGCTGGGCAAGACAGTTAATACGAAATATTGTTGCTTTATCTACAAAGTGTAGATGCTATTTTCTCTTCTCTTTCAATTTTTTATTTTTTTGAGAATCTAATTTCATTATGTAATGGTGTTTTGTGAAATGTGACTATCACTCTAAGGGAACCTTTTTATGGTGACACAATTCTTTTTCATCCATTTTCATTGAAGCGACATTGCTTTATAAAATGATGTAAGTTTCAGACGTACCGCATTGTAATTCAACACCCATGCACTCTGTCATGGCTGCCATCGGAAGTCCAGTTTCCACCCGCCACCACAAAATTAGCCCCCTCTCCTTTTCTGCCCACCCTGCTGATACAACTCATTCCAAATACAACCTTAGTAAGCCAGGGTTAGTTCTGAAGAATGAATGACTATGCTTCTCCAAGCTCGTATGTGAAGTAAGGGTCATTTGTGCTTTGTGAAGCATGGGATGATCACCCTGTTTCTCCCAGAAGAAGTAGCGGTTTCTTGCCAGTGGCTTGAGCCTTACCCCATGTATTGCAGCCACCAGTTTAGTCCCACGCCAACAAGCGGTTTATACAATGTGAAAATTTTCTGCTTTGTTGTTTGATGCCTTCATTTTTACATTGAGTAGACGCGTGCCTGCTGCTCCTTAAGTGTGCTCATATTTAGTAACTAGTTCTTTGTTATAAAGATAGGTCATCATTACAAAAGTAGTGCATGCTTGTGAATATAAACTAACGACTAACACTGTAGTCGGCACTTAATAAAAGAGTGTCCTTCTGATTCCACTGTGTAGGTAATTGCTATTAAGAAACACATGAGTACGTGTTTCTGTCTTATGCTGAACCCCTCCAATGTATGCACATAAATCAGGTCATAATAACCATGATGCCTGTTCCACATAGGTCTCCACTTGTCTATTTAATGTCCTAGCCCGTCCAGTTCTTCCATATTTTTCCTGCTTACCTCTAAGCCCCCTGCAATTATATCTGATTGAGAAACAAAGCCAGTTCAGCTCCTTCTATTGGAATCTGATCCCCACAAGCCTCTTGAGGTGGTGCTTCTGTAACTAACTGCCGGGGCCGTGCTGAGGAGGCAGTCCTGCCTGGTGTTCTTTTCTCACACCGTTCTCCACAGGTCGCCCTTGTGACTCCCATTCTCTCCCCTCACCCCTGCAATGTTCTTTGTCACTGGGCTGCACAGCTTCCCACTTGTATGCAGGGTCTCGGTAGTGAGAGTCTTGTGAAAAGAATCCTTTCTCCTTGGAGCCTCAAGTCTAGTCCTTGAGTTCTGGTGGAAGAAAAGTTCGTCTCAGCATACCTTCCTGATTTGTTCGCTCTCAGGCAGCAGAGCACAAAATTCCTCTTGGCTTCAGTCAGAAAAAACTGAGACCTCTGTGTGTGCAAATTCATTGAAAACTCACAAAAAGTATCCAAGGGAGTGAAAGTTTGAATCGCTTTTACTGTAAAATCAACTAAGCTAGGGATACTGTTACACAAGTGTCACTACGTTTTATAAAATAATGAGGCCAATTTAAATTAGCAATTGCACTGTGTTTATTTCAGTTTATTATTATCTCCTTCCCAGGGTACGGCCAAAGACAGGAGCTTTGGAGAGATGAAGTTCAAACAGTGCCCTACAGAGAACATGGCTCGGGAGCACTTCAAAAAGCACGGGGCTGAGCACTACTGGGACCTCGCACTGAGCGAGTCGGTGCTGGAGTCCACCGACTGAGGCCGCCGCAGGCCCTTGCCTCCTTAGTCCTCTCACTGTCTCCTTCCCAGCCCACTTGTGTCTGTGATCTCAGAGCTGTGCCAGGCCACCATCGGGGGGCTCCTTGCTCTCTCCCCGGTCAGCCTTTGCTGCCCTTACTCCCCTATGTGCATATGATTAAAGAGTTATTTTTAAACTTGGTATGCTATTTTTCACATACTCAGAAGTACTGGAGTTTGACCCTTTTCCAGATTTACAGCGATTGTTGTGGAAAATGAAAATTCTGTCATTGATATTTATGTAAGTGAATGGATGTGTATATGGGTGAATGGAGAGGTATTTTTGAGTTCTGTCCTGGTTTTGTAGCAAAAACGTGCAGAGGAAACAGGAAGAGGTGTTAGGTGGATAAAGAAGGCAGGAACAAGTGTGTTTCCATCTGTTAACCTTCAGAAGATGGCGTCGTGAGGTAAACTGAGGACATCTGGTCTCGGCTCAGGAAATTAATTCCTCAAAAGCGTGTGTTGGTGATGTGCACACATCCAAGGAGGATGTTAATGAGTTAGCTTATAAAGCGGAATAGGATTTAGGTATCTAACCTGTTTCTCTCTTTACTAATTAAAAAAAAAAATCGTTTCTAACTGTGTAGTTTTTTTTTTTGTTTTTCTAAGAACCTGACCAGGTGTAGTTCTGTTTTAGCATTCAGTGTTTCAATGATTTTAGGAGTATTTAGGTGAGAATACTCATTGAAGTCCAGAATTCTTACCATATCCTTCCCCTTCTTGTTTCCTGTTGATATACTGGGAGTGGGTCAAACACAGATGCCATTTGGGCCTGTAACTCCTGCTTGGCACTTAGGAGGGAGTGATGTTGGAGAAGATGAACCTGACAAGACACTGTGTTAAAGCAAAGCTGTTTTAAGAGGTCCTAATCACAGTGACGCAATTATGAGGCTGTACTAGGCTAAAAGGTGGAAAGAAAGGGCCTTCAGGAAAAATCAGTACAGGCTCCCTTTTCTAGATACAAGTATAACCCAGACGTGAGGCTGATTCCTGGAGCAGGGTAAAATCTGAAAACAGCCAGCTTGTCAGGACTCAGTGATGGTTTGGGTGCTTGCTAGTGTTTGGGTGCTCTTCTATCTGTGAGACAGAACTGAACTAGTTTTTTATACTTCCTGATTTAAGCAAACTGAGGGAGAAAAACCACTTACAAATAATCCCTTTGCTTTTATTAAAGATTTTATCACAAATGTGTGAACACTTCATACACAAATTCATGAATTTATGAGTATGATACACCTTATTATAAAATACCCATAATGAGACTCATCCTTGTCTTAGGTCTAAGTCTCATTCTGCTCTGCCGTAAAGGTGCGTTTTTTTGTTTGGTGCCTCCTTTATCAGAACAACTCCTATGAGAAGAGCTGATTTTACAGGTGAGGAAACTGAAGGCTTGAGTAATTTGCCCCAAAGTTATGGCTTGTAATTAATGGAGCTTAATTTGAACCCAACTTTATCAAGCACAAATCCAGCCCCCGACATAGGCCATTTCATTTGTGCGATAAGGTGATAGGGCTAGATGTGGCTTTTCAAATGTACATTATTCTCTGGCTGTTTGCACCTTAAACATTCTGAACTTCAGTAATGTCATAATCTGTTTCAGCTCATATAATTAGCCAATGGTTATTTTTCCTTGACAGTCTCGAGTTTTAAAAATCACTTAGAATTTACACAATCTCCCTGGTGGTGCAGCGGGTTGAGCACAGCACTGTGAAGGATTCTGGCACAGCAGCGCGAGTTTGATCCTGGGCCAGGGAGGGGACCCACAGGGCGCAGCAGACCTCTCCTGCCTCGCCCGCTGCTCCCCTCAGCAGTGTGTTTCAGTCCATCTACCTGTTCTGCTCCCCGCTCTGTCTCTGGTGAGTCACCTCCCGTGACTCTGACCTGTACCCCAGCTCTTGTATGCATAAATAAACAAATCTTTTTAAAAAAATCAGAATTTACAATGGAGAGTAAATTGTGATGATCAAGTTAGATCATCACTTTCTTCATTAAAAAGTGAATATAAAGTAATTAGGCTTTTTTTTTTCTGTATGTGACTTGCCTGGATGAATTTACAGAAATAATTTGTACCATGGAACCCTTGGAATAAGGTGTCCAATATTTTTGGATAAGACAACTCATAATATCACTTAGCAATTTGCAGTTTTCAAAGTGCTTTTTTGCATGTTATTCAATGCAATATTCCTGCAGATAAAGATACAAATAATTTAATTGAAGACAGAAAAGGCTATTGTACAAAAGAGAAATTTCATCCAGTGGGAAGAATCAGAGATGCTTGCTTGAAAGACAAAGTAGCTCTAGAGAGAGGAATAAATTTTTTAGCTAGACTGGCATAAATGGAGAGTTCCAGTTCTGTTAAAGAACAGTTTGGAATCCAAGGAACCATGGAGGAAAAGCATTTGAGATAATATTGGAGAGTTAGATTGGCACCAATATGGAGGACAGTGAAAGTTAGGGCTTTAACTTGGTAGGTGTCAAATTTCCGCTTGAGTAGAGAAGTTTATTAACCTGGTAATGGTGTATGAGCTGAAGAGGTAGACTGGGAAGCTGGCTGTGATGCTTCCGACGTAGTTTACTAAAATGCTAACAACCTCAGGTAGGTTGAGGACAAGGGAAATGATTTCCAGGTAGGCTAGGATTTGGTAACTAAAGGGAAGGGATAGAATCCGAAAACTAGGGTTTCCAATGTAAATAAATTTGAATGTAGATGATAGATTTAATCTTCGGGAGTGGATTAGGAGAAAGATGAGAGAAAGGCTAAATATGGAACTTCAGCACACACAAAAGGTGAGAAAACTAGCAATGGGCAGAGAAAGGAACCGTTCACTTAGTGGGCTCTGTATGTCTAACAGAAACAAAGGGAAATGGATATTAAGGAAGGTTAAAGTAACAGTGACTGACAGCAAGCTTTTCCGAAGTCGGGCATTACACTCTGCATGTATTCATTCATTTCAGAATCATGGCACCAGAGAGGCTATGAAATTTACCCAAAACTACCACTGGCAAGCGGCAGAGACTGGATTTGAGTAGTCTGTTTCTATGCATCCTGTTTTTAACCATCAGAATAACAGAAAGAAAAAACTATCAACAGTGTGTTGACACTATTACATTAACAGATCACGATGCCTTTTTAGAGGGTGTTTCCTCAACACCTACTCCAGTTCCTGCCTATGTCACTGGGAAAACAAAAGCAACTGCGAATGCCTGCATTATCACCAACAAACCTACCAATCTATTTGTATCTACGACTTGCCCAACCTTCTTGTTACATAAAGGATTTATCTGTGGACCCGTCACTTCACCCCATCTTCTCACACCCACTCAAAGAAATCAATCCAGCAATTGTCCCATCTCTTATCTTTTTTTTAAAAAAGACTTTACTTATTTATGCATACAAGAGCTGGGGTAAGGTTAGAGGTGCAGGGGGTGAGAGGGCTCATCAGAGACAGAGTGGGGAGCAGAACAGGCAGACTGACTGAAACAGTGCTGAGGGGAGCAGCGGGAGACAGGAGAGGTCTGCTGCCATGTGGATCATCTGCCTGGCAGGGGATCTATCTCATGTTGCAGTGGCTGGCAACAGCTTGATAATGCTGTGTCTAACCCCTGCACCACTGGGGAGGCCCTATTTTTATTATTTAATTATACAAATCACTCAACCCATTAGTTATGTCAAATGAAGAGAAGTTGAAAGTATCAACAATATATGAATATCTAGCTGCCAGATATTCTCATATCAAGAATTTTCTCATATAAAGACTGTTAAAATTCAAATTTATGGAGTCTTCCTGGTGGTACAAGGGGTTAAAGTCTCAGCACTATCAAACTATCACCAACCACTAACCCTAAGTTCGATCATTGGCCAGGGAGCTGAACCACAGGGCGCAGCAGACCTCTCCTGTCTCCCTGCGGCTCCCCTCAGCAGTGTATTTCAGTAGATCCACTCGTTCTGCTCCCTGTTCTGTCTCTGGTGAATCCGCTCACCCCCTGCACCTCTAACCTGTACCCAGTTCTTGTATGCATAAATAATAAATCTTTAAAAAAATAAATATGCCTTTTTGTCATTCTTAACTGCATCGAGTAAATTTCATACTTACCCTTGTACAAAGCACAGATAGACATATAGTACACAAATAGATATACAATATATCTATGTTGCTACAATTTTTTTTTTTTAAAGATTTATTTATTTATGCATACAAGCACTGGGGCACAGGCCAGAGGTGTGGGGGGGTGAGAGGATTCACCACAGAGAG
>JAGFMF010011956.1:334568-374222 GCA_019455555.1 Galemys pyrenaicus
ATTTATTTATGCATACAAGAGCTGGGGTACAGGCCAGAGTCCAGGGAGGTGAGAGGATTCACCAGACAGAGTAGAGAGCAGAACAGGCAGACTGACTGACACACACTGCTGAGGGGAGCAGCGGGCGAGGCAGGAGAGGTCTGCTGCACCATGTGGGTCCCCTCCCCGGCCAGCAGCAGGGATTGAACTCTTGCTGCAGTGGCTGCTGTTCCCTTCGTAGTGTGTTGCTTAACCCACTGCGCCACCAGGGAGGGCCCTGTTGCTACAATTTTCATTGGGGTTGGAGGGATAAGGAAAAATATCTAAAAAGGATCTTTGGGGTAAGTAACATTGATTAAAAAAAAAGAAGCCTGAAAACCCTGTTTTGTTTATTAGGTCAAAAATCTTGGTGTTATACTTGATTCGTTTGTTTTTTCCCCCCACTTACTTTAAATTCATGACCAGTTCTCTTAACTGTATCTTCAAAATATATCCAGGATTTCACACCACATCTCTGTTTTTTGCTAAACTCTGGTACAAGCCACCATCACTGCCTTGTCTGCATTATCCTTTAACAGCCTTCTTAACTGGTAACACGGAAATCTACATCAAGCACCGTATCTTGAAAGATCGCCGTGTTAACTTCCGTTTAAAATTTCTCTGCTTTAGGGCCTCCCTGGTGGCGCAGTGGGTTAAGCAACGCACTGTGAAGCAAACCGCAGCCACTGCAACACGAGTTCAATCCCTGCTGCTGGCCGGGGAGGGGACCCACATGGTGCAGCAGACCTCTCTTGCCTTGCCCGCGGCTCTCCTCAGCAGTGTGTGTCAGTCAGTCTGCCTGTTCTGCTCCCCGCTCTGTCTCTGGTGAATCCTCTCACCTCCTACACCTCTGACCTGTACCCCAGCTCTTGTGTGCATAAATAAATAAATCTTTTTTAAAAAAAAATTCTCAGCTTTAAAAAGCTCCTCGTGCTAGTTAGGAGCCAGCCCCCTTTCACTCTTCTCCAGTCACACTGGGCTTCTCGTTCTTCCTTCCTATGCCAAGATAGTGCTTTTTGAGGACCCCGACAGCATGTGCCCCCTCCCCCTGAACCCCCAAGCTCATCTGCTTGGGTACCTTGTTCTCAACATCCAGATGGTTTCAGAATCCTTCCAGGGTCTCCAGGTCACCATTCCCGTTCTTATTCAGGAACACACACACACACACACTACCCCTTCTCTCCTTCCGCAGCGTCATACGTCTTCACAGAACTTACTGCTTCCTAGTGAGATACTGTAATAAACGAACATGTACCCGTGTACTGTCTCTTGCCACGAAGCCCCGGAAGGGATGTTAGCCCCAACCTCCATGACAGTACTTGGCCCAGGGGTTCGACACCTTTTTGCTGAATTAACGAAGACTAAATACGGGCTTGACAGAAGGGGTTCTCGCCTCAAGAGCCGTGGAACGAGCAGACTACACTAGCCGCACGCGCTCAGTAGGACGCAGGAGACTCGACAGGTGCCGAGATGACTTAGAGCGGGCAGACGGCATAAGTGACCACGACAGGCTGGGCTACCACCTGCGACAGGTACCTAAGGTCCTGCAGACGGTAAAGGACCCTGATCCTAGCGACGAAGGTGAGGCTCCCTCTCGCCCGTACTTCCTTCCTCGTCGCAAGCATTCAGCGCAGGCATTCCTTCTCGCTTCGTTTACTTCCTCTTCCTCTAATCCCGAGGAGCAGGCGGCGGCGAGGGGTATCGCCCCAAGGGGAGCGCAAACGCGGCGCGGTCCGGAGCCTGCGTGGTGAACGGGTCGCCGGGGCCGCGCGTGCGCAGCTGCGCGGCCGCGCAAGATGGCCGCCGGCCACTGGGCAGCGCGTTGGTGGCCCGCGGAGTGAGCGGCGGCGGCGGGGATAAACCGTGGCCACCGAGCGGCGGGGCCTCCCGGGCCCGGTGGGGTGACCTGGGCAGACCCCGGGGCGGGGGGACACGAGGCGGGGCGGAGCAGTGACACCCCTTCTCCCCCCACGCCCTCGGGCTTTTTCTCGCGGCCGCCCCACGCCTGCCTGTTGCGCACGCGCACCAGCCGCCGAGCGCACCCCGGGCCTCGGGGCCTGCGGGCCTGCGCGCGCTTCGCGGCCGGCGCCGCTGATTGGCCCGCCGCGCCGCCGCGCCGCCGCCCTCCGCGCCCCGGGCGGCGGAGGAAGCGGGGGGCGGGGCCGCGGGGCGCGTGCGCGCTGCCGCCGCTGCCCCGCTGCTGCTATTGCGTTGCAAAAAAAATCCCGGCTAGGGCGCCCGGGGCCTTTCTGTGCCAGAGGACCGCGGGGCGCGCGGCTGCAGCGGGGGCGGCGGGGCGAGCCCATGTGAGAGCCCAGCCCGCCGCGGGCCGTGCGGACCGGCGGGCGGGGCCTGGCCCGGCCCTAGCGCCCGGGAGCCCATTTGTTCGGGCCCGGCTCGGCGGGCCGCGAGGGGCGTCCTTACTCCGTGCGCACTGCCCGCTCCAAACACGCCGCCAGCGCAGCGCCGGCCCCGCGGAGCCCGCGCCCCGGCGCGCCCCGCGCCCGCGCGCGCACCCCCGGCGCCCGCCGCCCGCCCGCCCGCCCCACGCACTCGCAGTGATTGTTGTGCCCGCTCCCGCCGCCGCCGCCGCCAGAGGAGCAGCAGCGCTTGTGCAAACCGGGAAGATGGCGGCCGGCGGCGGCGGAGGCAGCAGTAAGGCCTCCTCCTCGTCGGCCTCCTCGGCGGGGGCTCTGGAGTCCTCGCTGGATCGCAAACTCCAGTCGGTCACCAACACCATGGAGTCCATCCAGGGCCTGTCGTCCTGGTGTATCGAGAACAAGAAGCACCACAGCACCATCGTGTACCACTGGATGAAGTGGCTCCGGAGATGTGAGTGTCGGGCGCGGGGGAGGCTGGACGGGGCAGGGGCGCCCGCCGGGACGGGCTGCCGCCGGGCGCCCGCCCGCGGTTGCGGTTGCCGGGGCCCCCTCCAGACTCCATTCTTGGCCGGGGCGGACCCGGACTGCAGCGGGCTCGTGGTTCCGTCGGTATCTCGGCCACTGACTCGGTGTGACCTTGGGCCGTTGGGCCCAGCTCTGGAGCGATCGCGACCCGATGTCGGGGCCGAGCCCTCTGCGGTGCTGTGGACTTCCCTGGACCTTCACGGAAATTGTCGCGTCCGTTTGTCTCGGAGAGGCCTTGACGTGGTCCCGGCTTCTGGTTTTCCCGGGGCTAGGCGGGCTGTGGCTGCTGCACGGGCGGTGGACCTGCCTGCCCGGCTGGGGAATGCCGGGCCGCCGCGCTTTGCGCTGAACTCAAACTTGGGAGTCGGGAGGGCCCTACCTGGGTGAAGGTTAGGACGAAGTAACGTGAGCTCCGCGCAGACCCGGGCGCCCGCCTGGAAGGCTTCCCTGGCGCTCCGTGTTCGCGGCAGTGCACTATCGGCTGCTGATACTGCCCGGAAACGACCATCCTGGCGAACGCTTTAGAATAGAAACCTAGAAACCGTAGCCCGCCACGTTTCCATCCCTTGAAATACCTTTTTAAAGAGGTGAGTTTGGTTTGATAGGTGAGCAAAACAGGAAATCCAGAAGTGCGCGTTTTGGGTGAATAGTACTCCCCCAGTTAGGTTTTTTGTCCTCGGGGAGTTTTTCCCCACTGTGCTGCTCTCCTACAGAAAACAGGTCTATGAAACTGCCACGGTACCAGCTTGTTTGGGAAGGGCTTGGAATGTTTTGGGAGGAAAGGTGGAGTAGTCACTGTTGCTCCTGCTGAGAAGAGAGAACAACCCACATCCATCTCGTCTGCCCTTTTGGGTTTTAGGTTTTGTTGCTTCCTGAGAGTGGCATGTCACTGATGAGACCCGTTACCCAGTTACCCTTCCGTTTCCACTTGTGCCATTGCTGTGGTAGTTTTGATTTGTGCTTACCTGTTAGGGGACAGATAGAGGAGACTTGCGAAGAATCACGGGCATCACCCTTTCCATTTGGTGTGAAGCTATTACTGGGAGAGTGGTCGTAGTTCTTTGAAGAACACATGCAGAAGAGATTGTAGAACAAACCTCCTTATCAGTAGCAGATCCAGTAGTTACTTTCTTTCCAAGGGGTGAAATTAGAGCCTCAGATATTGAGCATGATGACAGGCGTCACCAGAGACTCACACTGAGTATCTGCTGTGTCCCAGCTCCTCTTGTCATCGTCATTCCCGTTCTGGCGCTGTCATTTCTTCAGGTAACTCGAAGAAGTCGGTGTTTTTAAGCTTTCTGATTGATAGGGGAGAAGCTAAGACTCAGAAATGTCCAGTTGCGAGTGGCTCCTCCGTGAAATGGTGGAGCAAGGGTCTGCGCGCACTCCGCCGGCAGGGCCGCATGTAACTTTGTCGAGGAGTGTTTGCAGGACTGCTCTCGTGGGCCGGGCACGCCAGCGCTGGCAGACAGTGCCAGTGTGAGCTGTGAGCTGAGAGCAGAGTTGCCTTCCTGTCTTAAAACATTTTTACTAAACGATACACGTATTTAACGTTTTCTACCTTTGGGCTCTGGCACTTGAACTCTCTGGTTACATCGTTTGCAGGGGCACGGCGGTCCCCAGCCTGCCTTGTGGGATTACGGCTGACCATTACAATCTTTTTTCTCGTCGGCAACGACAGAGCCAGCGTTTCTCTCCCTCACCGTTGCTGATACCGTGCTGAGCTGCTTTTCCTTCCGAGCCAGAGGACGATTGCCCAGGAGGACGGCGCTTCCTGACGCGCGGCAGACGTGGTCTGTGTTCGTGCGCTTGCGTTCCTGACATCCTGGGGCTTCTCCCTTGTGGCGTTTAACGCCCTAAAACAGTGCAGGGTACTGGGTAGTCGCTTTACGTTTGCAGTCAAAGAGCATCGTCCATCTCATCATACCCGAAGCCTCCCGCGAGAGACGCGGCGGGCACAGTGGACAGAGGTTATGTGTGGGCCTCACCCTCACCTAATTTCATATTTTTTGCAGTCAGAATCATATTCTTAACAGAACTTGGTTTTTAAGTCCGCTTTGGGCAAATCTGAGAAGTGGGTATCTTTGACACGCCCAGCCTTTCTGTCCGTTTTCATGATGCCGTTTCTGCCTCTCTCTCTCCCGCTGGCATCCTTGCCTTGGCAGTTTATACTTCGAAGTGGATATGAGTGTAAGTTATTGCATTCGCTTCTTCAGGGATATTTTTGTTTTATCCTTTATTTCACTGTGTGTAGTGAGAGATTTACTTCACTTTAAAGGAAGCAGTTTAGAGAAAGTGAGTGTCTTCCTGAGGCTGTGCTGCAGATTTATTCAGGTTTCTGTGAATTTGCTTTACGAAGCATTGATGCCCTGTCTTTTTTTAAGTGACTTTTCTGCTGTAGCGTAAATGGATGTTCCATCTGTGCTTGAAACCCTCCCATGGTCCCCGTTGCAGGGACTGAGGGCTAAGCTGTCACCGTGGCCCACAAGACCCTGCGCCACCAACCGTGACCTGCTACTGAGGCTTCTTTTGGCCCCGTCTTCTCGTCGTTGGGATCCAGGCTCAGATACTACCTCCTCAGAAGGACCTTCCTGTTTCAGGCGGCCCTCAGCTGCTCTCCATCGTGTCTCTTATTTACTTCTTACACGTTCACTGTCAGTGTGCTCCCGCGCGGAGGAACAGGCGCCGGGGCTGTGCTGCTGAGATCCAGGCAGCTGGGACGGTGTCCTGAGCACTAAGCGGCCAGCAGACGTGCCGGTGTGACCGCGTGACGTGATTACTCAGAGTGACTTGTTTCCTTTTCTGTTTATATGAAGGAGACGCTTATCATTCAGTGAAAGAAATGACAGACGTGGTTGTCAGTAGCTTCGAGACGTGGCTCTTACATGGACTTGGTGGGCATCTGATCAGGTGACCGCCGAACTTCACTCTTCCCTCGGTTGTAATGGAAAGTGGGATCAGTAAGGGAAGAGTAAGACTTCGGAATTAGACCTGGATGTTCAGTCTTAATTTATCGCTTAACACCTGTGACTCTGAGCACAGCACTCAAATTGTGACCCTCGATTTCTTTTCTAAAGATTCATTTGTTCATGCACACAAGAGCTGGGGTACAGGCAGAGGTGTGGGAGGTGAGAGGACTCCCCAGAGACAGAGCGGGGAGCAGGACAGGCAGATCCACTGAAATCCACTGCTGGGGGAGCAGCGGGAGACAGGAGAGGTCTGCTGCGCCCTGTGGGTCAGCTCCCTGGCGGGGCATCGAACTTGTGCTACAGTGGCTGTGGGTGCTTCACAGTGCTGCACCCTAACCCCTTGCGCCTCCAGGGAGGCCCATGACTCCCAATTTCGGACCTATAAATAGAGATAATAACTGTCTCATAAGATTGTTGTCTAGATTTAAGAAGCTATGCATGTCTTTTTGCATATAGAAAACATTCCGATTATTATATGAGGGTGCAGATAGAAACAGTCTTAGGAAGTTCCTGAATATTTAAAATATTCACAGCAGAACTTTGTCTTGAGTACAGTGTTGAAAATTATGTTCCCAGTCAGGAGCAGCTGCACTGGGTCAGCCTCTCTGAGGTGAAGTAGCAGGCTCTGAAGAACTGGTCAGACACAACGGAAAGGAGCGTGTTCCTGGCGTCTCCATGTCTTGTTGCTAAACGTGAAGTCGGTTGGTCTTAAGGTGGTAGGAGAGCTTGAGCTGTTGAAGAAAGGGGGTACAGGAGCGTAGAATCACTTGTAGAGTAGAAAATCTGCTGAGACGACCCTTGAGCAGTTTCTGGCGCGGACTGTAAAGAAGCGCAGGGCTAGAAGAGTACCGCGCACCGCTTCCAGCGATCGCCTGCTGCCCAGTGGCCCGTGCGTGGTCCGGGTCTCTCCTGCCCCCGCACTTTACTGTTCCCCTGCGTCTTTGGGAGTTTTTCCACAAGACTGGAGCAGAAACCTCTCTCCACGAAGACTGACTTAGTGCAGAGAGCTTCTGCGGGGCGCGGTTACCTTTCCGATCGGTGGCGGTGGGCCCTCAGCTGCGCCCTGGATTTCCAGCTCCCTTTGGCCGGTGCTTGTGCTGTGCCAGGCTCTGCTGTGAGCACTTTGCACATTTTCATTCATTCGCACCACATGACTCTGAAGCGGGCGCTGTGATCATCTCCGCTGTACAGATGAGGAAGGAGAAACAGGAGGTCTGTTGCCCGTGGAGACGGAGCTGTCCGGGGAGCCGGTTCGGTTCCGTCCCCCTTGTGGTCTCGTGTGTGCACGCTCGGCGCCCCCCCCCCCCCCCCCCCCCCCCTNGTGCACGCTCGGCGCCCCCCCCCCCCCCAGCCTCACTCTGTGCCGCAGAAACAGTGCTCCCTGGCTTCTCTGTTCAAGAACAGGCCACGCAGATAGGATGCTGCGATTTTTAAAATCTCTTTGGGTATTTTTTTCTTGGGTTTTTCCCCCATGGCAAGATTGATGATCTTAGGTGTATATGAAGTTCTGATAATCGTTCATTTTTGGTTTTGATTAATTGAAAAGGGAAAGCAAGTTAAACACATTATTAAAGTGCTTTATTTAACATGAGGTGCATTTAGATGGAATAATAAAAGGATTTTGGGGGTAGAAAGTTTGGGGTGCAATACTGGTCAGTGGGGAGTACAGTCCTTTTCTGTTTGATGATGCTGGGTATCTGAGGGCCCGGGACCCTCTCTGAGCTGACTCTGCGGGCAGCTCTTTCTCTGCTCACTTTCTCTGCAGCCACCCTTGTAGCGCTTGCAGGCCGGGCTCCAGGAGCCGGCCGGGGGGGTGTGTTCTGATCCGTGGCACAGGCGTAGCGGGGCTGGGGCCTAGCTTGGAGCTACAAAATTAATTTTGCTAGTATTTCCCTATGTTGCATTGTATGTTTTTAAAAAAGATTTATTTATGCATACAAAAGCTGGGGTGCTGGCCAGAGGCGCAGGGGGGTGAGAGGACTCCCCAGACAGAGCGGGGAGCAGAACAGGCAGAGCTATTGAAACACACTGCTGAGGGGAGCAGCGGCAGACAGGAGAGGCCTCATGCGCCCTGTGGGTCCCTCCCTGGCCGGGGACCAAACTCAGGCCGCAGAGGTGACAGCCCGATGACGCTAAGACTGAGGACACAGGTGGACAGGCCCTGAGAGGAGAGTGTGTGGTGAGTTTAAGAAGCGGCGGGAGAGCTTTGTGTCTGAAAAGGACTTAAAATGAAGACCAGCATGCGGCTCAGTTCGTAGCAGGTGAGAGTGGGGCGAAGGGCAGAGCCCATAGAATTTTATAGCAGGGACTTTGGTTTTTGTTTGTGATGCGAAGTGGAGCCGTCCGATCAGAGCGTGACGTGGGCTGGCTGAGGTTTGCAGACTCTGCTTGCTGCGGGAACAGGGAGACCCGTTGGGTGGCTTTTGTAGTACCCTGGTTTGTAAAACATCAGTGATTTGAACCAGGCCGTGACCAGTAAAAGAAACATGATATTATTCCGGACTTATTTGTAATGGAGAGCCAACCAGACTTCTACGTAGGTTAAACATGGGGTAAGAGAGGAAGGTAATCAGAATGACTCTGTGTTTTTTTGTTTTTTGTTTGCCTGAATGACTGGAAAGAATTGACATGGATAGTGGGGGAGGCTGTAAGTGGAGCAGATTTTAGAAGGAAGGTTGGAAATTTAGGTTTGATTTGTCTGTGTTTAAATATATCTTACTTTGAGATCCAGTTCACAAATATAAAATTTTTTAAAAAATATTTTTGTGTAGAAGAGCTGGAGTGTGGGGAAAGAGAAGATTCAACAGAGACAGCGTGGGGAGCAGAAGCTGCAGATCTACTGAAAGCCACCGCTGAGGGAGCAGCCAGCCAGACAGGAGAGGTTGGGCGCCGGGGCTCTAACTGGCTTCAGGCCAGAGCAGTGATAGTGCTGAGACTTACCCCCCAGGCCTCCAGGGACTAATAAGTTCACATCAGCAAATTGTGGGATTCAGTTGTTTTAACTTTTTCACTGGGTTGGGCAAAGGTCATCACTGGGGGGCTTTTAGTATGCAGATTGATTTTAGAGCCAAGGGCTAAAATCTAAAGGGAGTAAGTGTAGATAGAGAAGTTTAGAAAGAGACAGCAGTAGTTACATGTAGATAGAGAAGAGTCTAGAGGTACTGCTGTGGGGCTTCTGTATTTTAGATACCTCTTTCTAGTCACTTGGGCTATTGTGTTCTTGACTCAGGTGTTTGTTTTTTTTAATAGGTAGACTACACAGATAACTGTGTGTCAGTTCCCAAAGAAATAATAAATCTCTTTCGGTATCTTGCATGGTCCTAGCCTTGGTTTAGTCTTTTTTTAAAGATTTATTGATTTATGCACACAAGAGCTGGGGTACAAGGCAGAGTTGCAGGAGGTGAGAGGAATCACCAGACAGAGCGGGGAGCAGAACAGGCAGACTGACTGAAACACACTGCTGAGGGGAGCAGTGGGCGAGGCAGGAGAGGTCTGCCGCGCCATGTGGGTCCCCTCCCTGGCCAGCTGCCGTTTGCTTCATAGTGCGTTGCTTAACCCACTGCGCCACCAGGGAGGCCCCCTTGGTTTAGTCTTAATGGCACTTCTGTATTAGGTGGGTAGTAACTCTATTAAAATTCCCCATTGTAAAGTTAAAATCCTTGTATCACGCCTCTCTTGATGCTTTTGAGTGCCTTACCACCTTTTCTTTGTTCATGGTCCTAGGTTCATAGGGATGTGGGTAACACTTTCCTTTTTGTTTTTTTAAAAGATTTTATTTATTTATGCACACAAGAGCTGGGGTACAGGTCAGAGGCAGAGGGTGAGAGGATTCACCAGCAACAGAGCGGGGAGCAGAGCAGGCGGATCCACTGAAACAGCTGCTGAGGGGAACAGCGGGCGAGGCAGGAGAGGTCTGCTGCGCCCTGTGGGTCAGCTCCCTGCCTGGCGGTGGGATCGAACTCGTGCTGCCGTAGCTGCCCGTAGCTTCATAGTGCTGAGACTCAACCTCCTGTGCCACCGGGAGGCCACATGAATAGTTCAGGTGTTTAAGGTAGGGAAGGAGCAGAGACCCTAGTGAAAATTACTGCAAAATTCAAACCAGCTTGACGGAGTTTCTCATGTTTGTCAGGAAACAAAAAGTAGTTGGTGTTTTGTAAGCTTCCAGATCCTGCTGTCCCCAGAGTATGATCACGGAACACTGGAGCAGCGTACATTTTACGGAGGAGTCAGTAGAGCCCTAGTTACTCCTTTTTGGAAAAAGGCACCGATTTCATCTGTGCTTTGGGATACCAAAGTTTCTTTTGGCTAAGGTAAAGAGTTTTATTTTAAAAAATTTATTCACGCACACGGGAGCTGGGGTACAGGTCAGAGTCACGGGAGGTGAGAGGATTCAGCAGAGACAGAGTGGGAAGCAGAACAGGTGGATCTGCTGAAATCCACTGCTGAGGGGAGCAGCAGGCGAGGCAGGAGAGGTCTGCTGTGCCCTGTGGGTCAGCTTCCCCCGACTGGCGGTGGGGATTGAACTCGTGCTGCAGTGGCTGTGGTTTGCTTCTTAGTGCTGTGCTTAACCCACTGTGCCACCAGGGAGGCCCAAGATAATTTTTAAAAATAGCTCAATCTTTTTATTCTTAAAGAGAAACATTGAAATAGGGGCTCTTTTTGTGTGTGTGTGTGTGTGTGTGTGCAAAATAGCTTTATTGAAATATATTTCACATACCATAAGTTAACCCATTTAAAGTATTTTAAATGATTCATTTTAAAGATATTCAGGGGATGGTACAACTATCATCCAAACATAATTTTAGAATATTTGTTGACTAGAGGCTCTTTGATGAAAGAAACGAAATGTTTATAGTGCTGGGTTTAAGTTTTGGTGGTGGCCTTTATCTTTCCTTCCTCTCTCTCCCTCCTTCCACTGTCCAGCGAGTAGCTCACTTTCATTTGATGTTTGGCACCCAGTAACAGATAGAGCTACTGCTGCTCTATTTAACGCCCCAGTGAGAGTTGCCCTCCTAGATGGGAAAATACCTTGTGCTGGGGAATCTGCTGTGCTAGCCTTAATTATAAAATAATAGACTGGGTCCCAGACTGCTTTCTGGTCGTTTGTTTTTTGTGTTTTTTTACTTATGCATACAAGAGCTGGGGTACAGGCCAGAGGAGCGGGGGTGGGGGAGTGAGAGGACTCACCAGACACAGAGTGGGGAGCACAACAGGCAGACTGACTGAAACACACTGCTGAGGGGAGCAGCGGGTGACAGGAGAGATCCTCTCCCTGGCTGGGGATCGAACTTGCGCTGCAGTGGCTGCGGAAGCCCCTCAGTGTGGCGTTGGACCCTTTGCGCCACCATTTTATGATCGTTTTTAACTGCAGCATCATAATTATGTTAAAATGATATGTCCGTGTCCAGACAGTCGGCATTGCTCGAATTGTTAAATTTCTCTCGTAGTGTGTTTCTGTGTCCCCAGATACGGAGTTCAGGAAATGAGTTTAGGGATACTGTGTGCTTGTTCTCTGTAAAGCTTTATCGGGCGCTCAACGAGCTGGGATTATAAAGAAATGAGATTCTGTAACTAAAATGAGAACTGAGCAAAAGTACCAGGTTCTGAGCCGTCCGGGGCAGGAGTTTCTGTGTGCTGGTGGCAGTTTGGAAGATAAGAGGCGCTTGGGTTTCCAGTGTTTGGACCGCAGCCCACACAGCAGCTGAACAGAGAGTCCCCAGCGGGTTCCCTCCCCAGCCGCTGTCCTCATCCCTTTCCTCCTCCGGGCCGCCCCCTCCCCAGTGCACACCGCCTAGTGCTGTTTGCTCGTTGGCTTTATTAGCGCCTCCTCCTCTCCCACCCAGGAGCGCGCCTGTCCCGCAGGGCCTGCCCCCCCCCACCCCCCGCCCCACCCGGCACGTCCCTGCGCCCACAGCCCACCCTCCGCTCAGCTCCTTTGTCGGTGGGCGCTGAGCTGGCATTAGCTCTTGGACTGTTGGCAAATGGCGCCGAAGTCAACATGGGGGGTGTGTGTCTTGTTGAATTAGTGGTTTTGGCTTTTTTGGGTAAATACACAGAAATGGGGTAGCTGGATAGTATGGCGTTTCTATTTTTAATTTTTTTAAAGATTTATTGATTTATGCACACAAGAGCTGGAGCACAGGCCAGAGTCGCGGGAGGCGAGAGGAGTCACCAGAGACAGAGCGGGGAGTAGAACAGGCAGACGGACTGAAACACACTGCTGAGGGGAGCAGTGGGGAGACAGGAGAGGTCTGCTGCGCCCTGTGGGTCCCTCCCCGATGGGTGCAGGGATTGAACTTGTGCTGCAGTGGCTGCGGTTTGCTTCATAGTGCGTGGCTTAACCCGCTGTGCCACCAGGGAGGCCCCTCTATTTTTAATTTATTTTACCCTTTTTTTGTATGTAGAACTAGGGTGCAGGCCCAGAAGTACGGGGGTGAAGGGAGAGGAAGTATGGGGGTGAAGGAAGAGGATTCATGTGCGACAATGGGGAGCAGAACAGGCGGATCTACTGAAATTTGCTGCTGAGGGGAGCCGCGGGAGGCAGGAGAGGTCTGCTGCGCCCTGTGGGTCCCTCCCTGGCCAGGATCGAACCCAGGCCTTAGGCAGTACCGGTGACAGCACCAAGGCCGAAGCCCTAGGCCACCAGGAGGCCCTCCAGGCTGCTTTCCATGGCGGCAGCTTGCACTCTCACCAGCAGTGCCAGGGTCCCCTTCTCCCACGCCCTCACCACTGCTCTCAGGTAGTAGCTTTCTCACAGGGTGAGGTGACATGCTGTGATTTGGATTTGAACTCCGTCATAATAAGGGATGGGACTGTACAATCTCCCGGTCTCTCCACACACACGTGCCTGTGTCATCTGTGTCTTCGCTGGAGAAGTGTCCGTGCTGGGGTTTCCCCATTTTCAGTCAGGTAGTTTTGTTTTTGTTGCCGAGTGTTACTAGTTCTCTGTGTGTTTGGGCATTAAACCCTCTGGCTGTGTGGTGTACAAATAGCTTCTGCTCAGCGGGGGTCTCCTTGTTTGGATGCTGATTTCCTTGGCTGTGTGGAAGCTCTCTAGTTTGATGTAGTCCATTTGTTTATTTTGTTGCTTTTCTTTGCTTTGTCATCGGAGTGGAGTCTGCACACCTCTCTAAGCTCCCTAAGAGTTTGCAGAAAGCGTCTAAGGCCAGGGGCCAGGAGTATATCACCTGTATTTTCTCCTGTGTATTTTATGGCTGCAGGTCTTATGTCCAAGGTTTTTCCATTTTATATGTGCTGTTAGTGGTCTAGTTTCGTTCTCACACATGACTGTCCAGTTTTCCCACTGCCTTTTATTGAGAAGACTTTCCTTGCTTTATCGCAAGCTCTTTGCTCATTTATCATGAACTGTTGTCCACACACGTGTGGTTTTGTTTCTGGGCTCTCGGTTCTGTTCCTTTGACTGCAGCACAACAAAGGCCGCACATGACACCCGCAGCAGATCGCCCCGGTGTTCAAGCCTGCCGGCCTCACACTGCGGCGCTGCGGGCGAGACTTGGGCGAGAACGCCTCCCCGAGCTGTGCTGCAGCTGCAGGTCGGCAGCTGATGGGTGAGAGGTGCGCAGGGCAGAGGCTGGGGGAGGCGGCGCCGCCACGCCCTCTCAAGATTTATTCTTATTTATGCACACAAGAACAGGGGTGCAGGCCAGAGGTGTGAGGGCACCCAGTGAGAAAATTCACCACAGAGAGCGGGGAGCAGAACAGGCAGACGGACTGAAGCACACTGCTGAGGGGAGCAGCGGGCACAGCAGGAGAGGTCTGCCGCGCCCTGTGGGGCCCTCCCTGGCCGGGATTGAACTCGTGTAGCAGTGGCTGGTGATAGCTTGATGGCGCTGAGACTTAAACCCCTTGCACCATCAGAGAGGCCCGCAAGGAAGTTAATTATTTTGGAAAGTTGTCAGACACTTTATAGCCTATGAAAAAGAAATGATACCTGGTTTTAAGATGGCTAATTATAATTTTTTTTTAATGCGAGAGGAGTTTGGGGAGAGAAGAGAAATACAGTGTATACAAAGTGTGAGGTGCTAAGTACTTTGTTATTATTTAGTAATGCTCTTTATTAAATTTCTGGTAATAATTAACTAGTTAGCATAGTTAACTTCTGATCTGTAGTCAACAAACATATCACCAGGAGCTTTGGTAATTAATTGGTGACATTTACTGGGTTATCACGTCACCTCACGTAATAGTGTGTGAGATAAGTACTGTGTAATGGACATTTTTTTAAAGAAACCCAAAAGACAAATGTTGGAAATCAACTTTGTTTTAGAAGGCAGGTAATAGAAAAGTGACGAATTTTTGAAACCCTTTTGTAGTGTCCTTACATGTATGTGCTGTGTGTCAGATTACCTTAATAATTCATTTCTGTCTTCTTGGGTTTCTTAGATTGCATTGTGCGGTACTGATGTGGGTAAGGCACAGAGAAAGTAAAACTTAGCAACAAGTAAAAATAATGCTACACATTTGTGGGGTTTTTTTAAAGATTTATTTTTATTTATGCACACAAGAGCTGGGGTGTAGGTCAGAGGTGCACGGGGTGAGATAATTCACCAGAGACAAAGTGGGGAGCAGAGTAGGTGATCTGCTGAAATCCACCGCTGAGGGGAACAGCGGGGAGACAGGAGAGGTCTGCTGTACCAGGTGGGTCAGCTCCCTGGCCGGGGATCGAACCCACAGTGCTGCAGTGGCTGGTGGTAGCTTGATAGTACTGAGACTTAACTCCATGCCACCAGGAGGCCCTAATGCTACTCATTCGTATAATACTTTGTACAGTGGCATTTATCAAAAGCTACTAAATTAAAGTTAAACCTGGCTTCAGGCTTTACTGCTTTAGTACCTTTAAGAAAATGTGTCGTGAATTTCTGAGAGGGGTGAAGGGTAGAATATTTAGCATTTTCCAAACTCATTTGACCATGAAATCCTTTTCTTTGTTTAACCTCTCCACATGACCAGTATTCCGTGGAACACAGTTTGGGGACTTTTTTTGTGGAGTTTTTTACGAACCTCCCAATTAAATAACAGAAAAGCAATTATATTTATGTATCATAAGAAAGATCTCATGGCATAGGTTTTCCAGAAAGTTGTGAAGCCAGTGAAAGCAGACCCCCGTGTACGCATGGGGTGACAGAATGGGCAGCAGGGAGTGGTGGCCAGAGCACACGTGCCCATGTGAAGGTGGACGCCACAGAGAGGAGATGTAGAAGGCGCCCCTCCCAGGCTGTAGTCGTGGGAGTAGGTTCAAGAGAAAGTGACCATGTGTGGACTCAAAAGCTGTGCAGATGGCGCCGTACGTACCAAAATTGTTTTTTGTAATGTTTGCATCTTATTCAGAGGGTTTAGAATTAAAACACTGAACTCATGTTAGTGACCAGTATTTAATGTAGTTCATATTTTAAAACACTATTCTAAGACATCGAGTTCAGTGACTTTGTAGTACTTACTAAATATTAAAACATAGACGCTCAGTATAATAGGAAGCTACTGGCTTTGCTGCTTCCTTTGATTTTTGGCGTTTTTCCCAAAGACACTGTGGTAATTGTCGCATACGGCAGCTGGGCGCACAACTGTCCTCTCGACTTTAACTTCTGGGTGGTGCTTTCAGAACCTCCTGTCGTTCGTTAGTCGTTCAAAGTTGCTGAAGGTTTTGGGTTTCTTCTTGGCCAACTTGTGAAATATTGTGTCAGTAGAAGGTAATTCTCTTTCTCGAGGAGAGAACCCTTTGTCCTGGAGGGTTCTCGGGGACAGACGCGTCCTGAGAGTGGGAGGTGGCAAGGGCAGAGACAGCCTGAGCTGGGTTTGAGTCCTAGTAAGTCGGCTAAGGCGTTTGTGATGAAACTGGGGGGGGGGGGGGTGAGCGGTGTTGTTAACTACATAGTCGCTNGGGGGGGGGGGGGGGGGGGGGTGAGCGGTGTTGTTAACTACATAGTCGCTTAGGCAGTGCCTGATATTGGCTGATATTTATTGACAGTTATGTTGTACTTGATGTTGTGTTAGGATTTTTTTTAAAATTTATTTTATGCATAGAAAGACAGGTGCGGGCCAGAGGTGCAGGGGATGATGGTGAGGGGAGGGTGAGAGGACTCACCAGAGACAGAGTGGGGAGCAGAACAGGCAGATCAACAGAAGCACACTGCTGAGGGAGCAGCGGGGAGGCAGGAGAGGTCTGCTGCGCCCTGTGGGTCCCTCCCCGGCCGACAGCAGGGATCGAACTCACGCTGCAGTGGCTGCGGTCTGCTTCCTAGTGCGCTGCTTCGCCCGCTGCGCGGCCAAAGAGGCCGCATAAATGAGCTCAAGAAGTGACCGCCCCCACGCACGAATGCGTCCGTGACCGCCCACGGGCCAAAGAAGGGTCCTGTGGGGATTTCAGAGCGCAGCGCCGAGCAGCAGTGCGCACACACCGCGTGCGTGGACTCGGCTCATGGAGTGCGCGGGTTGTGTGCCTGTCCGGGTCCCTCGGCGAGGGCCGGGACTGCCCGCCTGGCGGGCCAGCTTCCGACGGGCCGGGCAGCTGTGAGCTGCGGCCTTCCGGGGGCGCAGGTGCCCTCACCTGGTATGGGGCGCTAGGTGCGGCGTGGGGAGGGGCTGCTCAGGGAGTCTGCGCTGGGGCAGCTGCGGGATGCCCTGCCTTTCTGGGAGAAGCCCCGGGGGCAGTTTCCCTTTCCAGCCTGTCTCCAGAAGAGCCTCAGCTGAAGACTTCAGCGCAGCGAATGCGGAGGTACCTCTCGAAAACGCACTTGCTGGGGCCTCCCTGGTGGCGCAGCGGGTTGAGCAACGCACTATGAAGCAAACCGCAGCCACTGCAGCACGAGTTCGATCCCTGCCGCCGGCCAGGGAGGGGCCCACAGGGCGCAGCAGACCTCTCCTGCCTCACCCGCTGCTCCCCTCAGCAGTGTGTTTCAGTCGGTCTGCCTGTTCTGCTCCCCGCTCTGTCTGGTGGATTCTCTCACCACCCAACACCTCTGGCCTGTACCCCAGTGTTTGTATGCATAAATTAATAAATCTTTTTAAAAAATGCATGCACTTGGAAAAAAAAAAAAAGAAAAACGCACTTGCTTCTCTCAGAGCGCAGCTTTCCAAAATGGTGACCCCGCCAGCGCTGCAAAGTCTCTGCGTGGCTTAGATTTTGCCACTTCTGTTACCACAGCCACAGATCTGTGTCACTTTCCTTCCCCTCATCTTGCTCCCCTCCATCAGGATTTGGGGCGATCGATAATTCAGTTTCTAGCATGTCAGGTTGAAGGTGTTGCTGTGTCTTAGGTGCAGCGTGCAGGTGTCAAGCAGGGAGTTAGCTGGACCTTGAGCTGCAGGGCGAGCGCGGGGCTGGGCACCAGCGACATGAGCAGCCCGGACGCAAGAGACCGAGTGAGCGAGCTGACGTCGCACGTGAGGCTAGACGACCCAAGGAAGGTGGAAGGGGAGATAAAAGTAAGGGTAGAGGGCCTCCCTGGTGGCGCAGTGGGTTAAGCAACGCACTATGAAGCGAACTGCAGCCACTGCAGCACGAGTTCGATCCCTGCTGCCGGCCAGGGGGGGGACCCACATGGTGCGGCAGACCTCTCCTGCTGTGCCTGCTGCTCCCCTCAGCAGTGTACTTCTGTTGATCTGCCTGTTCTGCTCCCCGCTCTCTGTGGTGGACCTCCTCACCCCCCCACACCTCTGGCCTGTACCCCAGTGCTTGTATGCATAAATAAATAAATCTTTAAAAAAAAAAAAAGTAAGGGTAGAAAGAGAGCAGAGAAGATTAGCAAAGTCTAGTGAAGGGTAAACTTAGCTCAGGATTGATGAGGGGCAGAGATCGAGGCGTAAGCTAACAGTGGTGGTGGAAAAGGGTTACCGCCCTAGGAAACCGCATTGGGTGCTCCTTGACATTCAGGCCAGCAAAGCCAGCGGGTGTTAAAGACAAAGTGTACCGGCTACACGCTGGCAGTCGGTTGTAGATTATTGATTTCAAGGGAGAAGACAGGCCTTTCAACCTGAGCGAATTCGCCGCCGCAGCGGTGGGAGGCCTGAGCGGGCAGCGCCTGTGCCGACCAGGTTTAGCCTCCGGCCCCAGGATTCCCGTGGGCGCGCGTTTCTGCAGGACGGCTGGCTTTGCCCTTCGAGGGCGCAGCGTCAGGAAGCAGGGAGGCGAGGGAACTCTTGCAGGCCGAGAGATGGAGACCCAGGCCAGTCGGACACACAGGCGGTGGACCGTAGACTGGAAAATACAGGAACGAAAATAGCGAAGAGGCGTGAGCGTTCTGAGGACTGTAACAGGCCGTTCTGGGGCTGCGCTGTGTTGGCCGCCGCCTGCCGCAGGCTCCATCAGTGCGGACGGCCGTGGCCGCGGGGGAGGGCGCCCCGTCTTGGGCCGCGTGTGTTCAGATGCCGGGCGGACCCTGCTGCCTGCGGTTCGCAGCAGGGAGGTGAGTCGTGTGTTCGTGGACGGGGCGGAGCAGGTGTGGGGGACAGCGACAGATGGTAAACATGGTGAGAGACGGTTCCGTGCGATTACGTGACGTTCTGGAAAGAACTCCGGAACACAGCTTTACTATAGCGTGTGCTTTGTGTAACGCGGGCTGCATGTGAAAATTTGTAGAGTTACTACCGACGTTTTATAAGCTTTGTGAAATATTGATGGGGTTGTTTTGGTGAATAGAGAAGAGAAATTGATGCTTGGAGGTTTTAATTGGGGAGGTTTGTGTGACTTAATGCAGATCTGTGTGTTTCTCAGCATCTGTGTGAACAATTGAGAAGAAGCGAATTTGGGTTGTTGTTAAAAACAGCAACCTGGACAGATGCAGAACGAATTACTAGCGGAGACGGGGCGAAGACGTAATAAAAGCCATGAAGTTATGGCAGTTCTTATCCCAGGTTTTTGGCCCTTAGCCCAGAACCTTCTTTGCTTATCACCTTGCTTTCTTACCTTTCTTTTTAAAACGATTTTATTTATATTTGCATAAAAGAACTGGGGTGTAGGCCACAGGTATGGGGGTGAGAGGGTCCCTCAGAGACAGAGTGGGGGGCAGAACAGGCGGATGGACCGAAGCATGCTGCTGAGGGGGCAGCGGGGAGGCAGGAGGGGTCTGCCGCGCCTTGGGGGCCCCTCCCTGGCCATATCGGGATCACACTCGGGCCTGCCTTAGAGATGATAGTGCTGAGACAGCCCTTGTCACCAGGGAGGCCCGGTTGTGCTTTCTCTACTTCATTTCTGTAGGTCTGCGAAGGCCTTAGGAAGACTGTAGGACCACATACAGCAGTAACCAAATCCCAGAGAAACCAGTAGAGGTCTTGGTAAAAACACACAATTTCAAATATTTTACTAAAATGACTACGGTGCAAGATATTTTGCCACTTCAACTCTTAACTGAGATGTGCTGCTTTAAGCCACTTGATGCGTTTTTGTGGGTCACAGATCTCGGGTCCTTGTCCTTGTGACAGAGCAAGGGTCCGTGCAGTCTCAAGAAAGGGATGTGCTCAGAGCAGCTCAAACACAAGCCTCGTTACCGACGTAAGCAAAAAGCAGACTAGGCAGATGAAGCTCCTAAGTGTGTTCAGTTCTGGCAGTTCACAGTGAGCCACTGGACTAGTGTTTTCTGGACTTGGGCAGTCAATTTAAGAAAGAAAGTGGAGGGTGCGGAAATCAGGTCGTTTACATCGGCAGTTGGGGACGTTAACATCGCCACCATCACGTCATACGGGTGCTGTGATTACTAGACAGTGTGGGAGGATAACCAAGTGCAGTCCTTCAACTTGCATGCATTTTGCTTCAGGGAAATTTCACTTCTCTGTAAACCAGGCAGCATCCCATCCCAGACCAAGGCCGGAATCTGAGTGCCTCTGTAGCCAGCCTGCCGGACTGCTCCCAGAGAACTGTTCTGCTTAATAGGCCGGGGGCGGGGTGAGGACCGTGTCTGACACAGTGGGCCCCGCGGGCAGAGCGCTCAGGTCAGGTCTCGGGAACTGCAGCCTCACGGCCCCTGCTCTCGGCGCTGCTGGTGGTGCCGGGCCGCCTGCACCTGCGTGGTGTGTTGTTGTCTCACGGACCTTCCTTTTCTGATCTTTGCACTGTCTCTCTTCCGTACCTGCTAGACTAGTACAAGGTGTGGCATAGAATATCTGCGAACACCTGTTTGTTCAAAGAATTAGCATGATCCGTTCTGAATGCACAGTGGAGAGGTCTGGAAGTTCAATTTGCTTGGCTCAGCTGAGTGGCATCCCCTCTGCTGGTGTGAACATCGAGTAGTTGTGTGCGCTGATGCTCACTGGGGTGAGAAGGAACGCTCGGCTCTTCCGGGCCTTACGCAGACGAGGCAGGTAGTCAGTCGGCAAACGCACAATGGTAAGGCTTGCTGGCAGCATCGCCTTGGAGAGTAAAAGACGCCCTTTGGTGGGCCTCCCTGGTGGCGCAGTGGGTTAAGCAACGCACTATGAAGCAAACCGCAACCACTGCAGCACGAGTTCGATCCCTGCCTCTTGCCAGAGAGGGGACCCACATGGTGCAGCAGACCTCTCCTGCTGTGCCCGCTGCTCCCCTCAGCAGTATACTTCCGTTGATCTGCCTATTCTGCTCCCCGCTCTGTCTGTGGTGAATCCTCTCACCCCCCACACCTCTGGCCTGTACCCCAGTGCTTGTATGCATAAATAAATAAATCTTTAAAAAAAAAAAAAAAAAGACGCCCTTCGGTTTCCAGGAGACCGTTACACCCAGTCAGCGAAAGGCTAGCGGGTGATATTAAATACAAGAACAGTTTGAGTTCAGCGCAAATAAAGATGCAAGTGGTGTCGGGACCTGTCAGTGATAACCAGAGATTTGACTCGGGTTTGAGATGACAATTTAAATAAATAAAGGAGAAGCCTGAGGTCATTCCTTTTACACGGAAGGAATAGTATGAGGAGTTCTTAGAGCCCCAAGCTAATGGGCGGTGTGTGTGAGTGACCATACTTGAGTCATGCGTGAAGGAGCTTTGGTTATAGTCAACTTCTTAGGCCGTTTGCACCTGAGCGATGCGTGCACAGTCGCGGGGAGAGCAGGCGGACGGCTCAGGTGGGCTCCGCTGGGCACCGCTGCTGACAGGGAGACGTCAGCAAACGAGAAGAGAGCAGTGGGCTTGCAGGCGGTGGGAATGCTAGCATGTTGCAGGCCAGGGTTCCCGAGCGCTGCGGCGTCTGACTTCCTGCAGCCCAGACCTCTCTGGAGCCTCCTGGCGTCGGAGCCAAGGCAGAGAACGGGCGTGGTGGGGCTGGAGGAGCTGGGGACACAAGCCTTTTCCTTTCCTTTTTTTTTTTTTTAAAGATTTTTATTTATGCACACGAGCAGGGGTACAGGCCAGAGGCGCAGGAGGTGAGAGGACTCACCAGAGACAGAGTGGGGAGCAGAACAGGCAGATTTCACTGAAACACACTGCTGAGGGGAGCAGCGAGCCGGCAAGGCAGGAGAGGTCTGCTGTGCCATGTGGGTCCCTCCCTGGCTGGGATCGAACTTGCACCATAACAGCTGCAGAAGCTCAACCCACAGGGAGGCCCCAACACAAAGCCTTTTTCTTCCCCATTTTCAAACACCAGAAGTAAAGAGGAAGAGCTGTTGTTTCTCTTCAATCGGGTGGCACTTTCTCTCGGGCCCAGTTAATGTAATCTGTCTTAGGAGGAAGAGAAGTTGGGAGGAAGCAGCTGTTAGCGAGGTATTTGACTTGCTCTGCTAACAGCCACTGCAGGCACCTATTAACATACATTATTTACTCCTCCCAAACCTTTGGGTTGTTGTATTCGTTGTCTGACGTGGAAGGTGAAGCGAGGAGACACAGTTTTAGTCAGGATCTTAACCCAGGGCTGTTGAGGTAAAGTTTGAGTCAGTGTCTGGTCCTGTTTCTGTTTTCTTGCCACTGTGCTATCCTCTGAAAGGAATAAGAATTCTCATATGTGGATTTGAGGCAGGCGTGTCCTTAGTCCTTAATACGGGGCAGATTATATGGCTTGATACTCTTCTCACATTGGTGAAATTAGGTCACGCTGAAAGAGTAGATCTTACCGGCGAGCCGTGATTGTGTGGTACAGACTTACAGGAGGTGGGTTTGGGTAGCACGGGACGGGAGCAAAAGAGTCCGTCTCCTTCATATCCTCGGATCATTGCTCCGTGTGCTAGGGAACCCCAAAACGCGTGTGGGTATAATTGACATTAGAAAGAAGCAGCTAATTTGGAACAGGTGGGACGATGAGACCTGGGGCCGGGGTGTGTAGAAGGCAGGCTCCGCTGGGGGTTCCTGTGTCCAGTAGCAGATGCTCACTGCGCTCCTGCTGAGTATGACTGGCAGCGAGTGCCTGGCCCAGTGCTCAGCTCAACAGCTCCCGGCCTGGCGGGGACACTGCTGAGTTCAGCTGGAAGTGGCGAGTACAGAGTCCTTGTGCACGGTGCCTCAGCAGTGTGGTGGAGAGGCGTAAATGAAGCAACAAGGAGAGATTTTCAACTTTTTTTTTTAAAGATTTATGTATTTATGCATACAAGAATTGGGATGTAGGTCAGGTGCAGGGGATGAGGGATTCACCAGCGACAGAGCAGGGAGCAGGTGATAGACTGAAACACTGCTGAGGAGCCAGCGGGCACCCAGGAGAGGGCTGCTGCGTCCTGGGGGGTCCCTCCCTGGCCGGGGATCGAATTCCCACTGCAGTGGCTGCGGAGGCTTCACGGTGCTGCACTTTAAACCTCCTTGCATCATCAGGGAGGCTGTATCTCTTGTCATCCTGCAAAGAGTATCTAATCGTAGCAGAGCAGCGCCCTGCGACAGCACTCCCGGCGGCCGGTGGCTGGTACCAGCCGGGGTCAGCCGGTCAGCCACGGGAGCTGTCCGTTAATGAGGAGCCGCGGGGCTGCGGGCCAGAGGACACCCTGAGATGATGTGTTTCAGCAACTCTGAGGTACACTTTCTTTTTTCACATTTAACATTCTTGGAATCTGTGTGTTTTAGGGTTGACTGTCTCATTCAGCTGATCAGGAGAACTTTTTGGATTTCTGGGGGTGTGTGAGGTGGTGCGTGTGACGAATCGCTGTCTCCCCCTGCGCTCCTCCGCTGCCAGCCGAGACTCCCTTACTCTGACTTCCTCTGCTGCCGCGTCTGGCTGACTCCTGTGTCAGGAAACGCAGGGAGCCTCCCTGGGGAGGAGCCCCCGCCAGGTTCCTCTCCGGGCTGTGGCCACGTCTTTTCTTGCCACCTCGTTTTCCAATGTGTTTTTTTTAATTTGGGTAAATCTAACACTCACTTTTGATGTTAATCCTGCCTGGTTTTGCTCATTTTCCTAAGCGACTATATAGACTTTCTGGGGTCAGCCAGGACACCCCCACCTCGGCCAGTCCCACAGCTCCGCACTCAGCGGTGTTGTTATTTACACTTCTAGAAGGACGGGGCCAGGCTTCCTGTGTGGGACAGAACTTGCCCGTGGGTCTGGAACACGTGTTACGTATTGTCCTTTAGGGCTCTTTTTTTACTTTTCTGATTGTAAAATAAACCACTTACTGTTCTAAACTTCAGTCTTAATGTTTCTTCAACATTGGATTTGATTTTTAAAAGTTAATTTGTGAGCCCAACAGATAACCCTTTGCCCGGTTAGAACAGAACTGTTCAAGGGAAATTACTAGCACAGATGGCAGGGATTTTTCAGTTGGCGTGTAAGCGACATATAACTTAGTAGTTGCAGGTGCCACATAATGATCTGAGATTTGATGTTTGTGTATGTTGTGATGTAATTCACACTAAATCTGATTAACACCCATTACTATCTGAGACCAAACAAATTTTTCCTTTTGATAGCTTTCAAATTCCACCCTGATGCTGTATTAACTTTAATCACTATGGCACACATTACATCCTGTGACTTATTTTATAACTGAAGGCTTAAATCTTTTTTTTAGAAGACATTTATTTATACATACAAGAACGGGGGTGTAGACGAGAGATGTGTGGGGTGAGGATTCACCTGGGACAGAGTGGGGGGCAGAACAGGTGGAGCCACTGAAACACACTGCTGAGGGGAGCAGTGGGGAGACAGGAGAGGTCTGCTGCACCATGTGGGTCAGCTCCTAGCCAGGAATTGAACTTGTGCTGCAGTGGCTGCAGATGCCCCACAGTGCCGCCACTCAACCCCTTTCGCCACCAAGGAGGCCCTATATACATTTTTTTTAAAGATTTATTTATTTATGCATACAAGCACTGGGGTACAGGCCAGAGGTGTGGGGGTGAGAGGATTCACCACAGGCAGAACAGGCATATCAACGGAAGTACACTGCTGAGGGGAGTAGCGGGCACAGCAGGAGAGGTCTGCTGCACCATGTGGGTCCCCTTCCTGGCCGGCAGCAGGGATCGAACTCGCGCTGCAGTGGCTGCGGTTTGCTTCATAGTGTGTTGCTTAACCCACTGCGCCACCAGGGAGGCCATATATATATATATATATATATATATATATATATATACACATTTTGCTGAGGGTTTTTTTTTTCCCCTTCATAAATCAGTGTCGGATAAATGATACTGAATTTGTATCAAAGTCAGTAAAATAGTAATGGGGTTGACAGGTCTGAGATGTAGAAAATAAAGGGGAGCAAGAGTCAGGTTGACAGACTGTTTAAAATTTTTCTCACTTTTGGGGCCCTCCCTGGTGGCGCAGTGGGTTAAGCACCGCACTATGAAGCAGACGGCAGCCACTGCAGCACGAGTTCGATCCCGGGCCAGGGAGGGACCCACAGGGCGCAGCAGACCTCTCCTGCCTCCCCGCTGCCCTCGTCAGTGTGTTTCGGTCAGTCTGCCTCTTCTGCTCCCCACTCTGTCTCTGGTGAGTCCTCTCACACACACACCCCATACCTCTGGCCTGTACCCCGGTGCTTGTATGCATAAATAAATCTTAAAAACTTTTTTTTGGATTCTCTCTTTTCTTTCCTAAATAAACTTTTCGAGACCAAAAAAAAATATTTTTTTGGTCGGTAAACCACTCCTCTGTTTCCTGAATTATCTTCACATTGAGTGACGACTGGTCCCTTAGTTTTGCGAGTCGATAAACCGGCTTCGCAGTGGGATGTTCAGGCTTGCCACGGCGGCGTCACCCCGGCGAGAAGCGCGGGCACGGTCCAGGCCGGTGGGCCAGGCAGACCGGCTGGCGGCGCCCGGAGTCCGGCAGGTGGCACCGCGTCCCTGGTATTGCGCAGCGGCGCGCGTGAGAAGGCCGCGGCCGCACCGTGCCCTCTGCCCGAGTGCGCGCGGGCCCAGCGAGACGCCCGGCTGCGGTCAGGTCTCTCTGCCTTCGCGTTTGTTTTTAACGTTCAGCCTTAAGTTGTGGCGAAGCCCTGAGACCTCCCGTGTACCTGCGGCGGGTCCCCAGACGCCGCGCTCTGCACCGCCCGCGCTGCTCCCTGCCGAGCTGCGGGGGGTGACGCGGCAGCGGCCCGGTTCTGGGCCCGCGTCTCAGAACGAGGACATGCTCCCTGCTGTTCTGAGCTGCGCTGCCGGAGCGGAATGGGGCACGCGTGTGGTGACACGAAGGCATCTGTGTTTCTGTGGGTCTGCAGGGCGGAAGCCCAAGGTCGAAGTCTGGCGGGGTCGGTGTCCGGTGAACGTGCCCGCCGGCTTGTGGGTAACTGCTTGCTCCCGTGCCCCTGCGCGGCCGAGGGAGAGGGCTCTGGGTCACCTCCCCCGAGGACACCCTGTGCATAGCTTCTCCAGTGGGTCACTTGGGCAGGAGGACTCCGGCTCGGGGATTCTGAGGCAACTCGGTTCCCCCCATCGCGGCGGCTGACACAGGACACGACACCCCCTGCGCCCACACCCTAGTCCGATGCTGAACAGTCTTGCAAGACCCAGGGGCCCCTGTTGGGATTAGCTGCTACTTTCTTCACTCTGACACCGTTTTTCAGTGTTTCTGACCTTGTGGCGCCTTGGGAGTGTGGGCCACGCCCGACTGCAACAGAAGGGCTCCCACACTAAGCTGAAGCCGAAGCCGAGGGGGGCTGCAGGGCGTGGGGGCCGGAGTGGGGGGGGGCAGGAAGGGCTTGCCTTGCTCAGGGCGCACCTCAGGCGGGAGCGAGCGGGAAGCAGGTGTAAGCACAGGGGAGACAGTCGTTCAGGGACATTGACGAACACACACCAGCCGCCTGTGCGACGTCTACAAGTGGGCGTGGGTCTGCGCAGAGGGTCTCGGGCCATAGCCCAGCCAAGCGCCCCAGCAGCGGGCTGGCTCGTCCTTGGTCCAGTGGTGCCGGCTGGTTTGAGGGAGAGCAGTGGACACCGTTTGGCTGTCCTGCTGGGCGAGCAAGGGGACTTGACACAGTGTCACCGTCCTGTCGCGGGCCGGACTTGCTCTCGCGCCTTAGTGATTGTTTCTGAAGTCAGTTTGTGCTGACAGTTGCCTGGCGCTGACTGTCATCCACCACGTCTCTGCGCCTGCACGTTGGCACTTGGCCGTAAGGGTGAGGCAGGGCTTCCCCCCCTGCCCGTGTTTGTTTTGCTTCTCACGTTAGTGTGGACTCCCGTTGTAGTCAGGGGTTATCACCCTGTGCAGTCACTTATGCCGTCACCTAGCTTGTCGTTCCATGCACTTGGCCCATGGGAGACCCTTGGGGACAATGCTTCTGTCCACTCGAGGCTGCTCTTTGATCACTTTCTTACTTTCTGCGACAAGATGGTTCAGGCTCTTCTAGTACTTCCTTTCCTGCAAAAAATGGACTGTGGGCCTCCCTGGTGGCGCAGTGGGTTGAGTGCCGTGCTGTGGGGTGTCCTCAGCCACTGAAGCAGGAGTCCGATCCCCAGCCAGGGAGGGACCCACAGGGCGCAGCAGACCTCTCCTTCTCCCCACTGTTCCCCTCAGCGGTGCGTTTCCATCGATCTGCCTGTCCTGCTCCCTGCTCTGTTTCTAGTGAATCTTCTCACCCCCCACGCCTCTAGTCTATACCCCAGTGCTTGTAGGCATGAATAAACAAAACCTTGAAAAAAGAAATGGTCTGCAGCAGCAGCCAATTTCTCCAAGAAACACTGGTTCCTGTAAAAAGTCACAGTCTAGGTATTAGGTACTGGAATGTTATTATTCCTGGTTGTATATGTGTTCTCTCTCTCTGGAGCTTCCTTGTTGTTCCCCACTTCTCTTTATTCTAGCCGTAAAATTACTTCTTCTGAAACACCTCCTGTGTACCAGGCCTTTCACTAGCTTGTCACTGGCCACGGCGTAAAGGCGAAGCTGCCCTCTCACTGCTGTCCCACGTAAGCACTCGTCTTATTTACTGTCCTCCCGCTTTCCTGCCACCCAGACCTCCCCGGTCAAACCGAAATAAAATTCGGTGGGGATTAAAACCATGAGCCAGACCGTGTGGGCTTAAATCTCCACGTCCCCACTTTGACTCGGGTGTCCGTTTGGTCCCCTCTGTTCGCTGGAGCGGCGCACACAGCGCAGCCCTGCCGGCCTCGTGTCCCCGTCACCCTCGGGGCGCTCACAGCACGCGGTCGGTGCGCTGTGTTTGTTAAGCAGACGTAACGCGCTGCCTGGGCTTCTCCCCAGAACAAGGACACGCGCCCCACGCCGCACGGAGCACTCTGCTCAGGGCTTGTCCTTGCCGCGCTCCTGCGCTGCCTTCCCGCCTCTGGACACCGCTTCTAGGTCAGGGCTTGGCTGGCATTAACGGCATTGGCCAGACCCCGAGCTGGTGGTTGACATGCAGTAACAGGGCAAATCCCCACCAGCAGGACCTTAGGGTCGGGAGCTTGTGGTCAGCCGTCGGGCAGCCCGTGCCCCTGCGTCCGTCGGAGGTGAGGGGTGAGGGGCCAGTCCCGGGAGTGGGTGGTGAGGCGAGGAAAGAGGAGGGGCTTGGCATACTCACTAACTTGTGGCTGAATCTGAGGCTCAGCCACCAATAAGAGGGTGTGGGGAGCACTCGGGGTAGCCCTTGAGCTCCCTCCACCTCCAGGCACCATCCCAGAGCACCGGGCCACACCCGCCTTGTGCCGGCTCTGACGGGGCGGAAGGCTCGCGCTGAGCAACAGTGGCGATAAAACGACCTGGGTGATGTCTTTGGAAAGGAGTAAAGGCACGATGGGGGCCAGAACCTCACCTAGACTTAAAATTTTAGGTTCTTTCCTAAAGATCTAGCAGGAAGCACTGAGGATTGCTCAGTGCACGAGTGGCCAGGGGAAGGCTGGCTCGGACAGGGAAGCGGGCCGGGGACCGGCGGTGGGGTCGTCAGAGGGGGACTTTGAATGTGACAAGGGGGCGATGACCCGGAAACACGGTAGGCCCAGGTCGCAGAAGGAGAGTGAGGCCAGGTCTGGGCTTCCCGCTTTACGCAGTGGGGAGCCGCTGACAGGCCTGAGGGGAGAGATGGTCAGGTCACCTCTGCATGTTAATGAGCGGGCCGGGGTCTGGAGGCAGAGGAGCCGGCAGAGAGCGGCAGCGGGGGGGGGGGGGGGGGGGGGGGGGGGGGGGGGGGGAGCGTGCCCGCCGAGTCACTGGAGACGCTGCCCGGTTGTGGAGGCTTCCTAAATGGTGGCGGGTCAGGTAGGACCGAGGAGGGGTCCGAAAAGATGGCCGACATTCCGGCTCGGCCCAAGAGAGTCGCAGGTGCCAGAGGAGGCAGGTCAGTAAAGCATGAAGTCAAGCCCAGGAGCCGCAAGACTTTGAAGTGGGCCTGCGCACTGACTGGTGAGGGGACCCAGGCCTGGCGTCTCTGGGCCTGGGGGCCTTGGTCCGGCGAGGTGGCGGGGTTGGCGGCGTGGGCGTGGGTGAGAGGGTACTGGTAACGGTTCATTTTACGTGTGCTACATGCTTTCCGCCCATTATGCCGCTTAACCGAGTAACGTGCGCGCGTCGCTTTATAAAGAAGTGACCTAAGGAAAAGTTAGGTAATTGTCAGCCCAGAGCCACTAGTGACGGAGGCAGGAGTGGAACAAACTGATCTAAGCCTGAAATCGCAACACCGTGCTGGGGTGAATAGAAAAGGGGGCTCAGGAGAGAGCCCCAGGGAGCAGCAAGGACAGCCTCGCGGGCGCCCGGCCTCTGCGGGGGGCGGGGGGCAGGAGAATGGTCGTGACAGAAGCAGAAGGGGGGATTGCTATAGCTGGTTATTCTGTGTTCTGAAGCCATAAGGAAATAACATTTTTTAAGAAACCACTTGATTTAATAAGTTGGAGTTTATTCATAAGCTTGTAGTTGCTGCTTGAGTGGCGCGGCGGCCCTGTAGACGAGGTAACATGATTTATAGGACGCTCCCAGCAGAACAGGCTGCATGTTGTAAGTTCAGGAGAAAAGGCAGGTCCTGTCATTGTGGAGTTAGCGGGAGCTGAAGTGGATACAGTGAGTCTAGTAAAACTTTCAGATCCCCAGTCTTGAGGTCGTAATCTTGGTCAGTTGCTCAGGATGGGCTTACATGTGAGCACACTTTGGTGAGGGCACGTTCTCGGTGATGCTCTCTCCTCTGTGAGACAGTACAGCAGCTCCGACTCGGCAGAGTGGTGAGGTGGTGGGCTTGGCATGCAGCGAAGGACAGCGTTCAGCGAAGGACAGCGCGCTGATGAAGATCGCGCGCAAGGACCAGCTTGGGGCCGGCTGAAGGGAGGTGGAGTTTAGGGGGTTCCACCCCCCTGGCGATGTGATCTTTCTTCCCTGGGCGCCAGGAGCAGGAATACAGGCGCAGACAAAGACAGCCGGTTAGGCTGAGCCAGCCGTTGGGTCTGCTGGGTGCGTGTGCTGCAAAGGCACGTGGGAGGAGGAAGAGAAGGTTTGGTAGAAGAGCGACTTAAACATGCCAAAGACTGGTGCTGCTACAAAAGGGACTTGAGTATTGGAAGCGATAGTAGAGAGAAAGAACTGAGAGCTTGGTGAGCCTGAAGAGCACATTAACGGGACTGAGAGCTTGTGATCAGAGGAGGGGATTGTACCGTGTGCCAGGGAGGGACGGTTATTGAATTTGAGGTCAAGAATTGAGACTAGGGGCGTCCCTGGAGGCACAGTCGGTTAAGCAACACACTATAAAGCAGCCTGCTGCCTGCTGGGGAGGGACCCACATGGCCCGGCAGACCTTTCCTGCCACACCTGCTGCTCCCCTCAGCAGTGTGTTTCAGTCATTCTGCCTTCCCACTCTGTCTCTGGTGAGTCCTCTCACCCACACCTCTGGCCTGTACCCCAGTACTTGTATGCATAAATAAATAAATCTTTTTATAAAAAAAAATCGAGACTAGAAAATGTGATTAATTTAGATGGACATTAAACTTGTCCAGGATAACAAGGAAACTTGGGGTGACTTAACTCTGCTCAAGGTTCCAGCTAGTAAATTGATTGGGCCTTGTCATGGGTCATTGACGAAAAGGTTAGTTAACCTCTCCGTGCTCATGGATCAAATGATGTGTTTCCCAAGACTTTTATCTGGTGATTCAGTGGCCACAAGACCCCTCCCGGCAGCAGATGGGAGGACTCAGGTATAGCCAAGTGATAACCCGCCGGTTCAGTGCAGAGTCTGTCCACAAGAATAATGCAGAGCTGAGCCACTTGCTTGACGTCACGTTCTGGTCGGATCCTGAAGTCCTTGCGCTTTCCATTAATTGTGATGTTTTTACAGTATCTTAGTTTAAAAGTGGAAAGTTTATCCAGAGTTGAGTTTTTCAGTGTAAGGCATCTACAAAGTGAAGTAGAAACCTACTCACGGAGTACTTTGAACAGAAATTGAACCTTAAGTAATCGGGATTCTTAGGCTCCAGGTTCCGTAAATCGGCCCTTCTGTCCATCCGTTTCTGCCTCGGTCCATCCTTCTGTCTGTCCGTGTGGTAGCAGGTATGCCGTCTGACAACACTGCATTTGAAGTACTTGAAGTAAGCTGAACTAAGTGTAAATTGACTGATTTGGCTTTATTGTCTCCTGACCCCCAGCTGCCTACCCCCACCGCCTGAACCTCTTCTACCTTGCCAACGACGTCATCCAGAACTGCAAGAGGAAAAACGCGCTCATATTCCGCGAGTCCTTTGCTGATGTACTTCCTGAAGCGGCTGCTCTGGTGAAGTAAGTCGACTCTTTCAGATCTGACGGTCCAGAGAGAACTGCGCTCCAAACCTGTGTTGGAAAAACACGTCCTGGCAGGGCTCAGGGAGGGTGGATTTGGTGCCCTGAGGTAAACGCAACCCCAGAAGCCTTTCTGCGACCTCTCGGCTGGCTGTGGCTCAGGGATCTTCAGACCGCTTGGGAGTCTGGGGTTTGGCCTTTCTCTCGCTTTCTGACTTAGCTGTTAGACTCGCCTTTCCGTGTCTCACATGCTGCATCCCTGAGGCTTGTCTGCCGTGGCGTTTAACTCACGTGGCTACTGCTGCCTCTGTCTCTCGCTTTTGACCATGCCTCTGCTTTCTGGGAACAGCTGTCACCGACCTGGCCCATGGCGATACTTAGTTCGGAATGTCTGAAGCAATACAGTGCACCTTACAATTACGTAAAGCCTGCTACTACAGTCTGCGTGTCAATGTTTTAAGTCGATAGTTGTTACACAGATATTGTTTGAAACTCACAATAACCAGTTTGCAGGTAAGCAGATTAGATTTTACTATTCATTTTTACAAAACAAGAAAACTGGAGCCCAGAGTGGTTAAGAAATTGCTCAAAGTAAATGACAGTTGAATTTAGTAGAAGAGCTGAGAGTTTTCTGATGCCTAGTCCCGTGGCAAGTGCGTGGCCCTCCCCCTTAGTTTTTCACCTTATAACCGTCACTTCGTTTTCGTTTCTTGTCCTGCCCCTTCATAGTCACTCACAGAGTGTGATTCTTCTGCTGTTTCCCTGTCTTCTAGTTTCCCATTATCAGCTTTGTTTCACGCGTTCACTTTGTTAGGACAGCTCCTGACTTGCTCTCAGCTTACCGTCTGCTTTTCACTGACCTCAGCTGCAGGCCCTGATGTCCAGAGACAAAGGTCTGAGCCCATCGACTCTGGAGCCAGCGTGCATGGGCTTGGTCCGGGTTCTGCCTCCTGCTCTGTAGCCGCAGACAGTTTACACGGGCCTTGGTTTTCTTACCTGTGCAGTAGAGGCGATAATAGCACCAAGCCACAGGGTGGGAACTGGGCGGGTTAGTGACATGCGTGAGGGGGTTGGGACGGTGACAGCATAAAGTGAGCAATAAACAGTAGCTGCTGCTGCCACGAGGGTGACGACGCTCTCCCCCCGCCGCTGAGTGCCACTCACTCATGCTCTGATTATTCCTTAAAATACGTTTTTATATTTATGGCTTAACAAATTCCTTTCCATCTTTGCTGTCTTCTTCGGTTCTCAAACCAATTATCCAGTATGGATGGGGGCAAGGACCGTTCTCACTAAGCAGATGAAGATACTCGACCAAATAAGTGACCCAAAGCACTTTGGACAGGAAGCGGGCGCTGGAGCCGCTGCACTCACACGGCTCAGCCTCCCAGCTCTGCCCCGCGTGCTGCCAGCCAGGCCTCGGGCCGCGCTGCCGAGCCGTCCTCCGCACCTCGTGTGCCTTGATGTCGAGCACTCTTGAGCTTTTCTCTCTGGGATATTTGTTTCTTGGGAAGCAGCAGAACCTAGACATTACACATGGAAGCTTGAGTCCACACCCGGGCGCCACCGCTTGTGCGATCTTCGCTTTCCTTACCATGAAATGAGAATAGTAGCACAGTTTGTATCTTAGGGTTGTTGTGAAGACTGTGCAGGTATATCAGGGGTATAAAAGTGCCACAAAAATTAATGAGCGGGGCCTCCCTCGTCGCTGGACTGAATTTATTCGGTGGTTATAGAATTTGAATGTCTTTACCATTTTTCTTTAAGAAAAATTTGGTGCTTTCCTTTTTTTCTCTTTTGCGGGACGTAATTATTTTATTTACATTTTAAAACTCACTGGGGTAAGTTGCTCATATTAGCCGCTCACGGTTAGCCTCATGCCTCCCACTGCGTGCTAATACTGTGCATCCGTGCCTCTCTGTCTTGGTACATCTCGTCTGGAGCTTATCAATTTCGCTGTTTTCTCAAAAAACCGATCTTTCCTTTGTTGAGCTCTTACTGCATGCTTGTCTGTGGGCTTTTTCCTCCCCTCTGGTTTTCTAAAATGTACCACCCTCGTCATTTACAAGTGTGCAGGTTGACCGTGTTCATCACATTCACGTCGCGGTGCAACCACCCACCTCCAGGACCATCCCACGTTGTCCACGCACGCCACAGTGTAACCCTGTGCTGAGGCGGACCCCCCAACAGCACCCTGCGGCCCCAGCCCCTGCAGCCGCCGTGCTGCTCCCCGCATGAAATGATTAATCTAGACACCTCTGTGTGTTTCCTCTTTAATTTTATTAGCTTCTGCTCTTACTTAATATACCCTTCCTACCTGCCTTTTCTTTCTCAAAACCCCCGAGCTACTTAGCTCGTTAAATTTTTTTTTCTAAGTTTATGCACACAAGAACGGGGTATAGGCCAGAGGTGCGGGGGTGGGGTGGAGTGGGGTGGTGAGAGGATTCCCCAGAGACAGAGTTGGGAACAGAACAGACAGATCTACTGAAACCCACTGCTGCGGGGAGCAGCGGGGAGGCAGGAGAGGCCTGCTGCGCCCTGTGGGTCCCCTCCCTGGCCAGGAGCAAACTCAGTCAGTACCAGTAATAGTGCTGAGACTTAACCCCCAAGCGACAGAGGGCCAGCTTGCTGCGGGCCCCGGTCACATGTGACCGCTGATCTTCCACTGGTCAGTCTGCACACCTGCGTGCATCTGTATACGGACACTTCGTCTGACGCGTGTGTTGTCACACTGTTGGTTCCTGGCAGTCACGGGTAACGGCCGCAGGCCCTGAACAGAATTCATTTAGTACGTGTGTTTTCTCTGTAGGGCACATCAAGCCTTTTTGTGCTTAAGAGCTAGACAGATGTTAGCACAGTGTCTGGGGGCCATTTTCAACAGAAAAAACAAAAGTGCAAAGAAACGAGACACTAAGTAAACTGCAGGGAGCACGCTGGTGTCCAGCGTGACAGCGCCCACCCCATCGGGGACACACAGGCCCAAGTCTCACCACCCGGCCTGTGGCAGATGACTGCGGGACACGAGTACCGGCTCACGTTATGACACCCTAAAACACTAACAAAAGGTGTGTAAGGCCTTTGGAGAAAGTTATATAACGGAGAGACATTGTAGAAAATGTAAGTATTTGTGGCTAGGGAAGGCTCACTATTTGACATTATCAGTTCTTTCCAAATTGATTAATAAACCCAGTGAAGTCTCATCTAAGATTTCAGTTGGCTCTGTTCTAATTTATTTATTTATTTTTAAGATTTTGTTTATTTATGCACACAAGAGCTGGGGTACAGGCCAGAGCTGTGGGGGTGAGAGGATTCACTAGAGACAGAGCAGGGAGAAGAACAGGCAGATGGACTGAAATCCACTGCTGAGGGGAGCAGCGGGCGAGGCAGGAGAGGTCTGCTACGTCATGTGGGTCCTCAACCTAGCTGGCGGCAGGGATCGAACTCGTGTTGTAGTGGCTGCGGTTTGTTTCACAGTGACTTGCCTAACCCACTGCGCCACCAGGGAGTCCCTCTTTTCTAAGTTATACAATATTTAGAGAGCTTCCACCTTCCCCTCTGCCTCCAAAAAAAGAAAGCTTAGAAACCCTTGAAGACAACAAGGTAGGAGACTGGCTCTGTCAGCTCCCAAGACGTACAGCAAAGCTATGATAAATAAAGCAGTATGGCATTGCCCCAGATATAGCCAAAGAAAACAAGGCAGTAGCTACTTTCAGCAGGCACTGTCTTACTATATCTTAGACCTCTTTTATCCTAACTGCTACCCTTTACCGACTTAACAATGCTTTATGTTAAATTTTCCCTGCTTAAATTACTGGGGTGTCATTCTCTTAGTCGGTGTGCAGTCTGTTCTTGTAGCTTCTCCTCTCTCACCTGATTCAGACCCAAAGAAAGTGGATTCCTACCAGACCGAGCTGCCTGCATGTTCTAGAACCTCTGCCTGACTCCTCTGTGTGCTGGCCTGCTGGAGGCCTCCTCACCACCTCTTCCTGCCTCTCTGCATTGCTCCGGGGCCCTCTGTTGGTGGAGTCTAGTACTGAACTGAGGGGAAGTAAGGAGTTTGTCTCGGCTCTGGGATCACGTAAAGGCAGTAAATTAGTCAATGGCACACGGATCTGCCAGACAGGGCGTCAGGTTGAAAGTCTGCTAGTAGCAGCACGAGCAGGGTCCGACCCAGTGGGCACCCTCATGTACTTCTGGCTGGAGACTTGACTGGCATAAAACAAACTCCTTTTATCAAAAACAGTTTGTAACGTAACCGCAGGGACCCTGTGACTCCGCCTAGGTTTGAGCCATGAGAGATCTTTGCGCATGTGCAGCAAGATCAGTGGGGGAAGCTTTTGTAGCAGCTCTTCCTTGCTCATGGCAATGAAACTGTGAAGACAGCCTGGTGTCCTTTGCAGTACAGTGGGTGAATTTCGGCACATTGGGATATGAAACCGCACACAAAATTAATGAATGTCGGGTACATGGACTGTCGTTGATAAATCTCAGATACTGGTTGAAATACAAAGGAATACTTACATGGCATGATTTCACTTATATAAAGTTCAAATCTGGGGACCTCCCTAATGGTGCAACAAGTTAAGCACTGCACTATGAAACATCTGCAGCCACTGCAGCGCGAGTTTGATCTCGGCCAGGGAGGGCCCCACAGGGCGCAGCAGACCCCTCCTGTCTCCCCGCTGCTCCCCTCAGCAGTGTGTTTCAGTCCATCTGCCTGTTCTGCTCCCCGCTCTGTCTCTGGCGAATCCTCTCACCACCCACACCTCTCGCCTGTACCCCAGCTCTTGTGTGCATAAATAAATAAATGTTAAATATTAAGTTCAAATCTGACAGACAAACTGACATATATGTATACCTGGATGTTAAAACTAAAAAGCAAGGGGATGGGCCCACTGAGGCCTTCCTGGGAGCTGGCTGTGCTTGATTTATTAAGCTGGATTGTGACTATATGGACATACACTTTTATTTTTTTAAGATAACACTATTTTTAAGATTATATATATTTTTTAAGATATATATTTAAGATTTAAGTGCATACAAGCACTGGGGTACAGGCCAGAGGTGTGGTGGGGGTGAGAGGATTTCCCAGAGACAGAGTGGGGAGCAGAGCGGGAGGATCTGCTGAAACACACTGCCGAGGGGAGCCGCGGGGAGACAGGAGAGGTCTGCTGCACCACGTGGGTTCCCTCCCTGGCCAGGATCGAACTCGTGCTGCAGTGGCTGCGGGTGCTTCACAGTGCGGTCCTTAACCCTTTGTGCCACTAGGGAGGGCCCATAAAACTATGTTCTTAACAAAATATAAGATGAATGCCCTATTTCCCCTTCTTTTGGAATTTAACATTAACCTAAATTTAAGCACTGAGAATATAACTTAAGAATGTTTTGGGGCCTCCCTGGTGGCGCAATGGGTTAAGCAAAGCACTGTGAAGCGAGCTGCAGCCACTGTAGCACAAGTTTGATCCCTGCTACCGGCCGGGGGTGACCCACATGTCCCGGCAGACCTCTCCTGCCTCCCGCTGCTCCCCTCAGCAGTGTGTTTCAGTCGATCTGCCTGTTCTGTTCCCCGCTCAGTCTCTGGTGAATCCTCTCACCCCCCACACCTCTCGCCTGCACCCCCGTTCTTGTATGCATACATAAATAAATCTTTAAAAAAAAGTTTTGAGCTCTAACTGTAATGAAGGAAGATAAGCTGCAGCTTCAAAGAGAACACAGTTTAATGTAAAATGGGTGGATGAAACAGAATCAGCAGTCTGGAAACGCACTAAAACTGTGCGCCAGAAGAGGCAGTGTGCACCGGCGAAGAAAAGAGACGCTCCGCCGCCGGGGGTGGGGGGCTCACAGGAAGCACGCGGCTGTGGGGGTGTCAGCCACCGAGAGGCTGCGGAGAAAGTAATCTATGAAAATGTAATCTATGGCTCATGGAGTAAAATTGTGACTGTGAAGCTGGGAAGACTTCCTACACTTGAAGGGGGCAGTAGAGAGTGCTTTTCCTTCAACAGGGCCACATTTAACATCTGTTTCTTAATGTGACTTAAAATTGAAGTGCACTGTGCAGAAAGATGCTTGCAGTGCTGCCCCGGAGTTAATGAACGATTTGTGATTCCATCAGCCTGTTATTTCAATGAAATAACTTTTCTCCTTGGACAGACCAGCTAAGAAGGGTAGAATGTCTGCGTTGTTACAGATCTGTAAAGTGAAAATTCTCTCCCTTTAGCTTCATGGTTTGGTCGCAGGAGCAGCTCAGTTCCCCTTTGTGACAGTTAGTGTGCCGGCTTTGCTCTTCTGTGTGTCCGGCAGTGCGCCGCAAGCCTGCGAAGCAAGCACATTAAAGAGCTGCTCCTCACCGCCCTCCTAGACACACATTTTTGATGTCAGGCGGCAGCTTCTGGGAAACTTGTTCCAGGTGTGTGATTGAGTCACGATTGTTTTCAACCGACACCTAAGATAAGAACAAACCTTGCATCGCTGGAAGCCCTGTCTCCTCATCTGTGCTAGTGAGGTTCCTTTTTGAACAGGCTCCTCTTACGAGGCTCCCCGCACCAGAGCTGGCCGGCACTGGGGCGCCGCTGTGGCCCAGAGCCCCGGAGGAGGCCCTCATCAGTCCCCCTCATCAGTCTGCCGGGAAGTCCTACACGTCATCGCAGCCAGGCTGGGTCCCTCGTAGGCGGTGCTGAGGAAGAGTGAGGTGTTGGTCCCAGACGCTGTAGGGAGGAAACTTAAGCACTAGCAGACGTCTGCAGAGTAATTTTCCTGATGACTGCATCAGCAGACCTCTGGTTGCGACGTGCCGGCGTTGACGCTCTTGCTCTCTCCTTCCTTCCAGGGATCCGTCGGTCTCCAAGTCTGTGGAGCGAATTTTTAAAATCTGGGAAGATAGAAACGTGTATCCAGAAGAAATGATTATGGCGTTAAGAGAAGCATTGAGTAAGTGTCTGTACACTCCTGAAAGAAAAATCATGTTTCAGTCTTTTATCTGCATTTGAAAGACCTTGTTCTGTTGCTTACTAATGAAAAACTCTGGGATCTGGCCCTGTTGGTTTCAAGTTGAACAGAAAGACGTCTGAATTAGATTTTAAGGTAGCATCGGTTTGGGGAGGGCTGGGTGTTGTTCTTACTGACTAAACAGGGCCACGCCCTTAAGCGGTGAGAGAGAGCCATCTGGTGTTTCCTGGGTTCCATTTGAGTGTTGTCTTCTTTTGCCTGACACTGTTTCAGGGAGACCCTGTAAACACCACGAAGCACTTTAGACAAGTGACACTGTCTCACCAGCACTCCGTGCCCCAGAATTGACAGCTGCTCGCGCCTGGCAGGAAAGGTGCAGGCGCTGGCCTGCGCCCGTCCCCAGCGGAGGGCGCTGTGTCAGCGGGATCCCGGCATCAGGGCAGGCGGGCTCTTCTCCCCGCACAGGCTTCTACAGGGGCCTCGGATGCCCGTCCTCTCCCCGGCGCCGCGGCAGTGGTGGCTCCAAAGCTGGGCCTGCTGGCCTGCCCAGAGCCTGATCTCTGCAGGGCTCTGCCCTTCTCTCGCGCCCTGCTCAACACATGGGGTGACAGGGATAGGTGATCAATCAGCACCCCAGCCCGCGCAGGCGGGGTCAGCGCCCTGTGTGATACGGGTGGTTTACGCAGTTTACTGTTCGTGCTTGACACTTGATGCCCCGTCCCTGCCATCGGGGACCTTGGGGCTGGGTGTCAGGGCTCACTGGGCCATCTGGCTTAAGTGCGCATCATCGTTCCCAGGCTGTCCTTTGATTTAGATGTGTAGGAAGCCGTCTGTCTTTCAGAACCTTACTTGGCTCCTCGGTGCTAGATGCAGGTGCTCAAGTCGTGGAAGAGAAGCTGGTGGTGTCAATGCCAGGCCACTGTTTGCCCAGAAACGTGCTTCAGACATGGCTGCCTCTGAGGAGCGGTTCAGTTCTTCACTGGGCTTGTTAATGAGTATTGGTGAGCCGCCTCCTCAGAAGCAGCGCTTTCATTACAGAAGTGTTTCTTTGACAGCTTCTTAGACCTGGCAGCTGTTCTTGTTTTTTGGTAAAATGAAAAAAGAAACCAGCACACCGTCTGGGTTGCCTTTGTGGCGGCCACAGCTTTGGCTCTGCAGTGGACGGACAGGGCAGCGTCCCTTAACGCCCGACTGCAGCACTGAAATGTTTTCCAGGTACCACCTTCAAAACTCAGAAGCAGCTGAAAGAAAATCTGAACAAGCAACCGAATAAGCAGTGGAAGAAATCACAAAGTAAGGAACAAAGTCTCAACTAATGAAAAATTACCTCTTCTTTTTGGAGCAGGAGGAAAACGCAGACCGTCTGACGTCGTGTTTGGCGTAAGCTGCGGGCGAGCCTGAGTTTGCCAGGCTGGGAGGCGCCCTGTGCCTTACGTTAAACAGGCTTTTGTGGCGTTAACTTCTAAAAGACAGTGGTGCAAAAACCTGCCTTAAACAAAGGAAGTGCAGGAAGAGGGTTTAGATGAGTGAAGATTCAAGAGTACTTGGGGGATTAAAGAAGAAAAAATACTTGGTAGCGTCCAGGCGAACTCTCAGGTTCAACATACGTGAAGTTAGAGGCAGTTGATGTTAAACAACAGAGCCGTCGAGAAGCATTTCTCTGGGAGTCAGGAAGTCCCTCAGATTTGGGGTACCTCTCCACTTTATTTTTTTTTTTAAAGATTTATTCATTTATGCATACAAGCACTGGGGTACAGGCCAGAGGTGTAGGGGGGTGAGAGGATTCACCACAGAGAGCGGGGAGC
>JAGFMF010011956.1:384618-422272 GCA_019455555.1 Galemys pyrenaicus
GGCAAGGCAGGAGAGGTCTGCTGCACCATGTGGGTCCCCTCCCTGGCCGGCAGCAGGGATCGAACTCGTGCTGCAGTGGCTGCGGTCTGCTTCATAGTGTGCTGCTTAACCCACTGCGCCACCGGGGAGGCCCCCTTGTTCCTACTTTTTAAAAAATAATTTTATACAAAAAAAACCATTTTCATATACTTTTTTCCCTATGTTAAAATGCAACCTAGTGTTGTAAAATTTAAAGGAAGTTGTCTTTTAAAGGCTTTTCCAAAGCATCCTCAAATTTATTTCGTAGTCGCAGAATTAGTTCCGCCGTGCCCAAGTGGCTGTGTGGCTCCTATCGGCCCGTGCTGCGGGGCTGGGGCGCAGGTGCTTCTTACAGGGAAAAGAGAGAGGTCCCCGGGCTTTTCCCCTTGGGCTCTCAAAATTAATTAGTACTTAGCAAAAAAGGCTCGTATTTGTTTATTTTAGAGGTATCTGAAATAGACAAGAACAAATCTTACTCTAGTATGTGCAAGGCATGTTGGAAAAAGCCCATCAGATTTGTGAGTGGGCGGGAGTGTGAAGGCCGGTGGCTTCCTGAGTTTGTGCTTCTGCCACCAGGGGTCAGTCCTGCATCGAGACCGTCCCCGGGAACGCCCACCAGTCCCAGCAACCTCACCTCCAGCCTGAAAGCACCTGCACCTCCCACGACGCCGTCCCACAACCCGCTGGCGAACATCCTCTCCAAGGTGGAGATCACCCCGGAGAGCATCCTGTCTGCTCTCTCCAAGACGCAGACGCAGTCGGCTCCCACGCTGCAAGGTAACCCGCCGCGCCAGAGGGCCGCGAGGAGTCGAAGCCGTGCGTGCGCGGCACAGTACAAGCGTTAGGCTGGCGTCAACGCGCTGGCGTTTACAGGGCTGTAAAAGGTGGAAGCTGGGAGGGAACTTTAAATATCATCTAGTCGAATCCCCTCCTTTTCAGGTGAGGGAATTAAGGTTCAGTGAGATGATGTGACCTACTTCAGGTTACATGTCTGTCCCGTGATGAGCTGGGACTCCAGAGCTCGTGGCTGGAGTCCAGCGTCCTCTCACCTGCTGCAGGGCACCGGGCTGCACTTAGCCCACTCTCAGTGACGGTCGGTCGGGGTGAGCAGTCACCGGTAAGCAAAGCGGAGACAGAAAGAAAGGCCAGTGCACCACTAGCTCTCCGTGACAGTCGGTCGGGGTGAGCAGTCACCGGTAAGCAAAGCGGAGACAGAAAGAAAGGCCAGTGCACCACTAGCTCAGGCTGCAGTGACTGGCGACGGCTTAGACGTGCTGAGACGTGACCCTGCACCAGCGGGAGGCCCAGTGACGTGAAATTCTTGAGCTCGCCTGTATTTTACTTTCCTATGTAGAGGTAATACCTAACCCTTAGAGAAGTTTCTCATTTCAGTAAATAGTTGCAACAGTATCATAAAAACTTACTCATCAGGGAGAATTTAAACAGAACTAGGTGTGTTCCGACAGTAAGGAATGGAGACTTGAGAAAACAACGTCTGTGGAATAGCAGAATGGTTTGTCACCTTTGACTTCCTTCCAGACAGCTCTTTTGAATTCTCCCTGACCTTTAGAAGATCTGTGTCCAGCACTGCGGGTGGACGTGTCCTCAGAGAAGGACATCGTGTCAGAACTCTGCTCTGACCGTGTCACCCACGCCCTGACTGGCGGGTTTCCAGCCAAGAGGACCAAGTCCGTGGGCAAAGGCCTCGGATTGTGTTTATTAAGATTAAGAAACGTGTTTGCTGGTGAAAGGCTACACCAGAAATCTGGACAGTATCCTTCTTGAATGGTCTTTGAATAGCTTCTGCCACAGTACATCTGGGGGATATGCTAAAACAGCTTTTTAAGATCATGTGACTTTGCACCACATTTCAATGTTTGAGAACTTCTGGTTTTGGTAGGAACACTGACTTCTAAGAATGAAACCAGACTATTAGGAGGGGCAGTGTATAACCAGGGAACGTTTTTAGAAACGAAACATGTTTGTTTCCAGGAGAATAATAACCGAAATAAACACCATATCAATTATGTGGACATCACTGAATGTTCAACAGTGAAACCACCACACACCACTGCTTGGGAGTAGATGCCATTACAACTATTATAAGGACAAAAGGGTTAAAATTCTTTGCACCTCGAATCTCTTAGCAATTTTAGATTAAAATTGAAATTTTGAAGAAACATTGATGAAGTATCATGAAGTCCTTTCTTTCATATACCGCTGTGAAGGAAGTTACAGTGTGTGACTGAAAGCTACAGATTCAAGTGAGATTTACATTTGCGTTTTCATTTGAACTGAAATTGAGTAGGTTCCAAAATATGATTGAATTTATAGGACCTCTGTTAACTCTTTGTCAAGTGTTTTTCTAAAGAATTTTCCACAGGCGCCGTTTGCACTGGTCAGCTTCAGCCTTGCCCCAGAGAGTGCTTGCTCAGTGCTTCTGGGAGGCTCGGTCTGTCAGTGAGTAGGGTTCAGTCTCACTGATGTCGACCTGGGCTGATCAGTAATCCTTGAAGTTTGTTTTTTTATGAAAACAGAATTTATGTTTCTAATTAGTCACACCTTTCATTTCCTTATAGAATTTTCTGTTTTCTGAGTAGGTCAGTCAAGCACAGTGTTACAGTGAACTCTCGTTTTATACCGGGAAACCGCTAGGAGTTTAGTTTATGAAATGTGTTTTTTATGAACGGGTCAGCGCCCCCGATGGCCTGGCTGTGCAGGTCTGTGTTGTCATTTGTGTGCTTGTTTACTGCTGTACTTCTTACTAAAGATGGTAGCTTGAGGCTTCCACTCCCAAAGGCAACGCCAGCAGGTCAACTAGCAGGAGATGAATAAGCATTCCCTGTTCGAGTGCTCCTCTGCGGTTTGTGCGTGTGGCTTTCTCTTGCACATAGCCGCATGTTAGCTTAGGAGTGACAGTGACGGAGGTTCAAAAGGAAGGGCCGGGCAGGACACCCACCTGCGTGTGAGGAACGGTTCCACAGATCAAACGCTGGGAGTGTTATTTTAAGAATAATTTTGCCTCCTTTCTCTTCCTGCTCTGTCTGACTTAAACCATGAGTGATTCTAAAACTAAAATTTCCCATTCCTGTTGCCTATTGTCCTACACGTCGGGCTTGTTTCACGGCTGTACCAGAGGCGTGTCAGCAGCGGCCTTCCTGGAGCTGTAAGTCGGCCCAGTGTTCTCTGACATCTCGTCCTTGTTTGTCTGCTCTAGATTCCCTCTGGCCTTTAACTTAATCTCTCTCTGCTTCTCTCGGGAGTGAACGAAGCCCTCTGGTTCGCCTGCACTGTCTCCACCGTCACTAGGGCGCTGTTCCGCTCACTCCTCTGGTCTTCGTTTCTGCAGGCCTGTCATCTCTACTTCAGAGTGTTACGGGGACCCCGGCTCCAGCCAGCGAAGCTGCCCCCCAGAGCACGTCAGCATCCCCCGCCAACACCACCGTCTCCAGCGTGAAGGGGAGAAGTCTGCCCTCCACCACCCAGACCTTTATTCCCAAGAGCTTCAACTATTCTCCTAACTCAACAACTTCTGAAGTCTCCTCAGCGTCAGCCAGCAAGGCCTCCATCGGGCCAAGCCCGGGGCTCCCAAGCACCACCTTCAAGCTGCCATCCAACGCCCTGGGGTTTGCGGGCACCCACAGCGCTAGCTCTGCCGCCCCCCCTGCTGAGGTTGCCCTATGTCAGCCTTCAGATGTCCCCAAGCCGAAGCTGGAGTCCGAGTCCACCTCCCCGAGCCTGGAGATGAAGATCCACAACTTCCTGAAAGGGAACCCCGGCTTCAGCGGCCTGAACTTGAACATCCCCATCCTGAGCAGTCTGGGCGCCGGTGCCCCCGCGGAGAGCCACCCCTCGGAGTTCCCGCGTGGCCCCGCTGGCACCGCCGTGGACAACATCGGCGGGACCCCGGTGCGGGACGAGCGCAGCGGGACGCCCACGCAGGACGAGATGATGGACAAGCCGGCGCCCAGCAGCGTGGACACCGCGTCCCTGCTCTCCAAGATCGTCAGCCCCGGCTCCTCCACCCCCAGCAGCACGCGCTCGCCGCCCCCCGGGCGAGAGGAGGGCTACGCCCGTGAGCTCCCCAACTCCGCGTCTGCTTACCGACCCTTCGGCCTGGGCGGCGAGTCTCCCTACAAGCAGCCGGCCGAGGGCGTGGAGCGGCCCTCCCCGCTGCTGGGCTCTTCGCAGGAGAAGTTCTACCCGGACACCGCTTTCCAGGAAGACGAGGACTACCGTGATTTCGAGTATTCAGGGCCTCCTCCCTCCGCCATGATGAACCTGGAGAAGAAGCCAGCCAAGTCCATCTTGAAGGCAAGCAAGCTCTCGGAGACCACCGAGTACCAGCCCATCCTGTCCAGCTACAGCCACAGGGCCCAGGAGTTTGGGGTCAAGCCTGCCTTCCCCCCGTCTGTACGGGCCCTCCTGGACTCCGGGGACAACTGCGACCGGCTGTCGCCTTCCCCTGGGCTCTTCGGTGCCTTCAGCATCAGGGGCAGTGAGCCCGGCTCTGACCGGTCGCCGTCACCGAGTAAGAACGATTCGTTTTTCACCCCTGACTCCAACCACAATAGTTTGCCTCAGCCCACCCCCGGGCACCTCAGTCTGCCGCCGAAGCAGTACCCAGACTCCGCTCACCCCGGCCCACACCGTTCCCTTTTCTCTCCGCAGAGCACCCTCGCCGCTCCCACGGGCCACCCGCCCGCCTCGGGCGTGGAGAAAGCCCTGGCCGCCACCATTTCCACCACGTCGACGATTGAGTTTAAGAATATGCTCAAAAACGCCTCCCGCAAGCCCTCCGACGATAAGCATTTCGGCCAGGCCCCCGGCAAGGGCGCCCCAAGCGACGGGGTGGGCCTCGCAGGCCTCGCCCAGCCCGGCTTGCCCGCGCCCGAGCAGCCGCCGCCGGAAGAGCGCTTCCGCATCGAGACCCGGGTCTCCTCCTCCTGCCTGGACTTGCCCGACAGCACCGAGGAGAAGGGGGCCCCCATAGAAACCTTGGGGTACCATAACGCGTCCACGAGGAGGATGTCGGGGGAGCCGATCCAGACCGTAGAGTCCATCCGCGTGCCCGGGAAGGGAAGCCGAGGCCACGGGCGCGAGGCCTCGCGGGGGGGCTGGTTTGACCTGAGCTCCGCTGGCGGCTCCTTTGACAACGGCCCCTCGGGTGCCTCTGAGCTGGCGCCCCTTGGGGGAGGGGGCGGCGGAGGCGTCACTGGCTTTAAAGCAGCGCCATACAAGGACCGGGCAGCCCCGTTTCAGGAGAGCGTCGGCGGCTTCCGCTCCAGCAACTTCAACTCCACCTTTGAGCATCATCTCCCCGCCGCCCCCTTGGAGCACGGGACGCCCTTCCAGAGAGAGCCCGTGGGGCCAGCGCCAGCCCCGCCCAAGGACCACGGCGGCATCTTCTCTCGAGACGCGCCCGCTCACCTGCCTTCCGTGGATCTCTCGAACCCCTTCACCAAGGAGGCGGCCCTGGCCCACGCCGCCCCCCCGCCTCCTGGGGAGCACGGTGGGGTTCCTTTCCCTACGCCGCCCCCGCCCCCTGGGGAGCACAGCAGCGGCGGTGGTGGCGGTGTCCCCTTTTCTACCCCGCCCCCCGCGCAGCCCCCCACCGACCACTCTGGGGCGGTGCCCTTCCCGGCCCCGTCGCTGGCCGAGCACGGCGTGGCGGGGGCCGTGGCCATGTTTCCCAAGGACCATAGCTCCCTCCTCCAAGGGACCCTGGCGGAGCATTTTGGGGTGCTCCCCGGACCCAGGGACCACGGGGGCCCTGCCCAACGGGACCTCAACGGCCCTGGCCTCAGCCGTGTGCGCGAGAGCCTGAGTCTGCCCCCCCACTCCCTGGAGCACCTGGGCGCGGCCCCCGGCGCGGCAGGTGGGGGCGTGGGCAGCGGCCTGGGCCCCCCGCACAGAGACAGCATCAGCCGGAGCGCTGTGGTTCTGCGGAACCCCCGGCCAGACTTCCGGCCCCGGGAACCTTTCCTCAGCAGAGATCCGTTCCACAGTCTAAAGAGACCCCGGCCACCTTTCGCCAGGGGCCCTCCGTTTTTTGCACCAAAACGCCCCTTCTTCCCTCCCAGGTACTGAGGAAGTCAAGGGAAGGCATCGGCACGGTCTAGAGAGCTTTGGGAGTAGGAGTTCGGATTTTTCACGTTCTGGTTTTCTCTCCTTTGACTATTTTTTTATTACGACAAAGGGCCTCCCTTCCTAATCAGCGCGTCACACATGCTTACATTTCATTATTCCATCCGGTCCTCCCTGCCCACTGCACTTACCCGAGTTGTTCGTATTTTTTAAAAGGGGGGAGAGGGAACAGTGAAGAAACACAACCAGAGCCGCCTCCTCTGGCTGGGGCTCGAGGGCGGGAGGAAAAGTCTCGCTTTATCGCATCTACCGAGGAGGACTCCACACTTGAAATAAAACTTCCATCGGTGCAGAGAACATCGTGCAATGTTGGGGTGTTATTTTGGGCTTGGCTGAAGTAGTCGGTGGAAGGACCCCCAGCCCTGCTCGCGCCTGGGGGTGGCCCCTGCGGGGCTGTGCCCGCGTGCCCTGCGCCTGCCCGCTGATCGGTGTGTGTGGCGCCGTGGTGGCACCGCACTTCTGCTGGGCTCGCAGGAGTGTGGGCCTGGACCTTTTACCTTTCTCCATTTCTCTTTCAATCGCCCTCTTTGAAAGTGCGTCAGGCGGTAGCTCCATGGGCACGCAGCTCTCGTTCCTGCTGCTTCTGGGGGTGCGGAGAGGGGCTGGGTGTGAGTTCAAGGTTTCAGTAAGGAGCAGCGGCAGGAAGACTGGCGGGGAGGCCCGTCCGGCACTCCGCCCGCCGGCCGGTCCTCTGGGGTCAGGGGGCGGGCGGGGCTAGAGTGGCTCCTGGGTCTGGCACAGGCTCTTCCAGCTTTGCCCTTCCCTTTCCTTGCTCCCCCCGCTTTCACTTCTACTTTGACCAGAACGTCACTGCAGTTGACAGATGATGCGAGAGTGCAACTGAGACGTCATCCGTTTTTAATGTAAGGAGTAGACGTTTGAGCCGTGCACCTCCCGCCGTGGTGTTTGATGACGACTTTCGCGGAGGTTGACCACGAGGGGAGGGAAACGCTCCGTTCCTCTTTCCCTCACCCTCGTCCTGTGTTCAGGAGGAGGGAGGCTCGGGAGCTTCTTCTGTTCTGTGGCGTTAGGTGTGTTCTAGTGACAAGCGGGCGTTTTGCAGAGACGGGACCCACTCCAGACACGCCCCCTCAGGGGCACCTGTCACTTTGCGAGGCCCAGGCCTCATTCTCGCCCCCACTCCCAGTGGGACATACGGTTCTCCCGGCTGAGAAGGAAGCGCTCTCCTCCTCCCTGGACGGAGAGACTTCTAATTTATACTCAGCTAGTACTGAGAAAAGGACGAGCACTGCGCTCTGCGTGCCCGTCCACAGCCAGGGCACTGAGGGCAGCTGTCGCCTTCCCGCCTTCGTTGTCTGGTGCTCACCGGCAGTCCCCAGCCGGAGGAGTAAGCCGCGCGTGGGGTCCGTTAGGGACCCCTAGCACGTCTCCCAGTCCGGAGCCCGCGCAGAACTAACTGGGTGTGTGGGGCGGCTGTGGAGTCTCCAGGGAGGCGGTTCGGCTGGCAGAGGGGCGAGGGGTGGCGGTGCGGAGGCAGGAGGTGCCGTCTCAGGCACCACCGTGCGCGCGGCTTGGCTGGGGGTTCTGCAGCTCAGCCTGTGTCCGTGGGGAGGGAGCTGCAGGTTGTCTTCCTGGCGCATTTCTGGTCTTAACCCAACTGTCTATCTCTGACCCTGTCGAGGCCGGCCCTATGGCTCCCCCCCAACTGCATGACACCATGACCTCGTGTGTGGGGTGGAACATGTAGTGTAGCCAAACAGGAACAATGTAGTACGTTGAGTCCTGAGATACTTGTTTAGGGAAAAGTTTAAGAGAGTGGGGGCTGGGGGGAGAGTTCTGTTTGACACCACCGAAATAGTTTTTTTTTACAGAAAGTAAGTGGGATGTCTTTCATTCTAGAATAAAAGAATGTGAATTCTGCTGCTGCTCTTGTTAAGCTAAAAGTAGTGTCTACTTGAAGAGGCTCTCTGACCGTTTGATTTTATCAGAAAACCTGGGCTGTCAGGAAGTGGCTTCCTGAATATCGGGGCAGGTGGTTGTCCTCGGAAGCGCGTGGCTGACACGCGGAAGCCTGTCCTGTGCAGTCCAAAAGATGGGCTTTTAGGTGCTGGGGTTTGGGCGGAGTGTTTGTTTTTTTAAAGCCACAGAATCCTCAGTGTTTTTGTTTTGGAATGGAAGTGAGGATTTGTGTGTGACCGTCGGCTGTTAACTTTAAGGAAGTCTGTCCACAGTAGTAAATGGAGACAACAGTGTATATATGTGATATAGTGGGGGGGAAAAGACAATTCTGGTATTCATAACGTGAAACAAAGGGGTTTTATTCTGTCTGTGTCTGTGATTTAAAGCTCCGCGCCCATGCCCTGACTTTTGTATCTCAACCTGAGTTCAAAAAAATAAATAAACAAGCTATTTTTTAAAGAAAGCATAACATAGTGTGTTTTGGCAAGGACACGCCTCACGTGGGAACACGCGGAGCTGCTGCGGAGGGTCTTGGTGCTCACTGGAAAATCAGTAGTGACAGGCCTGGGTGCGCCGCTCGCCCGGGCGCGGTGGGTGTCGCGGCCTGCCCCATGCGTAGAGGAGCCGCCCCCGCTACCCTGCCCTCCAGACGCCGAGGACAAGTGGTCAGTCTGACCCCGAGGCGAGGCGGCCAGGATGACCGAGCACAGGTCTTGGGCGCCTGTGGCCCGGGAGCACAGCAGCCCGCCAGGCGCGGCCCCGCTAGCCGGTCACCCTGCAGTCGCCGGTTCGCGGGTGCTGAGCCTCAGCTGTTCCGTCTTGAAGCCGCTGTAAATTACTGCTTTCTCCTCCTCCCCTCTGTCCACCCTTTACTGAATGGGCGGGGTGCCTGTTAAGAGTAAAATTAGATATGTCGGATTGATATCTCACGTGTTCAGTGTGGAAAGCAAGTACGTGCGTTAGAGGCAACAAAAATGAAATCCTTTTGAAATGTGTATTAATATCCTTTAATAAAATAACTAGTTCTAAAGGTTTGACATTTTTCTTTGAGATCTGGGGCTGTGACTACGGGCCCCTGGCTTCTCTGAGCGCGAGTAGGAGGGATGATCCAGAAGCCGAGACGCCGCCGTCTTCTCTCGCCTTCTCTCCAGCAGAGACCGCCGTGGCTGTCCAGGGCCGAAGCGCTGCCAGCTGCAGGACCAGAAAGCAAGCCGGGCCGGCCAAGCCGGAGCTGGTGCCGGGTGGAGAGGCGCCCGCACTACGCCTCAATGCTTTTGAAACTGTCCCCAGGACTGTTTTGTTGTCCAGCTTAATAAAGTCTGGTTTCCTTGTGTGGCTGGCTGCCCCTCCCCTTTGACCTTGCGCTCCCTCGGCCCACGCACCACAGAGGCCTCCGGGCCTCTTAGGATTTCATGGCCTTTGGGTTTCTGTGTGGTCCTTTGTGTATTTCAAATTTGGGAAAGAATGACGGGTGGGGTGAGCTCAGGATGTTCAAGGAGGGGCTGGCGGTGAGGTGGGTTATACTGTGTGTCCTCAGAAAGTTGTGCACTTGTGAGCAAAGAAGCGTTTTTAACTGGAACCGGGGTGGTGCTGACGGTCCGGGCCAGCCCAGTCCCCACATTTGCTGCCTGTCGGTGGTCATCTTGCCCCTCTCTGCCCCGTCCCTTTGTCATAGCCCAGTGTCAGTCAGCGGAATGCTGGCTCCAGGGCAGAGACCGTCACCGCGTCTCCGCCAGCCTGGGTCACCGGCAGGGCATGCTCTGAATAGCAGCCACGATTACGTGAAGCTGCACACGTGTCCCAGACGCTCCAGAAATAGCACCAGAGTAGGGTGCACCGCCGTGCTGGGGTGCTGAGATCAGCTACCCAGCCCTCGAGAGCTGCCCCATCCCTGTCTCCACCCCCAAGGAAGAGCAGCCCCTGGACCTCGGCGGGGGTGGGGGTGGTCTGAAGGTCCCCCGTGGGCACCTTGAAGACGCACACCTTCCCCTAGGTGGCTTCACAGCCAGTCTCGAGAGGGGTGCGGCTCAGCCCCCTTGTGTGCGTGCACACACCGCCTGAGTGGGTCTCGGGGTATTGGGGCGTTTTCTCATACTTGTTTATGAATAACTGTGTGAACAAGTCCGGTCAGCTGCCGTTCACGATTGCTGAGTAATTGCTCATCGAAGCCGCCCAGGCAGAGTTGCAGCGGGACACTGCAAGATACGGAGTCTTAAGTAAACATCCTGCTTCCCTGCCTGTAAGTCAGGAGCAGGCACCGGGCACGCGGGCCAGGCTCCTCCGCCCCACTGCTGGGGCAGGGCGCGGGGAAGTTAAGCCTGGCCACGGGCGTGAGGGAAGGGGAAAGGGCATCTGGAGGTGGCTGCTGCTGCGACCCTAGTCCCCTTGTCTCTTCTCTGCCTGTTCTCACGGGGGCAGGAGGCAAAAGCCGGGAACACAGGTGCGGGCCGGGGCCAGTGAGCACAGCTGCGGCCTCGGTGTTTGATCCGAGTGTTGACTCAACCTGCCCGCCCCGGCCCGCTGGGGCTGACAGTGAGTTAGAAGTTCCAGCGGCTGGGCCTCCTCATCACATGGTAGCTCTTTATTCGTAAGCAGGACTTGCGCCCCTTGCCACATAATTGGTAGAGATGAGAGGACATGACGCTCCCTACGTCCTTCTTAGGGTATTTCAGACAGGGTGGGTAGGAAGGAGCCAGTCCCGCGGCCCATCCCGCCCCGTGTCCAGTTGCCGGTCACCGCCGGGAGTAGGGGGGCAGCCTGGAGCCTTGGTTAGTCGGCGTCGGCTCTGGAGCCTTCTGCAGCAGGTGCGTCCAGTGGCCGCTTCTGGAGTTCTTGCCTGTGCTGCTTCAGCACTGAGCCTGAGTCACGCCCTGTGCGGGCGCCTGTGCTCAGACACTTCTGCGTTTCCCCTCGGCCTTGACCCGGCAATCAGGGCAGCCGGGGCTCACAGTTTCCTTGCTTCTCTTTACAGACTTCGGTGTTGGGGAAGGCGACTCTAAGTAGAGGATTGAGGTGAGCCCAAGGCTTTGTTCTCAAAGCAGAGTTCAAGTGGGCCCTGTGCCTGAGAGAGCCGTTCTCTCTGGGACATCTGAAAAGCAGAAAAGTAAAAGCTTGGCCCCATCTTAGATCTTCATTACGAAGGGGGATCAGTCTTACCATCCCAGCTGCTGTACCTCGAGCCAGTCAATATCCTTTCTACGCTTGTGGTGCAGGGAAGTGGCAAGGTTACTTCTAAGAGCCACAACTTAATTTTGATGACAAGTGGCAAATGTACGTGACCTTGAGCAGAGAATGTGCAGTTTAAGATGACGCACAAAATACCTCAACCAGAGCCTCCAGAGGTGGAATCCAACCGCGTCTCCCAAAGCTCGGCCGAGGGTCGGGCCCTGCTGCCCCTCCCTGCCGCCGATGTCTGGGGCCCGGCCTCACCTCCGGAACACTTCGTCGGCCTTGCTGCTCAGTCTGGCTGGGAAAACCTGATGCTACCTGCTCTCTCGGATTTTTGCTGGACCCTCCTCTGCCCTCCGTATGAAAGGCCCCTGGGACAAAGGCTCCAAGCAGTGTGCCCTGGGGAGCAAAAGGGAGCGGTGCCACCAACCGTGACGCACTGTGACTAACTAGGCCCGAGAGGCAGCACGGCGGTGGCGTGACAGGCTCGGTGCAGGTGGTCGGGCTGACGACCGAGGGTGACGGTGCATGTTTTTTAGATGCCTAAGAACAGCTACGACTCGGCAGGGTTGTTCTAGGGGTTAACTGAGGGAGCAAAGGCATGCTCTGGGCACACAGTAGGTGTTATTCTAGGTGGTGCGTGAAGCAGTTTTAGGGATAGGTGTTTCCCAGGCAGGTGAATGGGCTAAGCGCTCCCTGAGGCTGGGACAGGCCATTTACAAATCCAAAGTCGGGGGAGGACCTTGACTGAGGGCCTGGCCTGAGCCAGCCCAGCCCACTCTTGCCTACCCGCAGCAGAGGGAGAAATGGCATCGCCCCTGACATTCCTTCCTTCCTCTCCTGCAACACAAGTCACAGCGGTGTGATGTGGTGGGTCCTCTCGGCACTCTGCTCGTCCACTGCACACAGTAACAGTCGCGTTAAATGTTTGAGGGGTGAGTGTGGGGTGCCATCCGTGCGATGGGCTAATTCCAGCAACCCTCTACTGCTCTAACAGAAGAGGACAAGGTAGAAGGATTCCAGGGTGTTTTTGTCCACAAATGTATCCTTTGGAGGGGCCTCCCTGGTGGCGCAGGGGGTTGGGCACTGCGCTGTGAGGCATCCACAGCCACTGCAGCACGAGTTCAATCCCCGGCCTGGGAGGGGACCCACAGGGCGCAACAGACCTTCCTGCCTCACCCGCTGCTCCCCTCAGCAGTGTGCTTCAGTCAGTCTGCCTGCTCTGCTCCCCACTCTGTCTCTGGTGGGTCCTCTCACCCCCCACACCTCTGGCCTGTACCCCAGTTCTTGTGTGCATAAACAGATCTTTAAATGTATCCTTTGGAGATCTAAGTCAATACAGTGACTGGTACATGATTAATATTTATTGAGCACCTACCATTTCTTTCTAGGTATTTCTACAGTATAATGTCTGTCCCTTTTGGTGCAGTGTTGTGGGAAACAATGCCTGTTGTTACCTTTTTTCCTGAGTGCCACTTAAAAATCCTCACGATCTGCTCCAGCCACACAAGTCATCTTCCTCTTGCACAGTCTTGTCTGCTCCTTTTGTGCTTCAGGGCGACTGACATGCCAGCAGACGGAGCCCGCGGCGCCCCTGACCAGACCGGCCGCTGCTTCCCTAGACAGACGCCCTGGCCTTGGGAACCCAGAGTAAGCCCTGTCTGACGGCTCCTCCTCCACGGCCTCTGGCTGGAGGCCTGAGAGCCGACTCTGACCACCCCCACCCCAGGTGAGGGGACTAATGGGGACTCCGGCAAACCCCACAGCTGTCCCCAAGTCCATCTTCGCTCATGCCATTTTACTAAAGTTCTGATCGTGTTTCAGTTTATCATGGTGTCAAACAGATGAGTGTCCTGGGTCCTAGCTACAGCAGGGAAAGGGGAGGGGAGCGGCTTCAGGAAGCTGAGAGCTAAGACCGGAATGAGAGCGAAGGTCTGGAAGCAGAGCCTAGGGACAGGCACCGCTGGAAGTGTTGGGGATACACTGGGAGTGACCCTAACCAGAGAAAGGTCGGTCGGTGGAAGAGACAAGGTCGGTGGAAGAGACAAGACGTCGCTCTGAGCCCAGCATCAGCACTTACTGCTTGACCTTAACTCACTTGGCGTTTGTGACTTGAAACTTCTCATCTACAAGAGAAGAGGCCTCTAGTTCCCCGCAAGCAGGGCCTCTGCTCGGGGGCCCCAAAGTTCGGACATCATTTACTGGACCAGCTTGTGGTCCGCCTGTGGGTGCATTAGCTACCGCGCCTCGCGGTCAGACTGTTCACATGAATCGGCTCCGCAAGGGGGGTGCTGACTGTCGTTGTTCACGTTCCACTGAGAAAGGCATTTGCGATGACACGGGGCACAGTGGGCCGGGGACTCGCCCGCAGCCGCTGTTCCAAGTCTGTGCTCCTGTTTCCTACCTGCGGTGGAGAGGATGGAAAGGACTCCCGGCTAGAACAGAACGGGCTGGCTGCTTCTCCCGTCCGCCCTCCTCCGGTCCCCCCTTTCAAGACTTTCCCTGGCCTGTCCGCGGCGCCGCGCGGCGACACCTGCTACTTTGGGCTGAACCCGCGCGGCTCGCTCGCGGCTGTGTAACAGCTTAGGTCTTCCGACCAGCCGGAACTTCCCAGCCGCCGCTCTTGCTGTGTGGGGTGTTCCTCTCTGGAGTTCCTGAGGGTGGTGCCAGGCTTGAGTGGCAGCTGCTCGTAGCCAATAGCGTGGGCACTGTCAGGCGCGGAGCCAATGAGGGCTCTGGTGGAGAGCGGCGGTGAGAGTTTGCGCTTGTGCTCGGGGCTGCGGGAACATGGGGCTGTGTCCGAGGTGGCGGCGGCTGCGGCTCCCTGGGATACAAACCTGCGGGGTACACACGGTGCGTGAGGGACCCCGAAGTCCCGCGCCTCGTCGGGTGCAGCCAACGCCCAAGGTGGGGGTTCTCCACCCAGCCTGACCCCTCCCCGGCCCCGACGCCCCGGACACCTGCCCAGCCTCACTCACGCCGTGTTTTGCTGGGTCGAGCGACCCAGCCCGGGCCCCTGTCATGGGCCTCCCAGAGCCCGGGCCCGGAGCAAGGCCTCTGGAACATGCGCCTTCCAGGGCCTCGCTGGAAGGTGCCAGTGTGCGATCCCTGACCTGCTTCCTCCAGGCAGCTGTGCCGGCCCTCCCGCACTGGCTGGCCGAGCGACTCGGCCTCTTTGAGGAGCTATGGGCCGCCCAGGTGAAGAGGCTGGCCAGCAAGGCCCAGGAGGAGCGGCGGACCCTTAAGGTAGCCCTTCCCGGAGGCCAGACAGCGGATGCTGTGGCGTGGAGCACGACCCCTTACCAGATAGCCCAGCAGATCAGGTACTAGCCCCAGTCCTGTGCGGCCCGGTCTGCCCTCCTACCTCTGACTCCCTTTGCACCTGAGCAGAGCGAGAAAGCTGCTTGCTTCGGTTCCTAACCGTCAAGGTAGCCGTACCTGAGGATTTTTTTTTTTTTTTTTTTTTTTGGCATTAGTGTTGGAGTCCCTGCCTTTCTATTTCCCATCAGGAAAAGAAACGGGCTCTGTTGCTAAGAAATGAGTCTCTCCCTCCCCCTCTGCTTTGTAACCCTCTTTTTCTTCCACCCTCCCCCATTGCTGAAGTTCAACACTGGCAGATACTGCAGTGGCGGCTCAAGTAAACGGAGAACCCTACGATCTGGAGCGGCCCCTGGAGACAGACTGTGACCTCAGGTTTCTGACTTTTGCTTCTGCAGAGGGGAAAGCAGTAAGTTTCTTCTTTTTGAGGAACACCAGTAGCTACTAAATTATGAAATATTTAAGCAGTTATTTCTAACATTCCCTTTGCCTCGGTTTCTCCATTGGTGGTAGGAGGGAGACCTAGCACAGATTGCTTGTTTTGCTTATTCCTAGCTAAACCAGAAACATGCAGTGACTTTTTACTTAGCCTCGGCCTGAAAAAGACACATAATAACTTGGAAGAAGAAGGATAGGGCCTCTCTGGTGCCTGGGGGTTAAGTCTCAGTGCTACCACCATAAGACTTGATCTAGCCTGTGTGCAACCCCAGGCCAGGAAGCTGACCCACATGTCACAGAGACCCCCTCCTGTCTCCCTGCTGCTCCCCTCAGCAGTGGATTTCAGTAGATCCACCTGTTCTGCTCCCCACTCTGTCTCTGGTGAATTCTTTCCCACACCTCTGACCTACACCCGTATACTTCTATGCAAAAATAATTAAAATAAAAATCGGGCCTCCCTGGTGGTGCAATGGGTTAAACAACACACTCTGAAGCAAACCACAACCACCGCAGCACCAGTTCGATCCCTGCTGCCAGCCCGGGATAGCAGATATCTCCTGTCTTGCCTACTGCTCTCCTCAGCAGTGGATTTCAGTAGATCCACCTCTTCTGCTTCCCACTCTGTCTCTGGTGGATCCTCTCACCCCACACTTATGACCTGTACCCCAGTTCTTGTGTGCATGAATAAATAAATAAATAAAAATCTTACAATAAAGGAATAATTCTTTTTTAGAAGAAGAAGGATAACGTGCTAGATAAGTCCCCTCAACTTTTTTTGGTGGGCAAGTAATTTTAATGGGGTCTTTTCTCACAAGTAACACCAAGCAGCCATGCAGTGTGGCCAGCACTGAGTGCGTTTCTGGGTCACAGGTCTTCACACGCCTTTGCAGCTGGTCCTGTCACGAAAGAACCTTTCATCTTGTCTGTCCCATCCACTGTGGCCCCAGTGCTATCTTCAGAGTGACGACTCCTGCATCTTTTCTCCAATACGACTTTCATTTTCATTTGATCGCTGCTGTGCGGCGATCGGTACCTTCTCTCTGAGCTCCGGTCTGCCCTTCTTGGCCATCACTGTGACACTCGCACCGGCAGCCAAGATCTGTCCCCTGTCCCTTGGTCCCCTTCACAGAGGTCAGGGTCAGAGTTTTGGCTCCCTTGTTCTAAGCACAGTCGATCACGGCTCCTAGTGGAAGACCCAGGAGATGGGTGAATCACGCCGGCGGGCCCCTACATCCACATTTCAGCATCGTGAACACCAGAAAGGGACAGAAAGCCAGCGCCCTCGACTTTGCGACAATAAGTTCTCCAGAGGGCACATTCTGGCATGGCTCCACGTGAGCACACAGCCTGCCCTCCTGCCCACTTTGCTTTATGTGCATTAGCTGGGTAATTAGACTGTCTCTTCGGGCACAGGAAGCTGGAGTTCCTGGTGACCAAGTCCTGGAGGAGTGGTGGCATCATGCTAGATTCCTGAGAGAAAAAAATAAAGACTAAAAGATGTCACAGGCCTTAGGAACCACTGTCTTAAGAACGTGCTTAACCCTGAAGCCCTAGAAAATGTTATAGTTGCAGCAAAAGAAAACTGACTGGCCGCTTACTCAGTGCGCCCGGGCCAGGAAGACCGAGTGGGGCTGGGATGGCCTCTTCTGCTCACTAAAGGAAGGAGGTTACTGGCCTTCGACTTCTTTTTCTGTTCAAAAGTAAATCTCTTTAAAAAAATGTTTACTGTTTAGTAGCCACCCTCAAGGTCGGGCTCCCCATTTCACGGTAGTAATTCCTAGGCGAGCCAGTCTGATTTCACACCATCTTCTCGGAGGAGAAGATGGTTAAAGGAGAAAGTTCGAGTCGTGCGCTCTATCCTTGTGACCAGGTGTTCTGGCATTCCAGCGCCCACGTCCTGGGGGCAGCAGCTGAGCAGCAGCTGGGCGCTGTCCTCTGCCGAGGTCCAAGTACAGAATGTGGCTTCTACCATGATTTCTTCCTGGAAAAGCAGCGGTGAGTAGTTCAAGGAAGGAGTGATCCCAGGTCGTTTATCTTTCAGAGATTTCACCAGGTTTATTTTCAACTTTTTTGAAGTACAATTGACGTAAAACGGTAATATATTTAAAGCGTAAAAGCTGATAGTTTTATGTACGTATATATCGTGAAAGGATTCCCGCCATCGAGTTAGCTTTTGCATATCCATCACCTCACTTTGGAGGGGATGTGAGAACACTTAAGACATCTAGCAAATTTCAATTACACGATACAGAATCACCCATAATCACCACGCTGTACACATAAGGCAAAATCTTACAAATGTAACCTGTGAACCTTAAAGGCCCTAACAGCTTACAATGTTGTTGGGATGGCTAACGAGACCTCGGACTTGTTCAATTTGGAGGAGAAAGCTGGGGGACCCCTTCAGTTGTCAACTGTGACTTCCACCAGTGCATGCCTTTCCTCTTCGGTCTACTTGTGCTTGGAGTTTATTTTCTCTCATCTTCATGAATCCCTCGATCTTTGCTTCATTCCTCCTTATTGCTTAATTTTGTCCATCCAGATTATCTGCACTGAACTTTTAATTTCACATAGAGCTTTTGTTCCAGCTTTGTACTGATTTCCTACTTACCCGTTCTTTTAGTCTTTCTTTTCCAATAATTCTAGATGTTTCTGGAGAGCAGGATTTTACCCCTCAGCCAGTAAGTGTGTCACCCAGGTGATGCTTCTTAGAGGATACCAGCCAACTGCTGCTGTCTTCCAGGACAGTCCGGGGCTCGGAGCTGCCCGTCTTGGAGCGCCGCTGCCAGGAGTTTGCAGCCGCCGCCCAGCCCTTCCGGAGGCTAGAGGTTTCCCAGGAGCAGCTTCGTCAACTCTTCAAGGTGGGGGGAGACGCACAGGTTCCTGAGGAAGATCCAGAGGCAGGAGGGAAGGGGTGGCTCTCTCCCAGCACATCTTGGTGGAAATAAAGACTTGTCTCCACTCCTCCCTCGTTCCAGGATAACCCCTTCAAGCTTCGCCTGATCAAGGAGAAGGTGACAGGTCCGGCGGCAACAGTATATGGGTGAGCGCGGGCAGGGCCAGGGAGCCAGGGAAAGCGGGCTGCCCAGGATGGGAGGCGGGAGGTAGAAGGTGATTTGTGTTGCTCCAGAGGGAAGACATGGGGACAGGAATTAATTTTTATGCCCCACTGCTCTCTGTAGAACAGTCCCTCGCCCCTTCTTGCCTGTCAGAGAGGAAGAGAGGGAGAAAGGTAGCTCATTAATTCGGAAGCCACTGATCGGCCCTTCTTTCTCCTAGGTGTGGTGTGTTGGTGGATCTCTGCCGGGGCCCCCACCTCCGCCATACGGGACAGATCGGAGGACTGAAGCTGTTAGCGGTCAGTGGTGCGGGCAGGGGCAGGTTCAGCCTCCGGGTTTACCAGGAGTGAACGGGAAGGTGGTGTCTCTCTGGGCCCCTTTTCTGTTCTGATAGCAATAGGGACATCCAGGAGGGAAAGATACTAGTCCCTGCCTTCTAGAAACTCCATCTGGTGGCAGATGCCGGCCACCCTGCCCGGACCCAGAAGCCAATTCAAATTCCAGAGTCAGATGTCAGCGCTGAGGGAGATGAAGTTGGGGTGTGAACAGGACCCCATAGGGAAGCCTACTGTGGAGAGAGGAGTTGTAGGGCACCATTCAGCAGCCCAAGGAGAATACCCTAAGTCGAGGGCATGTCTTTTATGAAAACACTGTCCCAGGCAAGTGGGTGAGTCGATGGAGAGGGAGCAGGGGAGGGGCGGGAGGCAGTGCTGTGGACTGAAAAGCCCTGGCTGAGACCCAGCCACCTGCGCCTGGTCCTGGCTCCGCGGCCCATGGAGTGTGCGGCCTTGTGCCAGCCTATTCGTCGTCCCATCAGGGTGTGGGATGGTGCGTTTAAATATAAGAGTTAACGCTGCTGGTTCCCGTCTTAGCGGTGTAGAGTGTAGCCACAGTGTAGAGGGGAGGACCTCCAGGGTCTGCGTGAGGGCACGGAGGCAGCGCTGGACTTGCGGGCTGTCTCGTGAGTGCTGCTGCTCAGGAGGCGTGCAGGCGGGGCCGTGGGGCTCCTGTGCCCGGAGTAGCCTGGTGTGGAGATTGGCACGAGGAAGGCGAGACCACATCTGACCGTCTTTGGGTTACTCCCTTGAGCGACCACCGATGAGAGGGGCACAGACCAGGGGAGGTACCCCAGGGCAGTGGGAGCTGGCAGGAGGACGAGCGAGGCTTGCGGGGGACACACCAGAACGGAACCAGGCGCCTCCCACTGTAATGGCAGGGGCTTCGGTGGCCGTCCTGCTGGTGGCGCCCGGAAGAGGGGTGAGGGGGGCAGCGGGGTCGGGCCCGTGGCACGGCCGTCCGCTGACAGCGTCTCGTGTGCGGGTTGAGGGCCGCGTCCCTGCTCCCCACTTCTGACTCTGTGTCCTTGGCAGAATTCGTCGGCCTTATGGCGGCCTTCTGGCAGCCCACAGCCGCTGCAGAGAGTGGCGGGGATCTCCTTCCCCACGGCGGAGGAGCTGAGGGCCTGGGAAGGACAGAGGGAGGAGGCAGAGCTACGGGACCACCGTCGCATCGGGAAGGTACGGAGCCGGCAGCGGGGCTGGGGACGGTGACGGTGACGGTGAGCCGGACAGGACCTGGTCCTGCCGGTGGGAGTAGACGCCAGTCGGGACTGGCGTGGCGCTGTCAGCTGTGTCTCCGGGCACCAGTCTCCGCCCCGGAGGCAAGCCTTGCCATCCCCACCCAGGAACAGGAGCTCTTTTTCTTCCACGAGCTGAGCCCCGGGAGCTGCTTCTTCCTGCCTCGAGGGACAAGGGTGTATAACGCACTGGTGGCCTTCATCAGGGTAAGGGGCGGAGGGCCGGGAGGGCCACGGGCCTGGAAGGAGCCGGGCATTGGAGGGGGAGCAGAAGCTTGAACGTGGGCGTGGTCAAGTGCCAGCGGCCTGGCACTGAGGGCCCGCACTGGGGCACGGAGGGTGGGGCGTGTACTTGGTCGGCTGAGGTCCACGTGACGGGGCCAGGAGAACCACAGGCTGCTGTCCGCCACCCTGACCTCGCTCGCCTGGCCCTCTGCAGGCCGAGTACACCCGCCGTGGCTTCTCGGAGGTGAAGACCCCCATGCTGTTCTCCACGAAGCTCTGGGAACTGTCGGGGCACTGGGCTCATTACCAGGAAGACATGTTTGCCCTGCAGCCCCCGGGCTCCGACAGGCCTGCCGGCCACCCCACAGACACGCTGGCCCTCAAGCCCATGAACTGCCCTGCGCACTGGTGAGCTGCGGCCCGGAGGGCTCAGTGGCTTGCTGGATGCTGGCCGGTGGAACCAGGGCGTGGGGCCGCCTGGGTGGGCTCCGGGGCTGGCCTCGGGCTGTGGCACTGAGCCGCTTGGTCTCGGTCCCCACGTGCGGCGTGAGGACTGCAGCTGCTGTCCAGGTTCCTCTCTCAGGGCTGTGAGAGGGCGCGGAGCGACGCTGTTGTCGGTCCTGAGAGCCGGGTGGCGAGCGGGTTGGCAGGGCCGCGGTGTCAGCTGGGTGCAGAGAAGGGAGCAGGCATGCGGGGTAGAGGCGCTTTCCCCGTGGCCCTGACCCCTCCGCGCCCCAACCTCAGCCTGATGTTCGCCCACCGGCCCAGATCCTGGCGAGAGCTGCCCCTGCGGCTGGCAGACTTCGGGGCCCTGCACCGGGCCGAGGCCTCCGGCGGCCTGGGCGGCCTGACGCGGCTGCGCTGCTTCCAGCAGGACGACGCGCACATCTTCTGCGCCCCGGACCAGGTGGCTCCCCAGAGCATCTCTCTGCCTGCTGTTTGCCCTGTGACCCGCCGTCTCTGGGCCTCGGTTGCCCTCTCGAGTGCGCTGCACTGTAGTCACATTCTGTCCCCAACCTGCCTCCGTGTCTCTGCCCCAAGCCCCGTCCGCCCTGAGCCATAGCCTCGGCTCACCCACCCTCCTTCCGGCCCCAGCTGGAAGCGGAGATCCGCGGCTGTCTCGATTTCCTCCGCTCTGTCTATGCCGTCCTTGGCTTCTCCTTCCGCCTGGCACTGTCCACCCGGCCGTCTGGCTTCCTGGGAGAGCCCCACCTCTGGGACCACGCTGAGCAGGTGAGCAGGAGGTGAGGGCCGGGGCGGAGACCCACGCTCTGGTGGGCGGGGAGGAAGAGGGTCTTTGCCAGAGGCCTCCACTGAAAGGGTGGTTTTCTCGAAAGGTCCAAAGTGACACGTTCTTCTCGCCTCATTCCCTTCAAAGGTGCTTCAGCGGGCCCTGGAAGAATTCGGAGAACCCTGGGACCTCAGCCCTGGAGATGGCGCATTCTATGGGCCTAAAGTAAGTGGGGCCCCTGGCTGGAGCTGTGTCGTCTGGCGTGCAGGAACGGGCACTCCCCGCTCGCGTGGGTGTCAGAAGCGCCGTGTGTCTCCCGCACCCCTGACCCGGCCTGGCGCTGGGGAGGCTGGCGGGCACGAGCGCAGGGGCCAGTGCCCAGCTGTGCGAAGGCGCCTCTCAGTCTGAAGGGCAGCGTGGTGCAGTGAAGGGGGCGCTGCTTAGGCAGAGGCTGGGGGACAGTGAAGGAAGTGGGGTGGGGAGGAGGGAGAAGTGTCTGCGGCGTTCGTGCAGAGCTGTTAGGGTCTGAGAGACGGCTTTTTGGAACCGGGAGCAAATGAATGGACGTACCTCTTTGAAGAACTCTGGCCCTTAGGAAGGCAAAGCGTGGCCGAAGTGCTGGGCAGTCAGAGGCTCTGGCGGAGGAGAGACTCGGGCTTCAGTTTCCGTTTTGAAAGGACAGGCTTACTGGGAAACGGAGACGGGGTGAAGAGGCAGCTGCGCGGCTGCAGGTGGCAGGAGAGCTGCTCAGAACAGGCCGTGCTGTGTGAGGGGGCTGCTGGCCTCGGAGAGTGGCCGCAGGAGGACTTCAGGCCGGGTGGAGGGGCCAGCACCAGAAGGGCAGCCCGCATGTCGTGGGGCAGGAGAAGGGCCGGGGGCAGGCGTGCTCCCAAGGGCACTAGCCTGAGGCAGCGTAGGGTCATTGCTGAGAGGGCAGTGGGACAAGGGACATGGACAGCGGGGCACGGCTTGGCGTGCTGAGGACAGGCCACGGCCAGTCAGGGCTGCCTCAGGAAAGCCGGCAGCAGCGAGGGTCCAGTCAAGGTTCAGAATGTGACTCCCATGGCGGCTTCAGCTCCCTGCGCGCCTGAGCCACGTGCTGCAGGCTGAGGAGCCGCCCGCTGCCAGGAGGGCTTTGCCACGGGGCCGTGACAGAAGAACGGTGGCGTGTGGGTTACGCACAGCTGCTGGAAGGATACAAGGCAGGGCCTGGGTGGTGAGAAGGGTCACCGCCATCTACAGGAGTGAACGGCAGCTCGGCCAGGAGACGGGAGTCAGAGCCGGCGTCTGCTGGTTTCTCAGGCCATGCCAGGAGAGGGCAGGGCCAGGCCACGGGCTTGGCGCGGCCTCCGGAGGAGCAGCTCAGGCGTCCCAAGGTCAGGGTGTGGGCGGGCCATCCGGGTGATGCCCTTGCCACGTGGCAGGCGCCCCTGCGGGGTCCTGGGGCGCAGTAGGACATGACACGGCCAGCGCACGTCCCTCCGACAGCCCGCGACACCAGACAGGGCGGCAGGTGGCCCTTGCCCGTGTCCTGGCCCTCACGCCCCTTTGCCTCCAGATTGACGTGCGCCTGCACGACGCCCTGGGCCGGCCCCATCAGTGCGGGACCATCCAGCTCGACTTCCAGCTGCCGCTGAGATTCGACCTGCAGTACAAGGGGTACGGACCCGGCCCGCCCTGGCCCTCGCCCGCGGACAGCTCCCGACCCCCGTGCGGTCTTGGGCACGTACTTCATGATGCGCCCTCCCCACCCTCCTCCAGGCAGGCGGGGGCCCTGGAGCGCCCAGTCCTCGTCCACCGGGCAGTGCTGGGCTCCGTGGAAAGGATGCTGGGCGTGCTGGCCGAGAGCTGCGGGGGCAGATGGTGAGACCTGGCCCGGCTCTGCGCGCCCTCGGGGCCGCACGCCTCCCCCAGCCTGCAGGCTCTCTGTCCCCCACCCTCCCCTCCCCTGCGGCCCTGTTGCCGTCAGAGCTGGACGCCGTTTGTCCTCCCCTGTTCTCTCCCACCCAGGCCCCTGTGGCTGTCCCCGTTCCAGGTGGCGGTCATCCCAGTGGGGACCGAGCAAGAGGAATATGCCAGGGAGGTGAGGTGTAGCGGGGAAAGCGGGGCCCAGAGCAGGCCAAATGGGGGTCCGGGCTGGGGGTGCAGTAGAAGAGGCCACGCAGGTTGTGGAAGGCCCCACAGCACTGGAGCCACGTGGGCTCGAGGGGCCGCCGGCCTGGCTGCTGCATGTCCCACGTCTAAGAAATGGACCATCCCTGCGGTGTGGGGGCAAAACAGGATGCCAGGCGCTGGCACAGCACGGGGCACAAAGGCGGGTCTTCCCTTTCTGGAGAGAACGGCAGTGCTCCTGCGGAGCCACTGGCGGCTGAGCAGCTGGGAGCAGGGAACTGGTCTAGGAACCGCCGCCGGGCCCGCTCGGGAGGCGGCACAGAAGCTGCGGGGCCTGTGGAGGCACCTGAGGCAGTGTCCCGCGGGCCGCAGGCGGAGGGGCCTGGGGACGACGGGTCCGGGCTGTGCGGGTCCCCCAGCATTCCTTTAAGGGACGCTCCTGCACCCACCTCTGGCCCAGGTCCAGCAGAGCCTGAAGGCCGCGGGACTGGTCGGGGACCTGGACGCTGACCCTGGACTCACCCTCAGCCGCAGAGTCCGCCGGGCCCAGGTTGCCCACTACAATTTCCAGTTTGGTAAGTGGCAGGGTCTGAGAGCCTGCGGGGCCCTCGCCGCCTATGTCCACAACGAGGGCACTGCACACTGGGTTGGGTCTCGCGCCGGAGCTGGGTCGGCCTCTGGGCCCAGTTCTTTGGCCCCTTCTGCCGCCCTCTGCCTGAGTTTTGGGAATCTGTTCGGTCAGCTAACCCGGGGAGCTGCAGAGAGAAAGGGACAGGAAGGGCTAATAGGCGTTAATTAGTAGCTTTGTTTGTCTAGGCCTAGGTGGAGGCTGCTGTGAGGAGAAAGCCCGCTAGACAGTCTCCCTTTTCCATTTCCTGGAGTTCAGCGCTCTGTGGGAGGGCTCAGCAGGGACCTGGTTGTCCCGCTGTACACCCCCAGCCCCCTGAGCACTTGGAGCAGGCTGCCCACCCCCCACCCCTCCCCGTCCCTGCCCTGAGGCTCCTGCCTGGGGGTGATAGGCGAGGGAGCTGGACCATCCTTATCTCCTCAGGATGAGCAGGGGCTGGAGAGCAGGAGGCGCTAACACAGGCCCAGCCGTGAGGCTCCGCTCCTCCCCAACGGCTGGTCTGAGCCGTCTGCACAGCGGAGGGCCCTGTCTCCGGCACCTCGGTCCTGAGCGCCCCGCCTCCTTCCCTCCTGCAGTGGTCGGCCAGAAGGAGCAGAGCGAGAGGACAGTGAATGTCCGGTCTCGAGACAACCGCCGCCTGGGGGAGCGGGGCCTGGCGGAGGCCGTGCAGCGGCTGCGGGAGCTGCAGGACGCCCGGGCGCCCAACGCGGAGGAGCTCTTCTGAGCGTCGCGGTGGCTGTGGCGGGGCCCGGAGCCGCCGGCGGGCCCTTTTCGTGAGCCGGCGGGTCCTGGACTCAACTCCGTGGAGGCCTGAACTCCTCACCCTGAAGAGACTTGGTCTGGGGAGCAGTGGCTGCTCGGCTGTGAGGGAGGGAGACGAAAACAATAAACTCGCAGTGCTGGGTGTGAGTCTCCATCTCTGAGTCCCGGGCCCGGGCGGCTGGTGCGGGGCGCTGGGACCGTCTCCTCTCCCTCGGGAGTTGAGGGCACTGCAGGGGATGGCCCGGGCCTCTCCCTGCTGGGGTTGCGCCCTGGGGCAGCCGTCTCTCCCCACCATCAGCGCCTGAGGTCTCCTCGGCCCAGGGCAGCAGGTGCCGGACCCCTTCTCCGCAGAAGGCAGGGTGCAGACGGGGGAGTGGAGGTCCAAACGCTGCGGCGTGTCACTCCAGCGCCTCAGACCCACCTTCTCCGGGGTCAGGAATGCTCTCCTCCCATCCATCACATTCTTCTCGAGCTCTGCTCTCAGGAGGGTTCGGGTGAGCTTGGGAGGAGCCGCTGCCAGAGGAGGAGCCGCTGGGCCTGAGTCATGGCAGGAAGCTGAGGAGGGCGGGAGACTGGCTGTATAAAAAGGAGCAGGAACCGGCCCTGAGCTGCACAACAGCAGCAGCAACCTGAGAAGCAGGCTCCTGCAGCCCAGCCCTCCTGCCGCGGGACGCACCCCTGAGCAGCGCCGACCAGCCCTCGCCCCGCGATGGGGACCTTGTCCGCGGCGGCCGTGCTCCTAGCCTGCTTGGCCCTGGCCTGCACGGCCTCTGAGGGCGGTGAGTCGCGGGAGTCTGAGCTCCGGAGGGGTCTGGCCAGTGTGGGCTTGGGGCTGGGTCGGCCACCCCGAGCGGCTCACCCACGGGGCGATTATCCACTCGGCTGTTTCTGAGCAGGCCAGGCGGCCCTGGGGCCCTGGTGCTGCAGAGAGGGCCCGCGGCGCCACAGGGCTCCCTCCCAGGAACTGCAGCCAAGGCCACAGAACTGCAGACAGATGGACAACTGGGGGGCCCGCAGGTGGGCTCTGCCCGAGGACTGCGTGTATGCAGGGCCTGTAAGGGCCCCGGGCAGCTCAGACTGCCGCTGACCCCGACTAACTCCCTGCCCGGTTAGGGGGAAGAGTTGAGGTGTCCCTCCTTGAGCCTCCCACGGCCACACGCTGTGTCTGCTGCCGAGGGGAGCGAGGGGAGCGGGGGCCGGCCAGAGTGTGGGCCTGGCGTCCCTGCAGCGCGTCCTCCGTGCCTTCCCCTCAGCCACAGGCGGGGCCTTTCCCTGGGGCTCTGGAGTCCTGAACCACCCGGCCCCGGGGGGTAGATTCAGACCCAGGGGAGGACCCGGGGGAGCTGCAGTAGGCCTGAGCTTGAGGGCGGTCCTGCTCTGACAGCCTGAGGTGCTCCGAGGCCTGAGCAGGCAGGTGAGGCAGGCACTGCCCCCGCAGCCTCAAGGTGCACGCTTTATCCAAAAGCCGGAGGAACGTCCAATCTGAGACCGGGAGGAGGGCCCCAACCTGGGAGAGCCTTCCCGCCAGCCCCAGCTGTAAGGCGGGCTGGGGTTCCCACAGCCTCGGGGCAGAGAGGTGCTGGGGCAGAGAGGTGCTGGGCAGAGAGGGCCCAGGCTGGCACCCAGCACTTAGCTACGTGCATGTTGAGGGTGGTGGAGCCGGGCAGCTGGACGGGCAGAAGCGACTCAGAGAGCGGCTGCTGTCACGCCCCAGCTGCCAGCGCTCCCCAGCCCCGTGGCCACACCAGGAAAGGGCCCTCAGCAGCCCTGACTTGGCCTTCCTCCTAGCTTCTGAGGCTCCCAAGAAGACTCAGCTGGGGCCCTTCCAAGAAGGGAACCTGCCCTTTGGAGAAGGTAAGCATGAGGGTGGGGGGCGGAATGGCACTGGGGGTCCCAGAGGATCCACAGGCTCTGACCATCACCTCTGGCCTCTAGTGGGCTATGCGGCCCCTCCCGCCCCACCCCTGCCCCAGGCCTTCCCCATGGACCACCCTGACGCCCTGCAGCCTGCCCCCAGCTTTGAGGCACAGAGAGAAGGTTAGTGTGCCAGCCCTTCTCAGTTACCCCATTTCTCTGGCGGAGCCCCTGTCCTGGGGGGGCTGGGGGAGGCCAGGCGGAGGCAGCCCTCACACAGCGCCCTCTGCAGTGCAGCCTGTCCTTGCTCTCGACATCCCTTTGCAAGAGGAGAGGCCGGCCCTGCCCCAGCTGCCCCTGGAGAGGAGAGGTGAGCACGCCCGCAGCCCGCAGCCCACTGCCCCACTGCCCGCTGCACGAGTCTGGCCGGCTGGAGCAGCCCAGTCTGACCTTTGCCCCTCTTGCTCTCACCACCTTGCAGTGGACCGCCCTCGCCCTCAGAAGGCCGTCCCCCAAAGCGAAGAGCTGCCCCCTCTGCAGGCCCCGATCAGGCAGAAGGAGCGTGAGTGTCCTCTCCCACTGACCACTCGGGGCCCGAGCTGCTCCGTTTAAAGTTGGGAGCAGCGATGTCCCTTCTGTCAAGTTCGAGATTAAATGGCATAAAAATAGCTTCTTGCCATCTCTGTTGATTTCCTCTTGTGACTGGACACGGGCCAGGCCCCGAGAGGTGCCCGCCCACCCGGCCTTGCTCACGTGTCTCCTTCTCCCCCAGTGGACCCGGCTTTCCCACACCAGAAGGAGCTGGCCTTCCCATCCAAGCAGCGGGAAGGTGAGTGTGGGCCCCACCCAGCATGCCCACAACCCGGGGGGCAGACGCTGAGCCTGGGGAGCAGCCCCGGCCTGGGGCGGCTGGGGGGCATCTTCCACGCCTCAGTTCTCTTTTCCTTCCAGTCAGGCGTCTACCAGGCAAGAGCCACCGATGTTTATTCTTTTCAGGGCCACAAACTAACCTCCCCGCCTCACCCCAAACACCACCCAGTCCCTTCTCCCAGCCCCGGCCTCTCTCAGTCCCCTGCTCCGCCAGCTGGCCTCTCCTTCCCACTCTGCACTTTCCAGAAAGGCTAGGAGACTTCGTGGACCAGGACGCCCCAGAGCCCGAGGCGTGGAATCCAGCCCAGCACTGCCAGCCCAGCCGGCCCCGCGGGGGCTGGGGCCACCGGCTGGACGGCTTTCCCCCGGGGCGGCCTTCCCCGGACAACCTGGAGCAGATCTGCCATCCGAGCCGCCAGCACGTAGTATACGGCCCTTGGAACCTGCCGCAGACGGGCCACTCCCACCTCAGTCGCCAGGGGGAGACCCTCAACGTGCTGGAGTCCGGCTATTCCCGCTGCTGCCGCTGCCAGAAGCGAGCCAGCCGCCTGGACTGCGCGCAACTCGTGGTAAGAGCTGGGCCAGTGAGCGGGCATCTGTGCTTGCCTCTGGAGTGCGTGCGCGCGCGTGCGTGCTGGCCTCGCGGGAAAGCGGGGGAGAGGACGCCCCGCTTCTTGCTCGCCCACCTGCCCAGGGCCCTCTCCTGGCGCCGGGGCGAGACGGCGCGTGGACGGCGGCGGCCGGGCTGACCCTCCCGTCTCGCTCTAGTGGGAGAACGCGATGACCCGGTTCTGTGAGGCCGAGTTCTCGGTCAAGACCCGACCCCACGGGTGCTGCCGGCGGCAGGGGGAGGCGCGATTCTCCTGCTTCCAGCTGGAAGCGCCCAAGCCCCACTACCTGCTGCGGGCCTGCCCCAGCCACCAGCCCGCCGGCGTCTCCTCGGGCCTGGAGCTGCCTTTCCCCCCCGGGGCGCCCACCCCGGACAACGTCAAGAACATCTGCGGCCTGAAACGCCTCCGCGCGGTGCCACGGAACCTGCCGGGCTCCGACCCCGTCCACAGGCAGCTGCGGGCGCTGACCCGGCTGGAGGGCGAGCTCCAGCGCTGCTGCCGACAGGGGAGCAACCACACCTGCATGTGGAAGGCCGTAAGTGGGCGGCAGCCCCGCCTGCCCGCCTGCGACCTCGACCCTGCGGCCCGCCCGTCCCTGCGCCTCCGTGAGCTGCCGCCCGCGTCCGCTTGCGAATGTCCATCGCCACAGCGTTGCCAGCGACCGCGTTCACCGAGCCTCCACCCTGCAGCCCGCCTCGCCGCCCGGGTCCCGCACGCCTGTCCGCACCTGCCCCGCCCGCCGAGCCCGTCACGCAGCGCCCCCCTGCGCCGGCTCCGAACTGCCTGTGCTTCCACCCGCCGCCTCCCCAGCCCACACCCCCTGCCTCCTGCCTTGGTCTTTGCCTGTCCCGTGGCACCTGGGCCGGGAGTCCCTCACCCAGCGAGGGCAGTAGGGGAAGCGGAGCCGAGGCCTCGGCTTCTGACTCCTCCTCTCTGGCCCGCAGTGGGAGGACGCCCTGGACGGGTACTGCGACCGGGAGCATGCCGTGAAGACCCACCACCACTCGTGCTGCCAGTACCCTCCCAGCCCTGCCCGTGATGAGTGTTTTGCCCGCAGGGCACCCTACCCCAACTATGACCGGGACATCCTGGCCCTCGACCTCAGCCGAGTCACCCCCAACCTTATGAACCATCTCTGTGGAAATCCAAAGTTTCTCACCAAGCAGTGAGTCCTGCCCAGTTCTTCCCCAGCTCTTTTCCGTCCCCAAACCGCCTTCTGGGATGCCCTGGGGTGCTCTTGGGAAGGGCAAAATCGCAGTCTCCAAGCCATCCTGGCGTCTGGGGGTGCACCCTGACCCCACCCTTCCCGCCAACACAGCAGGCAGATCCCCGGGCTCATCCACAACATGACCGTGCGCTGCTGCGACCTGCCGACTCCGCAGCGGGCCTGCTGCGCCGAGGACGAGGTGGGGGGCGCGGGTTACGGGGAGGTCCAGGGAGTGGGGAGGGCTCAGCTGCAGGCCACCTGCTCTCTGGTACCTCACACCAGCCCATAAAAATAATGACTACTGGGGAGACCCCTTTTCTCGGTTCCGGACGTCTTTGTTCTGGCCCCATCTGTTCCTACGCTGCCTCTGTGCGTTCAGTTTCTGGCATGCACAGATGTGCACATCTGCCGGTCACAGAAGCCTCACCCTACAAGGCAGCTCAGCCTCTTGCTGGGCCCCAGGGGGACCTTGGGAGAGACGTAGAGGTGGAGGGAAGGGGCACTTCAGGCACCCAACACCCACAGCGGACGCTGACAGCCTCCCCCCACCCTTTCTGCTGCTCTCTCCCCTCCCCAGAAAGCAGCCTACATCGAGGAGCTGTGTGGCTCCCGCCTCAGCTCCTGGCACGACACCGCCTTCTGCTGTGACCTGAGTCCCGGGGATGAACAGATCAACTGCTTCAACAATAACTACCTGAGGAATGTGGCGGTGGTGACCGGAGAGACAGGGGCCACCAGGGACCAGGGGGAGCGAGAGCCAACTCAGGGAACAAATCTCAGCCCCACCCTAGAGCCCCGGGAAGAGTGAGTCACCAGAGCCTCGGAGGATCAGAATGGGGGAACCGCACCCCATCGCACCTCCTGAATCCTCAGTACAGTGCACACCTCTGGATGCAGCGCCCTCGTTGTCCGCGACATCTCACACACAACACCCCCTTCAGCAGCCGTGTCCTGGGGCCCGGCCCTGCCCCGGGGCGGAAGCCACAGCGCAGGCTGTGCCGCTTCACTAAACGTCTTGACTTCACGCCTGTCTGAAATTATTCTCCCCTAAAGAGCGCCACCCCCTCAGCCGGCTTGGGTCAGAGGCTCCTGGCCGAACTGACTTCCCCAGTCCGATTCACCCCGTGCTGAGGCCTGCGGCGCAGGCGGCAGCGCAGGCCCGCGTCTGGCACCCCGACCAGGATCGGGCGGAGTGCAGCCTGGGGGAGCAGGGGCCCCAGCCAGGGCTGCAGGCCGGGCGGGTGAGGTGGGCGTCTCTCCAGGGGAGAGGCAGGGGTGCCGGGCAGGGCGCGGCGTCCGAAGACCGCCGTGGTCTTTGGGGCTTGGCGGAAGAACTGCTCTCACGATGCCGCGTCCGAGGGCTGCGGGGGCGCGGGGGCTCTCCCGTGAGGCCCCGGTGGTTCGGGGCCCGTCTCGCCCAGACACCGGCGGGGACCTGGGGCCAATGTTCGCAAAGGCAAAGGCAGCCACGAGGCCGGAGCTGGCGGCCCCGCGGTCTCACGCCGCGCCCCGCGCCCCGGCCCCGCCTTCTGTCATCTGCGCGCTCCGTTTGGCCCACGCCTGTCACTGTCGCGACAGCTCCGTCGTCGCGCTCTCGCCTGCCCGTCAGCGCGGCGGCCAATGAGCGGGAGGAGCTGCTCCTAGCCCCGCCCCAGAGCCCGCCCTCTCGCGGCACGCTCTCAGGGGTCGGCACTGCGCCTGCGCGGACGCCCCCGCGCCCCCCGCGGACGCCGCCGCCAGGGCTGGGCGGGTGGCGGGTGGGTCCTCCGCGCGAGGTTCGTTCGCGCCCCCCAAGAGGGGGGGCCGCGCTGGGGCCACCGGCCGCGGCGGCTGTGCAGGGGGGTCCCGGGGACCCCGCGCGGCTGTGGAGCGAGCGCCGGGGGCCGGAACGCGGGCGGGTGTCGCCCGGGCACAGCCTTGAGGGGGAGCAGGGGGCGCGGGGCAGCGGCTGGGGCGGCCTTGACGGGAGGGCGCGCGGACGGGGCGACGTGGGCGGGGCGCGGCCGTGGACGCGTGGGGCGGCGTGTTCCGTTCTCGGCCAGTGCTGCGGGAGCCAACCGTCAGACACAGGTTAGGGGCTGTGGGCGGAGGAGGCGGAGCTGCCGGCTCGGGCGGAGGGCTCCGAGGGAGGCCGGAGGGGGCTGGAGGGCGCCCAGGCCGGGGCGCGGCCCCGGAGCGGAGGGCAGTCTCCCGCCGTGAAGCCGACGCCGCCTCCAGGACGGCGGTCGGGGGAGCCTGGGCATTCCGATGGTGGGACTGCGGGGGGGGTTCGTGGCAGCCGCTGAGACGGGCTTTCGGGGCGGCCTGGAGGCGGCCAATAAAGCAGAAAAGGTGAGGTTGGTGCCCTTGGACACCCACTGAGCCATGAAAAGTAAAAACCCGGGGAGGGGAGCTCGCGAGCCTTGGAGATGCGGGGTTAGTCGTGCTGCTTAGGCGGCCTCAGCGGCGGACGGTCGTGCCAACCCGGAGGCTGTCAAAGATTGTGAGAAGTTCCGCAAGTAGGTTGGGACCCTAGACGGACAGACTGATGGACAGGAACGGATGCCCTGGACAGATCACAGACAAGGGTGTCACAGGATGGCCCCCAGGAAAGGGGAAGTTCCAGAGTCCCAGTTCCGCCCTAAGTGGGTGAAGCTGAGCAGGGATAAAAAACATTCTGCAGAGAGGAGGTGGGAGGACAGAGGGAAGGGAGGAAGAGGGAAGCAGGATGAAGAGCAGCAGGAGACCAGGAGGAGGCACGTGGAGCAGAGGGACGTGTGAAGAAGCTGCGCTTGCTCCTTGGTCCTGGACCGCTTAGACAGATGTGGGTGAGAGACCCGTGGGGAGGTTGACAATAACAACTTTAATCTTAATTTTAATTTTACTCTTTTCCTCAAATTTATCTAACTCTTTCTGACCCTTTTCTATAAATCTCTACTAAACAGTCCTTTAGACGTGTGGCAGGCTTTTAGGCCTTGCTTTGGGGTCAATCCTACTTAACGTTTACCCTCAAAAAAATAAATAACTTTAAATACTTAGTAACTATATTCTTTGTCCTTTCTGTATTGTACCCTAATTGTATTAAAGTTCCTTTCCATTAAATGTCTTATATGTTTATCTTAATGCAGCGATTAGCAGAACCCATTCAGAGAGGTTCTGGGGTGCCCCTCTCCCTGCCCTGTAACAAAGGGGATAAGTTCAGAAATGAATTTTCAATCCTTCGGGGTCAATAGTTGGTGGGAGGGAAGGTGGGGGACATGTCTTATCGGTATTTAGGAAATAGGAGTGACTGCCCTTCTTTGCTGGGGGAGTGTTTGGGGGCCCCCAGGTTTGAGCTTTGACTCACCTGAGGTAGCTTATACCAGAGGAGCAGGTTTTACAGGGGAATGGTGATGGGTTCACGTGGGCAGCTTCAGGAGTGTGAGTCCCTAGAGAAAAGTGCCCCCAGAGGAAGATGTCAGAAGGCGGATGTCCAGAGAGCAGCAGCTGTACCCTCCAGCCCCCCTCCCAGCTAGACTCCACTTGGGACACCAAACCCAGCTTGTTCCTAAAGGGGCCCTCTGGCCATGGGGAAGAGTGAAAAAACAGTTGCGAGTGGGGAGGTGCGCCTCTCCATAGTCCTTCCACCCTCCACTCTTGGGCCTTCTCAAAAATTAGGGAGACACAAGCTGATCCTCTCCATGCTCCCGAGTTCTGCTCCCCGAGGGCCCATCTCAGGAAATAGAACTGACAGGTACTGAGTCCTCTAGAGAAGGGGGGTCCCCTCCTCCCTCTGCTGCCCTGCGCCCCAGGTCACCTCATCAGTGCCCTGCACCTCACTTCAGCTACTCAGATCGAGAACCTCTGGGAACCCCTTAAATGACACAGGAAGGCAGCGGGGTGTGCGAGTGCAGCCGCACAGTCTCGGCGTGTCTGAGGCTCTGTCCATGTGAAGACGCTGCCGCGGCAACGACGGCCCGCGGCGGGCACACGAGCGCCCAAGTCCGGTAGGACTGGCCACCCCTGGGCGCACCCCTGCACCGCCTTGCACCCCTGCACCACCTCCACCCGGCCCCAGGCCGCACGTGGGGTTATGACATGGGCCTTCGGCTGGCGGGCTCCTCCTCCCCGCCCCTATTTTGCTGCGCTCCCCTTCCTCCACTGACGCCCCCTCAAAATTGGGCCGGACTGGGCCCCTCTCTGTTCCTCAGGCTGCTCACACGCCCCAATGTTGGGGTGTTCGCGGGGTGCACTTTCCCGAGGAGGCGTCCACCCGCAGCCTGAGCCCTGCTCCTGCCGGGACGACCTCCCTGTCCTCAGCGAGCGCCGCTTCCTCCCGGCTGAGTCTGAGTTAAAGTGAACAGCTCGGCCGAGTGTCCAGAGTGTCCGGGCACGCTCGGAGCCCTGACCTGGAGGCGGGCGGCAGCGCCCGGTGTCGCGGAACCAGGCGCGGCCAGCCGAGGGCCAGGAGGGTCAAGCTCAGGGCCGCAGTGCCGGGACCCTCCCCCAGGGCCTGGGCCAGGCTCCCAGGGCGTCCGTACTCTTCTTGGCGGGGCTGGGGGTGGGGGATCCCCAAAGGACTGCTGGAAGAATAAACGCTCCCGTGGAGCTAGCTGGTTTTCGGCTCCTTTAACAGGAAGTGAAAGCCGCCCGGAGCGCGTCCTCCTGCGCTGCGGCTCCTGGCAGGAGTCCAGTCCGCCTGCGCTGACTAAAAAGGGCATTCGGGAGATGACAGACTTTAAAGCGCGCTAAGCGGTGCATGGTTCGGTGGGTGGCCAGGGACCGTCACGCCGTCACCGAGGCCGAGGCCAGAGGGCAACGCCCAGGCTCCTCCCCCCCCCCCCACGGCCAGCGGAGCCCGCGGCCTGGGCCTGACCGCAGCCCACTCGGGTGGGCGGCGCAGGCCCAGGGGACTTCACCTAACAGACCCCCGAGAGCCTCGCTGGCCGCACGTGGCGGCCGCCTCGCCCAGAGCGCCAGAGGCCACTGGGGCGGGCAGCCCCGCGGGCAGGAGGGCTTGTCCTGATTTCTAGTTACCTGAAAAACCTACGACCAGACACTTGTTTATTTTAGTCTTTGCTTTAAATACGTTCAGGTCACTCTCCTGCCTGCCGCTGCCCCCTCAGCAGTGTGCTTCAGCCGATGGGCCTGTCCTGCTCCCCGCTCTGTCTCTGGTGACTCCTCTCACCCCCCACCTCTGGCCTGCACCCCAGGTCTTGAGTGCATAAATAAATAAATAAATAATCTTTAAAAAAATAAGTACATTGAGGCCAGGTAATTAATGGCTACAACAAACTTAGAATTCTTAACTTTTCCTGGAGAACTGAACTCCCTTATAGCAATGAACATCCCTTTTTAGCTCCAGCAAAGGACACGCGTTGGGTTAAACTTCCTGTCCCACACACAGCCGGGAACCGTCTCTCAGCTGCTACGCCTCACCCGCCCGTTGATGCTGGTCTGCCCGGGGTGGTTTTCACTGAAGCCCAGTCACGTCCGCCTGGCCCGCCTGTTCTACGGCCACGGTCCGCTCTGCACCCCAGGTCTGGAGCGAGCAGCCGGGGCCGCCGTCCCGAGGGCGGAGGGCCCGCCTGCGTCCGCGACCCCGGTCCTGGCCCGCCGTCTGGCGTGGGGCCCGGCCAGCGCTCGCAGGCCCTGGCGTGCCCGGCTGTGCCCGTGTTCTCTGGTCTGTTTGCAGTGCACGCAGGATTAACTCCTCGGCAAACGAGCGCCACCCCCAGCACAGCGCGAACTCGCTCCTAAGAAGGGCAGCGGCTGCAGGGGGGTGGGGGGGTGGGGGACCTGCCCCTCCTCGCTGCGGCGGCCACAGGCGCCAGCAGCGCCACCTTCCCGGGAACCGGCCTCCCGGCCTCCGGGCGGCTTTGCGAAGGGGCCGCGGCGCTGCATGCCCAGGGCAGGACTCGCGCGCCGCGGCCTGGTCACCGCTGGGCACGTCTGGGCTCCAGCGACCCCGCGGGCGCGAGGGGCGTCTCACCGAGCGAGCCATTGGCTTCGCCGTTGACAGTGCTTAGCAGTCTTCAAGCAGGAAGAGCGATATCAAATATATATAATTAAATTTTTAAATGGTTAACATTTTTCCATGTGCTTATTAGGCATTTTTATGTTTTTTGTCTGTTGGAGAAATATCTTTTTACAGTTTCTGTTGTTTAAATGGATATTTACCTTTTTGTTACTGAGCTGTAAGAGGGTGTTTTGTTTTGTTTGGGGCTTTTTGCACACAAGAACTGGGGTGCAGGCCAGAGGTGCAGGAGTGAGAGGACTCCCCAGAGACAGAGTGGGGAGCAGAGCAGGCGCACACTGCTGAGGGGAGCAGCTGGCAACAGGAGAGGTCTGCTGCGCCGTGTGGGTCCCTCCCTGGCCAGGACTGTGCTGTTAGAGGTGTTTGTGCAGGACTTAACCCCTAGGCCACCAGGGAGGCCCCATGTAGTCCGATTAATCCATTTTTAATTCAGTGACTTACGCTTCTGATGCCCCATCTGCAAGACCTACTGTCTGACCCACGGTCACATCACAGAGACTTGCTCCTGTCTTCCTTTTCGTCTAAGAATTTTACCGTTTTAGCTCTAACATTTAGATTATTGGTCCATTTTGAGTCGATTTTTGTATGTGACATGAGGTAGGTTCCAATTTCAATCATTTGACTGTGTACATGGTTGTTCCAGAACCATCTGTTGAAAGGATTGTTCTTTCTCCCATTGAATCTTTGGCACCTGTGACGAAAACCAGTGACCCTACATGTGAGTGCTGATTTCTGGGCTCTGAATTCATTTCAGAGCTGGAAGCCTGTTCTTCACCATCACTATCTTGGTGACTGGGGTTTTGTCCTCAGCCTTGAAATCAGGAAGTGTGAGTGCCTCAAATGTGATAATAAAAGAAATTGAAGACGGTTTATCTGTTGCACTTTTTTGTTTATCTTTGGTTTCCTGCAGCTCTGATACAGTGTGTGAGGCTGTGGGTGGCTTTTTATGTGTCCTGCTTAGGGCTGGTTGGGTTGTTGAATGTATGAACTGCTGAGTTTCATCAACTCTGGAAAAATCAGAGCCCAGAATTTATATATTTTCCTGTTTAAATCTGCTAAGTAATTTGTTTAGAGTCTCCAGTTCCCAGACAGCATCTACTCTTGGCCCTTCTCGCCTGGACATGACAAACGTGATTGTTTCATAATCAGTGCTGAGGACCCCGATATCCGGAGCCCGTGGGTCTGTCGCCATGAGCATGGTCCCCACTGTTCTCTCCACGCTGCCTTATATCCTCCGTTTATCTTTATGTGCTGGACGTTGTTCTTGAACATTTATTTATAGAAATAGCACGAGGTTCAAGATAACGCCGTCTTCCTCTGGAGAGAAGTTCTTCTGCTGACTCCTGAAGGCCCTGGTGATCTGAAGAACCACAGTCAGAGCCGGGGCGCTCTGGGTTAGCCCGTACCCCTCTGCATCACACCCAGCAGAGAATCGTTCACGAGGGCCCCGTCCTTGGCAAACCCTGACTCTGACATGCCCTTTTTTTAAAAAAGACCGATTTATTTAGGCACACAAGAGCTGGGGTACAGGCCAGAGTTGAGGGAGGTGAGAGGACTCCCCAGAGATAGAGTGGGAAGCAGAACAGGCAGATCCATTGAAATCCACTGCTGAGGGGAGCAGTGGGAGAGGCAGGAGAGGTCTGCTGCAGCATACGGGTCCCCTCCCTGGCCGGGGATCGAACTCAGGTCGTGGCAGTGATAGCGCTGAGACTAACCCCCAGGCCACCAGGAAGGCCCACAAAGCCTTTTTCTTTTCTTTTTTTTTTTCTTTAAGATTTCATTTATTTATACATACAAGCACTGGGGTACAGGTCAGAGGCAGAGGGTGAGAGGAGTCACCAGACACAGAGCGGGGAGCAGAACAGGCAGACTGACTGAAACACACTGCTGAGGGGAGCAGCGGGGAGACAGGAGAGGTCTGCTGCGCCCTGTGGGTCCCTCCGTGGCCGGGGATCCAACTTAGGCTGTGGCAGTGATAGCCTGATAGTGCTGAGACTCAACCCGTAGGCCACCAGGGAGGTCTTAAGATGACTTTTAAGTTTTTGTGGATGTGAGGGCTTGTTTGAATTCCTTATAGGCAACAACAAAAAACCTAATCCCAAAGTCCCAAATAGACAGTTCTTCAAAAGACAGCCGGAGGGTCGAGGGGCACAGGAGAGAAGCTCAGCCTCACTGACTAGAAGGGGGTGCAGATGAAGACCACACTGATGTCACCTCGCCCCGTGAGGCTGGCCCATGTCAAAAGGATAGAAACAACAGATGTTGGGGAGGATGTGGGGAAAGGGGAGCCTCATCTGCTGTGATGGGGACGTCATTTGGTGCAGCCTCTGTGGAAAACAGTGTGGAGATTCCTTAAAAATAGAAAAACCGGGCCTCCCTGGTGGCGCAGTGGGTTAAGCAACGCACTATGAAGCGAATCGCAGCCACTGCAGCACGAGTTCAATCCCTGCTGCCGGCCAGGCGGGGGACCCATATGGCGCAGTGGACCTCTCCTGCTGTGCCCGCTGCTCCCCTC
>JAGFMF010011956.1:430308-469861 GCA_019455555.1 Galemys pyrenaicus
TCTCTGTGGTGAATCCTCTCACCCTTCCCGCCCCCCACACCTCTGGCCTGTACCCCAGTGCTTGTATGCATAAATAATAAATAAATCTTTAAAAAAAATAAAATAAAAAGAAAAGAAAATCGTGGGTCACACCCAGGCAGCCCCCAGAAAGACAGCTGCAGGGGTGGGGGTGTCAGGGCATTGGAGGGGTGAACCGGGTGGCATGCAGGTGGCACGGGCCCACTCGGGGAGACCGAGCTGGGCTTGGAGGAAGAGGTTCAGCTGGGTGGAGAGGAAGGAGTGAGGCCATGGGCTCTGGCAGGCGGGGCGCTGCCTGTTTGGGGGTGAAGCTGGAGAGGCCCATCGAAGCCATAGCCAGGCTGTGAGCGCCACGCTCCCGCCTGGAACTAGACGCTGAGGCCGCCAGCAGCGGGGGTCCTGTCCTGGGCTGAGCCTGAGCCTGTGGTCAGCAGCCTGCGCAGCCTGTGCCCGCCTCAGGCTTCTAGCGCCACACCCGCGGTGGCCTGCCCGTCTCTGGCCGCGCTTTGAATTTGTGTCCTCATTCCTGCTCTCCCTCATTCCCGCTTGCACCTTCCTGTGGGGGCCCCGAGGCTGTCCTGGGGTCAGAGTCCTGGCCAGAGACGGCCACTACAGAACACGCCGCCCTGGGGGCTCGGGGCAGCGTGAAGCGCTTGGACACTGGCCCCGGGGTGGGCCTCGGCCTCCCCTCCCTGACCTGCCCTGGAGCCTGACCGCCCTGACAAGGCCAGTCACTGCGGAAGCCGCCTGCTTACCTCTGCTCGGCTGGGAAAACTCCTAAAGTACCTCTGGAATCTGCCAGGAGCTGGAAATCTGACCCAATTAGCACATGGCCCTTAATTCCCTCCCGCGGGCCTGTGTAAGTTTCTGGCACCTTCCTGACATGGGACACACACTACTTCCTGCTCTTGCCTCACATCTGCAGCTGGCCCCGGCCGCTGGCGGCCAGGGGGCTCCAGACCCACCAGAGAAGCTCTGGGCGCTCTAGAGTTGGAACCGGCAGCCCTCGGCCACCAGGAGGCAGCGCCGCCCCGTCTGCGGCCCGCGGCTCCCGGCACCTGGGCCTCGCCCCTCAGCGCCCCGCCCAGGCACCCAGGAGCCTGCAGCCGGGAAGACTCGACGGCTGCCAGGGCTCCTCCTGAGGAAGACAGCCCGACTCCGCGAGGACGGCTGCCCCCCACGGCGGGGAGGGCGCTGCCAGCTCCGGGGGCCTCGGACGCACCTGGCAGCGGCACAGACTCCGGGGCGCTGCCGCAGAAACACCGTCAGCAGCAGCACCAGCCGCTGCGCGCCATGCCACGTGACAAGGATGCCCTGCCACGTGATGAGGACGCCCTGCCACGTGACACCGCCGTCCTGCCACGTGACGACGACGCCCTGCCACGTGACGACGCAGCGCCACACGTGTGCGGCCGCCCGTCCTCAGAACACACGAGGCAATGAGGCTAAGGCGGCGATCACCCCGGTTTTAGAGACGCGGACCCGCCCAAGGTCACAGCCCCGAATGGCAAGACTCCTCACCCACTTCAGGACACAGGCCCCGAGAGCCTGGAGGCAGCTGCTACTCGGGAGTGTTCTCTAAGACTCTTGTAGAAAAACTGGGGTGGTAGGGTGAGAGGATTCCCCAGAGACAGAGTGGGGAGCAGAACAGGTGGATCTACTTAAGCACACTGCTGAGGGGAGCAGCGGGGAGACAGGAGAGGTCTGCTGCACCCTGTGGGTCCCTCCCTGGCCGGGGATCGAACCCAGGCTGTGGCAGTGATAGTGCTGAGACCTAACCCCTAGACCACCAGGGAGGCCCAGAATGTTCTCTAAGATTCCAAGGATAAGCTGCAGGGAAGCCTGTGTCCCTAGGTGCTGGCTAATCACTGCCCATTTCCAGTGAGTTATCACTTCATTAAATCTGTCAAGTTGCTGGGATCTCCCTGGTGGTGCAAGGGGTTAAGCACCGCATTACAGAGCATCTGCAGCCACTGCAGCGTGAGTTCGATCCTCAGCCAGGGAGCTGACCTACAGGACACAGCAGACCTCTTCTGTCTCCCCACTGCTCCCCTCAGCTGTGTATTTCAGTCCACCTGCCTCTTCTGCTCCCCACTCTTGACTCTGGTGCATCCTCTCACCCCCCATGCCTCTGGCCTATACCCCAGCTTGTGTATGTATGCATAAGCAAATAAATCTTTTTTTAAAAAATCTGTAGAACAGTTATGTTGAGTCTCTGCCAGAAGAAGGAACTTGGCAGACAGTGAATATCCTCACACACTCTGAGGCCTCATCAGAAGCGCTAGTTAGACCATGCTTCCCAAACGCCTGCGACGAGCTCAAACCGCTGGACGTAGCTCTCAGACACCAACGACTCCGTGAACCTCCTGCCTGCTGAGGTGATGTCCACTTAACTCTCTCGACTCCATAAAGGTCCATTTCCTGTTTTCTGAATGTCCATCGACAGCAGACACGTCACCCTGTCATGGGCTGTACGGAGGCCCCTCAGCCACTAAGTGCCCAGGACCTGCTGGTACACCAGTCCGAGAAGATTCTGCCTTCGGGAATTGCTGACCAAATGAACCGCCCAGAGCAGTGAGTGGGAGGCCGGAGCATCCCAGCCACTTCTTCATCCTCATTTTACCAAGTGGGTCACATCCTGTCTCTTCATCGTTTCATCACCCCACAGTCACTCAGCTGTGACGCTGCAAGATGACAAGTGGAAAGTGCTGGAACCTGGCCAGCACGGGCAGGCGCGCTCCCCCTCTCACCGTGGGTCATCCCACAAGCACGAATGACACGCCTACCCTGTGTGCCACGCGGCGCATCGGACACAAACACGGCAGGTGGGTCCCTGGAGACAGGTGACAACAGGCTGCTCTTCTGGCTGGCGGGGCGGGTGACCTGGGCGGGGCAGAGCCGGTAGGAGAAGGGCTGGGAGCAAGAACGGGGAAGCAGAGTCCCAGGCCGGCGGTGCGGGGAGCAGAGCGCTGGCTCGCCTGAGGAAGGAGCTGAGCGCGGCCTGATTCTGAGACGCCGAGGCACACACCGGCTTGCTGGGGCGGCCGCCACCGCCAGCCCAGAGCGGGCTTCTCGTCGCCTCCAGCCCACCTGCGCCCCCTGGTTAGCGTCGCGGTGTCGGGGCAGGGGCGCCTCACAGAAAACACTCGCTCCTGCTGGGTCAAGTCAATTCCGGGGACCAAGTGAACGTAGTGAAATGTCGCACTGATGAAGTATTATTTTATTCATCACATATAAAACTTCCTTAACTTGCCGCCAGGGAAAAACGGTGTTCAGTGAGCTTAGCTGAATATCTCAAAACTGTGAACGGTAAATGACACATACAGGGAGTGGTTTCTAGCTGTGAGATATGGGGCACAGTACTGGATTTCCCTGTCTTTTTTTCCGCAGTTACGATGATGCCTCACCCCAGTAAGGGCTGAGGTCTTACACAGCACAGGGCACAGAGTGAGGACTAGCTCATGTTAGTTACATTATCATTTTTTAAGATTTATTTACTTATACATTCAAGAGCTGGGGTACAGGCCAGAGGTGTGGGGTGAGAGGAGTCACCAGAGACAGAGTGGGGAGCAAAACAGGCGGACTGACTGAAACACACTGCTGAGGGGAGCAGCGGGTGACAGGAGAGGTCTGCTGCGCCATGTGGGTCTGTCTGCTCCCTGGCTGGGGTTCGAACTCGTGCCACAGTGACTGCCAACAGTTTCATGGTCCTGCGCCTCAACCCCTGCACCATCAGGGAGGGCCCTCGTTACGTTACTATAATGAAGCCACCTGGCTACGCTCAGAATCAGCCGATACCCAGATGTTCCCTCTCTTTGCCCTTGATCTGTCCTACCCCTAAGAGGTCCTTTGGGGTGAACATCTACTTATTGTATGGTCGTGTGCGAAACCCCTTTTTATCCATGAGACAGTGCCCACGACTTTGATAAGGAGCTTCGCAATAGCTGGGGCGGAGGGAGGTCTCTTCCTCATGCAGTATTTTCAGACTGCAGTCATGGGAGGAGACAGCTGGAAACCCCACGAGCCTCTGGGCCCGGCCGCTTCTAACGGAAGAACTATTTCTGACCTTCAGCCTGTGGCAGCTACAAATGTCAAAGGTGGAGATTTTCCCTTCTCCCCGGCTCCCCGCCCGCTCTGCTGCCCTCAGCCCCACCTTGTTGTGTAGCTAAACTCCCTGCAGACAAGTGGGCGCTGACGGGATGTGACAGGGTCCCTGGCCTAAAATATCCCCCTCTGCCCCTTGGACTGGACGCGTCACTGTCCACACTGTGCTCCGAGGGCTGAGCAAAGGGGCTCCCCCTCCAAGCCCAGACTATAAATACGCCTCCCGCTTGGGACCGTGTGTCTCCAAGAGTCCTCAGATAAAGCACCTCGCAGGGAGGGGGGACGTTAGCCCGCAGTCTCCCAAACTCTTTAGGACACCGCACAGGACTTAGATGGTTTTGTTTTGTTTTGTTTTAAGATTTATTTATTTTATTTATGCATCCTGGAATTGGGGTACAGGCCAGAGTCACAGGAGGTGAGAGGATTCACCAAAGACAGGGTGGGAAGCAGAACAGCAGATGGACTGAATGAAGCACACTGCTGAGGGGGCAGCAGGGAGGCAGGAGAGGTCTGCTGCGCCATGTGGGTCCCTCCCTGGCCAGAGGTCGAACTCGCGCTGCAGTGGCTGCGGAATCCCCACAGTGCTGCCCTCAAGCCCCGCGTCACCAGGGAGGCCCAGGGCCTAGATGTTTTAAGGATCTGCACAAGGTGGAGGCCGGCAGGCCAGTCCGAACAGCAGTCACATTTCAGGGTGCATCTGGGGTCTTAAAGTTGTTCTGCTGTTATCAGTACTTTCAAACCTTTTAAAATATTGTAAAGTCAGGACTTTATAACTCCGCTTGAAAAATAAAAATGCAGAGGTAGAAGCAGGGGCCTCCCTGGTGGCGCAGTGGGCTAAGCAACACACTATGAAGCCAACCTCAGCCACTGAAGCGTGAGTTCAATCCCTGCTGCCGGCCAGGGAGGGGACCCACATGGCGCAGCGGACCTCTCCTGCCTCACCTGCTGCTGCCCTCGGCAGTGTGTTTCGGTCGTCTGCCTGTTCTTTCTCTTTTTTTTTTATTTAAAGTATTTTATTTATTTATGCATACAAGCACTGGGATACAGGCCACAGGTGCAGGTGGTGAGAGGATTCAGCAGAGACAGAGTGGGGAGCAGAACAGGCAGATTAACTGAAATACATGGCTGAGGGGAGTGGTGGGCCAGGCAGGAGAGGTCTGCTATGCCATGTGGATTCCCTCCCTGGCCAGCGGCAGGGATTGAACTCATGCTGCAGTTGCTGCAGCCTGCTTCATATTGCGTTGCTTAACCCGCTGCGCCACCAGGGAGGACCCAGTCTGCCTGTTCTGCTTCTCTCTCTGTCTCTGGTGAATATTCTCACCGCCCTGGACTCTGGCCTGTACCCCAGCTCTTGTATGTATAAGTAAATAAATCTGGGCCTCCCTGGTGGCACAGTGGGTTAAGCAACGCACTATGAAGCTAACTGCAGCATAAGTTCGATCCCTGTCACGGGCCGGGGAAGTGACCCACATGGTGTGGCAGACCTCTCCTGCCTCCCCGTTGCTCCCCGCAGCAGTATGTTTCAGTAGATCTGCCTGTTCTGCTCCCCGCTCTGTCTCTGGTGAGTCCTCTCACCTCCTGAGCCTCTGGCCTGTACCCTAGCTCTTGTGTGCATAAATAAATATTTTTTTAAGAAATAAATCTTTAAAAAAAAAAGGTAGAAACATTAGAGATGTTACTCTGCATCTCCACAAAAATAAAAGGGTCTTAGATGCCCCCTGCCAGCTTCCTCAGGGGCATCTGAAACTCTGGGCCCAGTTTGTCTCTCCCCTAACATACGCATTCAGATACTTCTTTTAACCCCTCTAGACAAAACACAAATACAAAATATGAAAAAATATAGATGATGCAAAAATAGTCCTTGTCTTAAAAAAACTTTCGGATTTATTGAGAAAGCAAGATACACATGCTAAACTTCCCTAAAGATACAATTCTTCCATTTTAAAAGTATTTTGTTTCCACGCTTTAGAGATAGCATTTTCTTCTGGAAAAAAAAAAACAAAAACACTCACCTTCTCTAAACCGTTCAGTTCCAGCTAGACCCAACCCTTGCCAAAGAACACTTTGCAGTGTGACCTCAGCGCCCAGGGTGCTCAAGAAAAGTTAAGTGGGAGTGTGTGAGGACTGTTATTTTGTGGGGGTGCAGATGATGTTGCTAGAGCTATTTTTATGATTTTGTTTTTCAAGGGAAGTAATAAGATACACTGGCTTTAAGATATTGGCAAGTCACTAAAGAAAAAAGAAAAAACAGGGCCTTCCTGGTGGCGCAGTGGCTTAAGCAACGCACTATGAAGCAAAGTACAGCCTCTGCAGCACAAGTTCGATCCCTGCCTCCGGCTGGGGAGGGGACCCATATGGTGTAGTAGACCTCTCCTGCCTCGCCCACTGCTCCCCCTCAGCAGTGTTTCAGTCAGTCTGCCTGTTCTGCTCCCCGCTCTCTGTGGTGAATCCTCTCACCACCCCGGACTCTGGCCTGCACCCCAGCTCTTGTGTGCATCAATAAATAAATCTTTAAAAAAATAAAAGTATTAGTGACCATTTATTATCTACTGTCAGCCATTTTACACATCTCTATTTTAACATAACTATTAACGTAAATAACTACAGTATAGCGTAGCATACGTAGTGCAGTGCGGTGCAGTACAGCATAAAGAGCAAAAGGCTGCTTTATTCCTCCCCAGCCAGAGCCCCCAGGTGTCGCCGCCGAGCGCAGGACGAGCTCTGCAGAGGGACGCGGGCGGGTCTCCAGGCCCCGGAGACACCGGGTTAGCCTGGGGCACCGCCGCAGAGAGGTCTGAGCTTCCCTCCAAGCCCAGAGCCGGCACGTGCTGCTGCGCCCTCTCCTACGGTCCAGGTGAAAACTTTCGTGCATAAACCGAGCCTCAGAAGGGGACCCTGAGCAGGCAGGACCGCGGGGCTCACAGGCTGACTTGGGGCGACAGGGGTGACCCGGCTTGCACGAGAGGCTGCGAGAGGGGAAGGCCTGGACGTGGGGTGAAGGGTCAGGCCGGGGCGCGCACAGCCCCGCTCTGGGGCGCCGGGCTCGCCCCCCAGCGCTCCCCGCGGCCGCCCCTCCAGAGCGGGGCGCAGACCACTCTGAGGTCCCCGAGTCCCGAGCCCCAGCCCGCCCCAGGGGCAGCGCCGGGGTCGACAGCCGCCTACGCACGGCCCCTCGAGTCCAGCGCGGGCTCTCGCCGGGTGGCCGAGGGCTGCGCCCCCGCTGGGTGGCCGCCGCGACCCGGGGGGCCGGCGAGGGGCGCGGGCGGGCGGGGCGGGGCCTCGGCGGGGGCGGGGCCAGCGGGGTGGGGCGGGGCCGGCGCGGGGGGCGGGGCCGGCGAAGGCGGCAGTGTCCCGAGCGCGTCTCGGGGCCGGAGCGGCCGCGGCGGATCCAGGCTGCCTGGAGAGAGCGCCCGGGCGCGGAGGGGTTAACGGGCTCCCCGGGCCGCGCGAAGCAGGTACAGACCCTCTCTGGGGCCCCGGCCCTGGCCGCACTCCCCCGGCCCCGTTAGACCACCGGCCCCGCGCCTGCGACGTACCCGCTCCCTGCGCTCCGCGGTGGCGCCCCAGCCGCGACCCGGGGCCCCGACTCTTCCAGCCGGGAAGACCCAGGCCCGCGCCGGTGCGTGGGGAGGGGGCGCTGGCCCGCGGAAGCCTGGCCCGAGCTCCCGCGCGGAGATCAGCCAAAATTCCTGCTAAGTCACACAGTGAAGTTGGAAAACACAGCCCAGACCGCTCCACGCGCCGCGCTTCCTGCCCCCTCCGGGGGAAGGTGCGCCCGGAGGTGCCGCCTTGCGCCCCCGGGTGGGGGGCGGGCGCTCGGAGGCCTGCGGCCGAGCCCCATGCAGCTCATCCTGACAACCCCACCTGCTGGGCGGTCCTCAGGGGCCGCGAGGGGCGCAGCCGGGACCAGTGCTGACCTAGGACCGGGGCGCTCCACGCCAGCCCTAGGACGTTCTGATGGGCCCCCTCCCGGCTGCCGCGACCCCCGTCCCAAAGGTGGGTCCTCCCCGGGTGAGGGGTCCGCCCCGCCCAGGTTCCTTCTCATCTTCGCTCCCCAGCGTGGAGGTGTGGTCAGGCGCACAGGTCGGTCCAGCCCAGTCCACCCTGGCTCCAGCCTGGCCACTTCTCACCTCTCCTCACCCTGGGCAGTGAGACACCCCAGATGAGGGGCCCAAAAAGGGGTAAAAAGCACAAATGTGTGTCTGTTTCCACAGTGAAGGGGGTGTCGGCCCCCAGCCTGGCTGTGCAGGGGGATAGGGTGGGACCTTTCCAGAAAAGGAGCCAGGCCTGGCTGGGGCCCCAGGAGCTAACGTCACCCCCTCCCCCCACCCCTCACTTCTCCAGGGAACTGCCAAAGCCAAACCCAGCTCAGTGCGGGATTATGTGTACTGGTAGACCCGTAGGAGGACAGCGGACACAGAGCGGGGCAGAGGGGCTGGCGGCAGGCAGGGAGCGGGGCCAGCAGCAGAGGAGGGCAGCGGCCTTCACCCGGTCTGTCCTTCCTTCAACCTCCAGCAACCGTCAAGCAGAGCCGGAGGTTTGGGTGGTGGAATGTTGGCCATTCTCTGAAGCCCTCACCCCAACCCCTGTCGAGGTGGAGCTGCTGACCTCAGCCAGAGGAGCAGCGCCCCCTTCCCACCCACCCTTGGGGGCTCAGCGGCCTCCCCTTCAAACCTGGATCCTGGGGTCTCAGGGAAGGGAGTGAGGTGAGTGTCAGTGCCCCGCCACACTCCTGCCCCCCCCTCCCTGGCTGGCCGGCCTGGCATTGGCTCCTTGGATCCCTTCCCCTGTGCCTTTTGCATCCAACAGAAACATTTTTTTTTTTCCTGGAAAGCAGAACTGAGAGCAGGGTGAGGAGTGGGAGCAGGAAGGCGCTGCGGGAATCACAGGCCTGTGGCTGGGAGCACCGGCCCCACCTCCTCTCCCTTCCAGGTCGGGTCCACCAGTTGTCCCCAGAAATAAACCCTCCTTGAACCAGTGCCCGCCACTGACCCCTAGGGGGAGTCAGCCTGCAGGAGAATCACCCGCTGATTTCTCAGTGCCGCCGCTGGGCTGTCCCAGGCTGGGAGGCAGCTGGAGGCAGGCAGGGGTGTAACTGCCCGGGTGTCGGAGGGAGAGTGGCTGAGGGAAGGCGCCTCTAGAGGCAGCAGGAAAGGGCAGGCCCACGGACTCTTGTAGCCTCAGCGGGCGTCTGGCACCTCACCGCAGGACGTTCCAGGACAGCCCCTCTGGTCTCCCGCGAGCCAGTGAAAGTCTTACAACGAGGTTGTGCTGGCCAGAAACAGCCCCTGGTTGGGACCAGGAAGGCGCAGGATGATGCCCAGGCCTGCTGGGAGACTGAGCTCACACCTGCCCCCACCCACCCACCCACCCCGCCGCGACCCAGGCGGCCTCCCCGCTCCGCTCCTCAGGATCCTAGAGGGGGCCGTCCTTCCGCGGAGCCCCCTCCGTGCCTCCAGCCTCTGGGACTGGTCAGTAACTGTCTGGCGTCTGTCCCTGCACGCAGAGCAGCCCCCAAGCCCGGATGCCTGAGTAGCGTGCTTCCTGGGGTCTGCTTTCTTGGCCTGCTGCCATCGGGGAGCGATGGAGAAGAGGGTGGGCAGGTAAGGGGGCCACCCCGCTCCCCTGGGAGTAAGAGAAGGACACCTCCGGGAGGTGGGGAAGCAGTGAGGAGCTTCTGCTTTCTGAGAAGCCGCCTCAGGATGTGGGAAGCCTGCGGGGCCACATCACGACACCCCTTTTTGGCTTGCAGGCCTCAGCTGTGTCTGATGCTGTTTCTGGCCTTCCCTCAGTTCTGCCTGGATCAGGAGGTGAGCCGGGGCGAGCAGCCCTGCACTCTGCCTCCTGTCCCCCTTCTCCAGACCGACTCCCTCGGTCCCTGCCAGACCCCGAGTCCCGCCTGTGCTAGGGTAACCCTGGCGTCCAGCACTGGACTGGACAGTGTATGCACTGACCTCTAAAATCATCCCAATTTGCCTGACTCTTTTTGTCTTCCAGGTGTCACCTGGACACTCTCTGCAGACACCCCCTGAGGATGGGCAGGGCCCTGAGGGCATCTGGGGTTCTTGGGACCAGTGGGCCTCTTGTTCGCAGCCCTGTGGGGTGGGGGTACAGCTCCGGAGCCGGACGTGTCAGCTCCCCGCAGTTCAGCTCCACCAGGGCCTGCCTCTCCCACCCCGGCCCCCAAGACAGCCAGAAGCTCGGCTCCCACGGGGGCAGGGCCCTGGACCCCAGACACTGCGAGAAGCCCTCCCCCTGTACAGACCAGGGCCTCGGGGCAGAGGCGACCCGCCGCAGGGTGCAGCCCCCCAGCTAGGGCGAGAGGAGGCCCCGGAGAGTCCAGGCGCCAGGAGGTGAGGGGCGGCTCTGCTGGGTGGGCTTGGGGCGAAGGCCAGGCGGGAGGGAGTGTGGGAGGCCCAGGGGCTTTGCTTTGGCGCTAGGAAGCAGCGGGAAGACGGGGGAGGTGGGAAGGCAGGGTCGAAACGGTGACCCCTCTGTTCCCAACGCCTGCCCAGGTCCCGGCCCCGCGACCCCATCAAGCCGGGAATGTTCGGCTACGGGCGCGTGCCCTTCGCTCTGCCGCTGCACCGGCACCGGAGGCACCCCGCGCGGCCGCCCGGCCCCCAGCTCCCCCAGCGCCCAGCGCCCCCGTTCCTGCGTCCGCGGGCGGAGCCGGCCCCCACGAACCGAACCCCTCCGGCTGGGCTCCCCGCTCTAGAGCCGTCCGCCCACACCCCATCTCCCGCGGCAGAACCTCGGGGTTCCACAGCCGCCCAAGCAGAGGCACCCTCTAGTGCCGGGCCTGCCCCCGCCGTGCCCCACTCCCGCGCCCAGGCCTCCGGCGCCGCCCCCCGGCCCACGCGCGCCCCAGGAGAGAGCAGCTCCATCCGCGCGGCCCTGCGGCCAAGGACACGCAGTTCCCAGGGGCGGGCCAGCCCCCGGGGGGCAGAGGGACACCCTAACCCCTCCCTTTCTGTCCCCCGGGGCCAAGTCCAGCAGCACTGGGTGCACCGGAGACCTGGAGGGGCTCGGCACAGGTCCCCCATACAGCCTGCCCCTCGCCACGCGGCCGCCTGGCTGCCGCTGCTCAGCGACGGCCCGCACGCCAGCCCCAGCTGGAGCCTGTTCGCTCCTGGCAGCCCCGTCCCAAAGTGCCCCGGGGAGAGAGAGCAGCTCAGAGCCTGCAGCCAAGCGGTGAGCCCCCGCCTCCCCAGGGTAGGGGCATCCTCCCTGGACAGAGATGCCCCCTGGTGTACCCCTCCCCTGCCTGATCCTCTGCGTCCCCACTCAGCCCTGCCCCCCAGACCAGCCAGACCCCCGCGCGCTGCAGTGTGCAGCCTTCGACTCCCAGGAGTTCATGGGCCAGCTGTACCAGTGGGAGCCCTTCACGGAAGGTGAGTCCTGGCCGCCCTGCCGGGGTGGGGGCCAGAGACATCTGCATCTGTGACCCGAAAGCTTCCCGCTTCCTCCTCCGAGCCTCACATTTCCCCTCTGGGTCCTGTTTGCTTTCTTACTTCCCCAGGCTGGGGTGAAGGGGTTAGCACAGGCTGTGACGTGAGGGCCGCAGACTGAGGAGGGGCTGCAGAGGTGCCCTCTGGCTGACGTCCCCCCGGAAATCCACCTAGGAGCTGGGGTGCAGGCCTGAGGGGCCCCGCCTGTGGGACGCAGGGCGGTTGGGCCACCTGCGCCAGGTGCCGACATTGACCTGTGTCTCCTTGGTGCCCAGACCAGCCTGTGAGCCCTGCGCTGGCGTGGGCGGGGCCAAGCGTCTCCCCAGAGACCAGCCCTTCCGCGGTCCCAGCCACCTCACCCAGCCTGACCCAGCCTCGTGCTGCCCTCATGCCAGCTCTTCAGGGCGCGGAGCTGCCATGGCCCCTTCACCCACCCTCGGCAACCTTGAGTGCCCCCAGCTGCTGTTGGGGCCCTGGGGGTTTCCGCAGCTGCCTCCCCCAAGGGACCCCAGCCGACCATCCTCTGCCCTGCCTCAGTCCAGGGCTCCCAACGCTGTGAGCTAAACTGCCGGCCCCGTGGCTTCCGCTTCTACGTCCGGCACACTGAGAAGGTCCAGGACGGGACGCTGTGTCAGCCCGGAGCCCTGGATATCTGTGTGTCTGGACGCTGCCTGGTGAGGGAGCGTGGGGTGCGGCACGCGTGCACATGTATGCACACATGCAGACGTGCACATTCATAGACACAGGCAAGGTGCATGACTCATGTATGGGTGTGTGTGCACTTACAAATATGCACGTGTATGCAGATATGTGCACACCTGGACACACAGATGTGTGCACAGACACGTGCACATGGACACATACATGCACTGTGCACAGGCACAGGCATGCACACTGACATACAGAGATATGCACTCATGCAGATGTGCACACCTGCAGACACATGCACTCACTGCAGACACATGTAGACACTTGTGCACAGGTGCACCTGTATGTGTGCATGGAAACATGCACATGTGTGCATAGACACGTGCGGGTGTGCACATACAGACACACGTGTGGACGCACATGCACAGACGTGTGCATACATGCAGACACGCACGCACATGTGCACACATGCAGACATACGGGTTCACACACCTGCCCGCACATGCACTGTTTCTCAGTCCACTACTGCAATGCAGAGCACCAGTGGAGTTCAGGAAAAGGGGGTGCACCGACGGCTGAGCAAGGCAGCGGCAGGCAGCGGAGGCTCTAGCCCAGGGCGGGCTGAGGGTCCCGCGAGGCCAGGCTGCGGCCTGCGGTGGCACGTGGCGCCCGCAGCCCCTCCTCGCCCCCTCCCCCCAGAGCCCCGGCTGTGACGGGATCCTGGGCTCTGGCAGGCGTCCGGATGGCTGCGGAGTCTGCGGGGGTGACGATTCCACCTGCCGCCTGGTCTCAGGAAACCTCACGGACCGAGGGGGCCCGCTGGGCTATCAGAAGATCTTGTTCATCCCCGCTGGAGCATCTCGGCTCCAGATCGCACAGCTCCGGCCCAGCTCCAACTACCTGGGTGAGCACCGGCCTGGTCCGGGGCCCTGCGTTCCCGGTCTCCTTGTTCTGCTGGCCGCAGGCCGCAGGAGCTGAGAGTGGGCAAGGGCTCAGCGGCGACGCAAGTGGGGTTCACAGCTCGTCCCTGTCCCCCACTGCAGCACTCCGGGGCCCCGGGGGCCGCTCCATCATCAACGGGAACTGGGCTGTGGATCCGCCCGGGGCCTACACAGCCGGCGGCACCACCTTTCAGTACAGCCGGCCCCCGCGAGAGGAGGGTGCAGGGGAGAGCCTGTCTGCAGAAGGCCCCACCACCCAGCCCCTGGACGTCTACGTGAGCCGGGCAGGGCCGGGCCCTCGGCGGGGCGGGGCGGGGCGAGCCCCTCTTCTTCTCCTGAAGCGCGTCACCCCCTCCCCCAGATGATCTTTCAGGAAGAGAACCCAGGGGTCTCCTACCAGTACGTCATCTCCTCACCCCCAACACCGGAGAGCCCCACGTCCGAGCCCCGCGCCCCGCGCCCCTCACCCGGTGAGGAAACCAACCCACCGGAGGAGGGGGGAGCCGGGGGCCCAGGCAGCGGTGCCACTCATGGCCCACCTGCTCCTGCGCAGAGATCCTGAGGGTAGAGCCCCTCCCTGCTTCGGCGCCCCGCCCCCCCAGGACGCCAGGCAGCCTCCATCGTCAGGTGCGGATCCCACAGGTGTCTGGCCTGCTGCACCCCAGGACGCCTCTGGGGGCTCCGGCTGGATACTGGAAGCGGGTGGGGCAGTCGGAGTGCTCTGCCTCCTGCGGGAAAGGTGAGGCTCACGGCCCCCCAAAGCCCCTGACCCCGGCCCCCGGGGCCCTTCAGCTCTGGGCCCCCCCACTGACACTGGATGTGGGGTGCCCGGCTCCCTCTCACCCTCGCCCCTTCAGGTGCCTGGCGCCCCATCTTCCTCTGTGTTTCCCGTGAGTCGGGAGAGGAGCTGGACGAACGCAGCTGTGCCGCAGCCACCAGACCCCCGGTCTCCCTGGAGCCCTGCCACGGCCCCCTGTGCCCCCCATAGTGAGTGTTTCCTGCAGGCACGCGTGGGGTCCCTAGAGGGCAGTGTTCTCAGCCGGCCACTGAGGCCGTGACCCTGAGGAGGCCCCATGGCAGCGGGGTCCCCGACCGACCCGTCTCTGTTCTGTGCCCGCCCCGCCCGCGCCTGCAGCTGGGAGGCCGGCGAGTGGACGTCCTGCAGCCGCTCCTGTGGCCCCGGCACCCAGCACCGCCAGCTGCTCTGCCGGCAGGAGTTTGGGGGCGGTGGCTCCTCAGTGCCCCCCGATCGCTGCAGCCACCTCCCGCGGCCCAACATCACCCAGCCCTGTCAGCTGCGCCTCTGCGGCCACTGGGAGGTTCACTCACCCTGGAGCAAGGTGAGCGGCCTGGCCGCAGCTGGGCTGGCGGCCCTGGGGGAGCAGGAGGCAGAGCAGGGGTGGGGGACCCTGGGGGGTCCTGGGGGAGCGGGAGGCAGAGCAGCGGTGGGGTCCGGGGGCCTGGGAAGCAGCCCACGGGGCAGAGCGGCACTTTCTCCAGCTTGTGCTTACACAGCAAACGTGCCAGGAACGGGTCCTGAGGACCCGTCTGTAAGACTAGAGCCTGGCTGGGGTTGGGGGCCAGAGCCCGGCCTGCCTGTGCGGCTGAGCCAGGTTCACAGGCGCATCTTGGCCCAGAGCCAAGAAGCCGAGGCCGGGGGCAGCCGGGCAAGCCCAGCGGCCTTGGGTGCTCCGTCCCTCAGTGCTCCGTGAGGTGCGGCCGGGGCCAGAGGAGCCGGCAGGTCCGCTGCGTGGGCAGCAACGGAGATGCAGTGAGCGAGCGGGAGTGCGCCTCGGGCCCCCCCAGACCCCCCAGCAAAGAGGCCTGCGACATGGGGCCCTGTACCACGGCCTGGTTCCACAGCGACTGGAGCACCAAGGTGGGCCCTGGCCCCTCGCTGGTCCCTGCCCCTAGTGCCCCGCCCCAACCCGTGGCCCCTCACAGCCCGGCTCGTGCCCGCTGAGCAAGCACCCGCTGTGAGCCAGATGAGCCGACGCGCGTCAGGCCTGGGGTCCTGGCCCCTCACCGACAGGCCCTGCGTGCCGGGAGCGGCCCCGCCCCTCTCTCAGCCACCACAGCCCCTCAGCGCTGCCCTGCCGCCCCCACAGTGCTCTGCCGAGTGCGGGCCCGGGATCCAGCGACGCTCCGTGGTCTGCCTGGGCAGCGGGGAGGCCCAGGAGGCCGGGCCCAGCGAGCAGAGTTGCACGCTGGGCAGCCGCCCCCCGGACATGCGTGCCTGTAGCGTGGGACCCTGCGAGCTGACCTGGCGCTGGTACACGGGGCCCTGGGCGGAGGTGAGCTGAGGCCGGGGTTGAGGTGAGGGCGAAGGGGGCCGGCTCGGTGGGCGCGACCGCTGCTCCCTCTCCTGTCTCCGTCCTCCCTCCCGCAGTGCTCCTCGGAGTGCGGTGCGGGCACCCAGCGCAGAGACATCATCTGCGTGGCCAAACTGGGGACTGAGTTCAACGTGACCAACCCCGGCAACTGCTCCCACCTGCCCAGGCCCCCCGCCCTGCAGCCCTGTCAGGGCCAGGATTGCCAGGACCGGTGGTTTTCTACGCCCTGGAGCCCGGTGCGTCCCCGGCTTCCTTGCCCCGGTCGGTGGGGGCCCCACAGAAGGGGGATCCTCCCCCGTGCCACCCCTCCCCCGCCGCCCCGTCTCCCAGGGTCAGACGGGCTGCGGCTTAGCACTGTCCCGCTTCCGGTGGACATGAGGGCCGGTGGCGCCGCCTTCGGGGGTTGCAGGATGCTCGGAGAGATCCCCTCCCCGCCCCCTGCCCTTGTCCACCCCACGTCGCAGGGGAGGCGGCCTGGGAGTCGGGAGGAGCCCGAGCCCTTCTGACCCGACAGCCGGGGTCTCCCCAGTGTTCTCGCTCCTGCCAGGGGGGCGTGCAGACCAGGGAGGTCCAGTGCCTGACGGCCAACCAGACCCTCAGCCTCCGATGCCCCGCCCACCTGCGGCCCTCCAGGAGACGCCCCTGCAACAGCCAGCCTTGCAGCCAGCGCCCCGGTAAAGAGCCCCGCGCCAGGCTCGGGCAGTGGAGTCAGCCGGGCGGGGGTGGGGGAAGCAGCAGTGGGAGTGCACAGCTCGCCTCCAGGGGCGGCCCGCTGACCGCGGCTCTGTCCGCAGATGATCAGTGCAAGGACGACTCTCCGCACTGCCCCCTGGTGGTGCAGGCGCGGCTCTGCGTCTACCCCTACTACACGGCCACCTGCTGCCGCTCCTGCGCCCACGTCCTGGAGCGGTCGCCCCCCGAGCCTGCCTGAAACGGGCCGGGGCCCCTGCCTCGTGGTTTCTCATCGGTCACCCGCTCACCAGCTACTCTGCACCCTCTGGCGTCCTGCCCGTCCCAGTCTCGCCGGGATGGCCTCAGGGTGGTTGAGGCGCAGCTGACCCAAGTGGGACTTGCGTGTGTGCGCACCCGAAGGCCTCCCAGGCAGCGGCGCCGACTGAAAAGGGGAGGGGACGCCCGCCCCGAGGCTGCCCGGGAAAGCGCGTCTGTCTGTCCGCGGTGTCCTCGGTCACCGGGCGCTCCGACTGTGCTTCCCAAAGCTCACCTCTCCAGCTGGCCAGGGCTGGGCACCAGCCGCCGCCCGCTGCCTCCCCCCGAGACTGCTTCCTCCCCCGGCAGGGCCAGCTGGGCAGCGCGTGGAGGGAGAATGTGCGCAGACACCGGCCCCTGCCCCTCTCCCCTTCGAAAATGCTCCCCGCCCCAGAACTAATTTATTTTTTATTAAAGACGATTATGACAAATGAGAAACAGGCTCCGCACTGTCCTCAGCGGAACCCGGCCGTGCGCCGAGCCAGCACTGTGAGGTCAGCGGCCGGCGAGCGGCGGGCCGAGGTCACCGGGCCCGCGGGCCAGAGCGCGGCCGGGGCTGCGGGCCGGCCGCGGCCGCTAGAGGGCAGCGGGCCTCCCGGAGCACCGTGGGCCCCCGCGCGGGGTTCCGCGCAGGACCGGGCGGCCCCGTGGGGACGCCGTGGCGAACCGCACGGCGGCCGGGCCTCGTCCCGGCTCCCGTCTTCGGCCCCGCCGCCCCGCCCCCGGGCCGCACTGCTGCCCTCGGCGCGCCCCCTCGGAGCCGCGGGGTTCCTGCCGTCGGCGGAAGCGGCCGGGGGTGGGGTGGGGGCGGGGCCCGGCCGACTCGGGGGGCCTGGGCGGAGCCGAGGGAGGGGCGGGCGGGACGGGGTGTCCTGCCAGGGCGCATTCCTCGGCCGTGTCTCACGCGGCTCCTTCCTGCCCCGCCCCGCCCCCGAGTGACCAGCCGGCCGGAGCGGGCGAGAGGGGCGGCTCCTCCGCGCACGGCCTGCGCCCCCTGCCGCTGAGCCCGAGCCCAGGGCCGAGCTCCCCCAGCCGCCCCGGCGGGCAGTGCCCAGAGCAGACTCCTCCGTTGGAAGCACCCTCCTCCCCACCCCGCACCCCCGAAGCCGGGCCAGGCGCTGCAGACGCGCTGGAGCTTGTGACTCTGCTCCCGACGCCCCCGCCCCGGGCCGGGCCGCAGAGCTGCCCGAGGCCCGGTGGGCGCTGCCCCGCCGTCCAGGCGCCCGGGGACCTGGGCTCGCCCCGGGCTGGAGCTGGCAGACACCCCGGGAGGAGCGTGGGTAAGGAAGCAAGAGGGACGGAGGAAAGGGAAAGGAAACTGACTCGAGCCCGGCGCGAGGCGGGGTGTGAGGAGGCCCAGGCTGCCGTCCGCCCGCCCGAGGTCCCCGCTGGACCCGCCAGGAGGCCTGGTCGTGGGACGGGGCGACCTGAGTCAGCGCAGAGGCACAGGCCGGCCGGCGCGAGGGCGGGGTGCGGAGCAGCTGGGGCCCTCCCAGCGATTCCTGGAAGCTGCGGGCTGGGCGGAGGCCGGCTCAGCTGACTTCCCTCAAGTCCTCCTCCCCTTCGGGCCTCCGGGGCTGTTGCCGGGCAGGGTTAGAGTTTGGCCTGAGCTGAGCACCAATCACAGGTGGGGAACGTAGCCGCAGCCCCTCTTAGGGCTCCCCCAGCTTCAGCACCTTCTTTCTCTTTCTGATGGCCCAGAGCTCCCTCAGCCGCCAACCTCTGACTTTTCAGGATGTGGGCTTCCACCCGGGGCTTGCCCCAACCGCCCTCATTCTAAGGCCAGGATTAAGTGCAGCCCCTCTGCGCCCTTTCCCCTGGTCACTGAGGTCGCGATGGGGCAGTGTGGAAGTTTACAGGAAGGGGAATCTGACCCCAGGCGACCCCTTTGCCGAGCCTCTGATAAGGCGAGCCGTGAGGCCAGACACCTCCTCACGGCTCAGACACCTCCGTGACCTCTTCAACCCTCTTTAGGACTTGGGCGAGAAGAAGTTGAAACCCACCGCCAGGGCAGGTGGTGCGGCCCCAGGCCGGGTGCTTAAGGGACAACTGAGGGAAGCACTGGAGGACCTGGCCCCTGTGAGCACCGGAGACCAACCAACGAGGCCGGGGCTCCCCTTCTGAGTGCTGGGTGGGGGAGGGCCCGTGCTTGTGCATCAGTGTGCTTGGGAGTGAGCTTGTGAGGTCTCAGAAGTACACTAGGTCAGAATTCCTCCCCCCACAGCTCCCCCAGAGCAATTACCCACCCTATTAAGCTGTAATCTTCAGACTAAATTTAACTCTGAGACTTCCCCAACCCGGGCCTCCCAATAAGCAGGTGCTCAGGCTCAAGGCTGTAGGGGTGGCCTGTGGAGACCCGGCTGTCACCTCCACTCCAGATGCCGCCTCTGGGAGCCTGGGTGAGGGGGCACAGGAGCCCCGCTGGGCCGTGTGTGGGGTGTGGCTGTGCTGCCCTCAGGCATCTGGCCTCAGGAGACTCTAGGGAATGGTGGTTGGGGCTCTGGGCGGACCTCCGGCCCCAGGATGAAGAAGGAAGAGGGGCAGAGCGCAAGAAGCTCCCTCCAGATCGGGTCCCGCCAGATCTGCTTCCGTTTCGTGCTGTCCCCTTCTCCCCAGTTTTGCAAACGGACTTTTCACTTCACGCCCAGGCATGTGGGAGATCTGCCCTTGACCCCAGATCACGGCCGCCCGAGAGTGTCAGGACGGAGGGTTCGGACTCTCCCCAGCGTCCCCTCAAACCCAGCACCCCTGGTGCCGGGAGTCGCTGGGTGGAGAAGCTGGAAGCCGGCAGGGGCATACCGGCCACAGTGATGAAGCGGCATCTGCTTTAGAGGGCGGGGAGGGCGGCGCTGCCGCAGGGACCCCAGGAAAGCACCTAAGTCGGGGGTCAGCGAGCGAGACAAGCGGGCCAACCCAGACCAGGGGTGGCGCAGGTTCCCATCCGGCGAAAGGACAGTGTTTCGGAGCTTGGCCGCAGGTACAGGGCTTGAGGACGGGTCTGCGCGAGCCGGGCGGTCAGATCCCGGGGAGCCAGCGCCCAGGAGCCTTCCCTTGCGGCGGAGGGGCGGCTGGGCCTCAGGAGGCCCTCGGCTGGGCTAGGGTGTGCTGGGCTGTGAGATGGTCTGGGTGTCTTTGAGAGCCAGCTCTTCAGAACTCGAAACTGTAGGGATTCCCCCTGGGCTTAGAGAGCAAGGTGGCAAAGGCCCTGCCCCCACCCCCCTTTTTTATGTTGCTATTCACTTGAGAAAGGAGCCCGGCTCTAAGCAGTGTGTAACCCGGAGACACACATGCAAATCTCTGAAGGTCACATGCAGGCGCAGGGGGCCAGGCTGGACTGTTGAGCCCAGAGGCACGGTCTGCCGGCAGGGGAGGGCAGCGGAGTGGGCCCCGCCCCCTCTCCATCACCCCCTCCCCTGGCCACTGATTCCCGGTACCTCTTGCATCAGGGACTGAGGCTCCTTTGGACTGTGGAGTGGGCCTTTTCCTTTCGAGAATCAAAGAGGCCCTCCCTGGTGGCGCAGCGGGTTAAGCAATGCACCATGAAGCAAACCACAGTGACTGCAGGGCAAGTTCGATCCCTGCTGCCGCCGGGAGGTGACCCACAGGGCGCAGCGGACCTCTCCTGCCTCCCCGCTGCTCCCCTCAGCAGTGTCTTTCAGTCGATCTGCCTGTTCTGTTCCCCACTCTGTCTGGTGGATTCTCTCACACACACCCCCACTTCTGGCCTGTACCCCAGTGCTTGTGTGCATAAATAAATAAATCTTTAAAAAAAAAAAAAAGAATCCGAGAGTAAATAACCAGGCTCCAGCCCAGGCGTCTGCGCTGCCCTGCACAGGTGCGAGCAGATGGCACAGCCGAGTTCCCACGAACTTCATGGACTGAAGTTTTAATTTCGTATTGTCTGAACGTGTCACAGAATGTTGTTTTCAATCATTTGGAAAATGCAGAAACCGTCTGTAGCTCTGGGGCAGCAGAGGCAGGTCGGGGGCAGCACTGGGGGGGCAGCTGCTGCGCCCTGGGACTTTCCCGTCCAGCCGAAGTGCTCTGCCCAGCCACAGGAAGTCCTGTCTGTGCCCCTGGGCGTCCCAGTACCGCTGGAGGGGCTTTGGTCCAGGGTCCTATCTGCTGGTGCCTTCGCAGTGGCTTCTTCCTAGGAACGCAGCAGCTGGGAAGTGGCCAGCAGGAAGTCCTTGAGTCTGTGACATTCCTGAGTTGCACAGTGCTTTAAGGCACTCACATGTTCTCTCTTTAATTCTCCAGTCAGGGAAGACAGTTGTTAAATCCAGTTATGGGAATTTAGTCCTCAGACCTGCGGTGACTTTTAAAATTCCACCTTACCTTGTTTCAATTTCCTCAAAGTCCCACAGTGATCAGAACTTGGATGGTTTTAACAGTTTTTGTTGTTTTCAATGCTTTTCTCAGTCAATACTTTCAACATTTTGGGAAAATGATCTTATTTCTTGACCCAAAATTTCAAGGAATTAAAGGTTTTCAGTATTTGTTCTTTTTTATTTATGCATAAAAGAATTGGTGTGCAGGCCACAGGTGTGTGTGGGGGAGGGAGGGTCACCAGAGTGGGGAGCAGAACAGGCAGATACCCCAACACACTGCTGAGGGGGCAGTGGGGAGGCAGGAGAGGTCTGCGGCGCCCTGTGGGCCACTCCCGGGCCTGGGGTTGAACTCAGGCTGGGGTGACAGCTGTGAGACTGGACCCCTAGGCCACCTGGGAGGTCCATGAAGTGAATTTAGTATTTCAGCCCAAGATGTTTAGATATTGTCATGTAAACAGAGGCTTATGTATTACTACTTGAATTCGTTGTTTTCCCTGTGAAAAGCCTCATTGCTTGAAGTTCTGTCACAAAACATTCTGTATTTAAAAGCAATGCAGTCTCTTTCCAATGCCATCTGGGTTACCTGCCAGAGCCTCATTCGGAGCTCCATGTCTCCTCACCTCAGCAGCACCCACACTTCCTTCCCAGATCCCAGTGGGGGATACAGGCATCTCTGTCCTGCTTGCCTGATCTGAGCTTTCAGAAAAAGGCCTTTCAGGGTCCTCCCTGGCGGTGCAGTGGGTTAAGGAACGCACTATGAAGCAAACTGCAGCCACTGCAGCACGAGTTCGATCCCTGCTGCCGGCCAGGGAGGGGACCCACATGGCGCAGCAGACCTCTCCTGCCTCCCTGCTGCTCCCCTCAGCCATGTATTTCAGTCGATCTGCCTGTTCTGCTCCCCACTCTGTCTGGTGGATTCTCTCACCCACCGCACCTCTGGCCTGTACCCCAGCTCTTGTACGCATAAATAAATCTTTAAGAAAAAAGAAAAAGACCTTTCAGAGAAGAAAACAAGCCATCTCATTTCAAAACACAGACAAAACCTCTTTCGACATGAAGTTGTTTCCTTCTTTCTGTTTCTCTACTTTGCCTCAAGAGGGTTTCTGAGAAATGAAAACAAACGTCACCTCCCACAACCTCAATCTGCAGCTTGTTTTTTTAAATGAGGGAGGGGGCTAGGAGTGCAGTGCTTAAAGCCCATTTGTATCAACCCCAAACTTTACAAAGTAGGAGAAAACTCCTTCCTATGGGTGGGCTCCCGGGCCTTACTTAGCACTGGGCTTTCAGGGTCTAAGGAAATAAACAAACTACCCTCTCAGGAAATTTCAGTAACAAAGCAGTGAAACCCAACAGCTGCTCCCTCTGAGAGCCCAGCTGTCTCCTCCACACCCCGCCCTCCACATCCAGAGGACAGGAGATGGGTGGGGATCTTGTCCAGGCAACCTCAGGAAAAGAGGTGTGAACTGAGCATAAAACGCATAAAGGATGGGGACAGATACACCCAGGAGTAAAATGCAGAGAAAGCCACGTTTACTGGGGAAAGCCACGTCCCCCTTAAAGCCTGAACACCTCGATTGTACCAGCTGGGTCAGGGAGAGGAGGAACTTTCAAAACCAGCAATTAGACAAGAAAATTAACCTTTTCTAGGAGCACTGGGCCTTTTGTTAAAGGTGTTTCTTGAAGCAAGTGGAGTACGCCTCTAATTTACAACACCCAACGGTTAAACTGCGGCTGCTCCTTGTCCGTTTCCTGGGCTCTTCCCCAGCACACCTTGTCCCAGGCTCACTTGAATAAACACACGTGACTGCAGGAGGGTGGGGAGAGCACTGAGTGGGGGCGGTGAGGTCCTGAATGGAATGCAGCTCCAGCCTGTCAGGGGCCGGGGCTGAGGCCTCTGGCACTGCCGTGGATTTATCCAGAAGCCAAACAATGAGCTCATGGGCAAGAATGCAGCCCTGGGCAGGCAGAGCATGGTTTGCTGGTCGTTTGAACCAAGATGGGAATAGCTGTGACCGAGGCTCCCACGGGAACGGGACTGGGGAAGGGCAGGAGCCGCCATTGTCTTGGGGTCCAGTTATGTAACTTTTGGGGGGGTGTCACTTAAAAAATACAAAGAGCATGTGACCCTAGGGCAGTAGAGGAGGAGCAGGCTGGGGAGTGAGCTCCCCTGGGGTGCTGTCACAGCTTGTTCGCAGCAGGCCGGAGGGCCCCTCCTCCACAGAGACCGGCACCCCAGGGTGCTTTCCCTTTGAGAATCTTTACCTGCTAAATAAACACAATCTAGCTAAGAGAAGAGAAAAATCTCTCGCCCCTACTGCTATTTTTCTCTAGGACCCCATGGAAGAAACTGGAGGAACTATATTCACTGGCCTCGTGCGGGCAAGGGGAAGGCAGGCAGGGTGGGTAGACAAGTTACCTACAAACCTGTCACACCTTAGAGGTTCTCTTCCAGCTCCCTGCTTCTGTGCATGTTTTATTTCCTTCTCATTTTTTAAGATCCACCCTCAAATGCTCCTGAGAGCTTCTGGCCCACATCCCGGTTGTCCTCCTGCCGTCACGCCCCTGGCGTCAAGCCTTTGATTGTACCGCTCCGTGTACTGCTACTGATTTTTGTCCATGACTTGCACTGAGATCCTGAACGTCAACATTTTGCCAGAACTATCTCCCCGTTCTATGGATTTGTGATGCATAAATTCCTCACTATCTCCTAAGAACAAGAACATTTTCTTACACCGCCACGACTTAGTTCTCGAAGAGGATACAGGCAATGCCTTTAGTAATAAAACCTGACTGTGCTCACGTCCTTTGTAGCTTTCTCATCATGGAGCCCAAAGGTCTCCATGCTTTTGCCGGCAGGTTTCTTCTGACCCCCTAGTGTGTTCCGACAGAGTCAAGAGCAGTCAGGTAGTTCCCGCATCTGACAGGGATGATGGCGTGTGGGAGTGCCCTGTCCTGTGCGTCAAATGAAAGGCCCAACACACCTGGCTGCCAGGTTCACTACACAGCCCCAGCTCACCGCGGTGAACAATTCTTAGTAAATCAAGAACCCTGAAGAGGGGGGACAATGAGTACAGAAACTAACAGCAGCGAAGCTGTGGGAATGGGGATTCGGAAGAGGTAAATCCATGTTTCTGATCATTTCAGTTCCAAACAGGAACTATTCTAGGCAGGTTGAGAAAGGAACTGCAAGAGAAAGAAGATGTAACTTGAGAAAACAGCTTATCACATGGTCACATGGTTTGGTTTTTTTCACCTCAGAAGAATCTTTGGTAAAAACCACTGAAATTCCAAGGGGGGTCTGGAGAGAAGTCAGTTCAGTCAGCCTTGAGGCAGATTCCCAGCCCCCACCTTCCCACAGGCTTCACATAACTAAGATACACTGTAATTGCAAAACCAAAGTAGGTCAGAGTTAAATTTCCAAATCTTGAATGGATGGGCCTTTGATCAGTGTGGGAAGGTTCAAGACCAAGTTCCGTAATGACTGAAACAAGGGGAGCCAGAGAGCGCTAGACAGTAACGGGCTCGTCATTCTCAACTCCAGGAGTTAATGATGGCCAGTGCTCTGGGAATCTCGCTGGAGCCATGCCACATACCAAGTTGTACAAATTATTTCACTTTTTGTAAAATCTTCCAGCTGTCACAACTGCTTCAAATTTTTCTGAAGGCCAACAAATGGTACGAAGCAAGCAAGAGCTGACTCTCAAGTCGCAAAACAGGAACTGAAAATGTCTGGTTTTGTCGAATTAAGAGAAATGATTATTTTGATTCCTCTAGTTACCATAGGACTAGCTCTTAAAAATGTTAAAACTAAGGAGCATTGCCACAGAAACAAGGTCCTGGCACTGGGCGCACGGGCGCCAGCCGTGCCCCAGCCGGCTTAGTTTATAGTCCTGGGTCTACTCCCGGCTGGGACTGCACTTGCACAAGGCCCCTTTCCCTGTAGTGATAAAAAGCTGCCATCTTCTGGTAGGCTCCAGGAGAGGGCTGTCCAAGCAGCAACCTGCTTTTAGAAGTAGACAAAACCTGAATGGGGTAAGCACATGATCCAGTTTGCATTAGTGTTTGGCGTTCAGGGCTCAAAACCAATATGCAAATCTTGTATTTGCACATTTTCCTGGTGTTTTCCACTCCCCCTTTTAAATAGGTAGCTAAAAATACTGGATAGGCTTTCTGAAACTGACCTATCCAGAAAACCCCTTTTGGGTAGAGAAAGCACCAAGACATTAGTGCCAAAAAGCTTACCAAAACTCTCTTATGGCGCCTCCATCTCGAAAGGTTTAAGATGAAGTAACTGCGGGCCTGCCCTGGTGGTGCAGTGGGTTAAGCAACGCACTATGAAGGAAAACGCAGACACTGCAGCACAAAGTTCGATCCCTGCTGCCGGCCAGGGAGGGGACCCACATGGCACAGCAGACCTCTCCTGCCTGCCCGCTGCTCCCCTCAGCAGTGTGTTTCTGTCAATCTGCCTGTTCTGCATCCTACTCTGTCTGGTGGATTCTCTCACCACCCCCACACCTCTGGCCTGTACCCCACACACCTCTGTACCCCAGTGCTTGTATGCATAAATAAATCTAAAAAAAAAAAAAGATGAAGTAGCTGCAAGTGAAGCCTCTTGCTCAAAATTACAAAGCACTTGAGGAACCAGGAGGACGCTTTTTATTTCTGTGCCCTTCAGTACATCAGTGACCTACTTAAAAACACACCACCATGCATCTGAATGGAAGAGGTGGTTCTTCTGAAGGGACCTGTCCTTCCTTTAAGGCAAAGCAGCTTGATGGGGCCTGTCAGCTCACCTATGCTCATTTGCTCAATGACTTCCCCAAAAGGCTTGACCAAGAGGGGGGAAGGAAAACAGCTCATAGATTAGAAAACACCCATACCACACCTTGCATTTGAATAAAAGATTTATTATTTTCTTCTCAGGAAAAAAACAGGAAGTCAGGGAAACACTACATTTTACAGCCCACATTAATCTGTAGTTGGTCCTAAGCCTTTCTGGCACAACTGTCAACAGCATCAGCTATTTAACCAGAACCAAGATGTCAAACCCCAGAGAATGTACATGGATGACACTAGAGGACTGCACATCTTTCCCTGAGAGAAGCATAGACATACAAGTTGCTGAGGGCCACCTTTCCAAGCAGCCCCTCCCTTGCCATCATGGAGGACCTGCCCCTGTGATGCAGCTAGTCAGCACTTAGAACACTTGCTTTCTCTCCCTATAAACCAACCCACCCTTCCCCAAAGGACTTGGGCTCCCAAACCATCACAACCCCAACACAACATTTCAACTGAGACCCTCACCTACATTTCAGCAGTCATACCTAGTCAACTGGAAAGCAGGGACCTTAAACTCTACCAGTTTTATCTATGCACTTATTCCACAACCGGATATGGGGAAACGGGCCTTAGTCACCATAACCAGATCTTAAGATCAAAAACTCCATAAAGTGCTTGTAGGTATTTAGAGAGACACATGATATAAATAAGTGGTTTATGATCAACGATAAATACACAGGCAAAATAGCTCTAATTAGATAACCTTCTGGCTCGGAGGTGGGCGGGCAGGACAATTCTTCCCCATTACATTCTTAGTCATTTAACTTATGCCTATTTTTATCTGGAGTCCACAGATCAAAGGTCAGGTTCTAAAACTTTTAGTTTGCCAGTAGCGTTTATTAATTGAGACTTAAGGATCCCACTTTTCTGTTTAAGATTTAACATTTGAATCCAAAGAATATAGAGAATATCACTAATATCCTTTCTCTGTAAATTCTTAAGGGACTTGAGTGCTGCCCCAGCTCTCAGGGCACTAACACCCCCAGATAAAACTTGTGAAGGAGGAAAGCCTGCGGACTCCAGGGGAGACGGGTCTCACTCAGATTACTAGTACCAAACTCTAAAAGAATCCAGGAATGACAAGGTTCAGATGTAGGAAAAAAAAAAAAGAAAAACCTGTCCATGAAGTAGAATAAGCAGCAAATACTCAAAGGATAGAAAATAAATGCTAAGTTTCAAAGAATTATCAAATCTGAAATCCAGAGATACCGGTGCAAAAATTTGAAACGAAGTTTGGGAACCAGTAATAGAAATGAAACAATAAGTATCTGTTTTATTGATAAACTAGGCTTAGACCTGTGTTTAAAACAAGCAAGCCTAATAATAGCACCATGGTTGACTATAGCCTGCTTTTCCAAGACATCATTTTACATTTATTATGCAAACAAGGGATCAAATGTCTCTCCATCCACCTGATGTGATCTTTTTATACACACACTAATAAGTCCCACTTGGAACAGCTGAAAATATTAGTATAAGCTTTGAAGATGAGCTCATGAACTTAGTTTAATTTTACCAGTTAAATTTGGTCAAGAACTCAAATAAGTAGCTGTCCAATCAGAGCCCATCATTTTAAGTCATCACCCTGTGGTGCACTCCCCCCCACCAAAAAAACAAACCCTTAAAACTCCACCTTGACTTAATTATTGAAAACTTACATGTAACAAAGTGAAAGGACCAATTTCCATTCCTCAACTTCTCAACTCTAGGTTTTTTTTTAATAAAAAACCCTATCTAAGGAATACTTACCAAATCAGATAGGAAAATTAAAACCTGCATAGGTATGAGTCAGTTGTTCCACTATAACCAAACGGCATACAATTAACATCAATTGGTTCCATACATACTCTAGAACTGACAAAGTTTAGAATAGAAAAGCTGTAAGAAATGTTCTAACTACTAAGTTGTAAATTTCAAAAGGGTATGAAAAAACATGTAAATTTGAGACTCCTTTGCTTACATTTCAAAGAAATAGACTTTCTGTAAAAATATATACATACATTTTTACAGACATACATTTACAACAAGTTGTTTCAAAAAATTGAGGATATTCCACATTTTAACTGCAATCGCTTAAGTCAAGTATTCTTGGCCATTACTAAGCTAATAAACTAAGAATCACTCAAACCAAACCAAAGGTACAAAACCCTAACACTCGGACTTTCTAGTCAATAAGTACACCTGGGAAAGCGCGTTAAAGGACAGAGCTTCCCTTCACACTCTGTTGTACAGTACTGAGGCTTCTAGTCATAGTTCTGTTCCTTGTAGCTTACTTAGACCCGAACCACACAGATCACTGGTCTTAGAACATCTTTAACACTCTAGGAAGTGAATCAACTCAACGGGTTTATTTACTGAACTATGACTAGCCTGGCTACTGGCCATGCTCCTTTTCTGGACAAGGGAATGAAGTTTCTCCACTCTACCATCTTCACTAAATCTAAAGTCCTCCCCTCCTCCACGGCCTCTCAAACAAAGTTTGCCTGTTACTAAACTAAACTTTGCTTCTTTCAAACAGTGACTCTTCAAGGGGGACTACTTTTCCCAAATATTTATTCCTGTTATCATAATCCCCTTGCCTCTTGCTTTTCTACGCTGCTAGAGTAGAACTCTTGGAGGTTACAGCCTGGGCAGCTTGAAGTCCAACTTCATAAATACTCTTGATTTCACAGCAGTTGTTACGTGGTCTTGGTGGCTGGAATTGGTTAAGAGTCAATTATTGCACTTAAAGGCTATCTTATTAGATATGCCAAACCAGCTCCGACTCCAGCAACACCTGCAAAAGCCAGCAGCACGTTTCTGATGCCACCTTCTAGGTCCTCTACGTGGAAGAAATCAACAAACCCATCCTAGAAAACAAGAAAGAAAAATCATTTTCAAGTATGGGTTTCTGCTGGCTTGAAATAGGACTATTTACTGAGAACTGATGGGTGGAAATGTCCACGTCCCCCATTTCCCATCCCTCAAAAACTCAATGAACCCATTAGAGGCTGCAAGCTCCGGCCCACACACTTCCATGAAATGGGCACCCAGAGTTAAAAGGCAACTTTAAAAGCAGCACCTTGGTTGTTCAACTTAGCAGGACTTAGTTTCCCTTACTCGCACAGAAAGCACAACCCTCCCGTCCCACCACTCAGTATTGCAACTCTGTAGACTAGTGTTTCTCAATGTGGTTACCCCCACCTCTCGCTCTCCCACCCCGCCTCCACCTGGCTCTGGGTTGAAAATGCAGGGCCCTCCTCATCTGTTCAATTAAAAGGGGAGCGGAAGTGCGCTCAGTGTTCACTACCGTTCCCAGATGCTGTTTATTTTTCATAACTTGAATCCGCAAGTAACGAAGTCTCCAGCTAAACTACAGTAAAATACCAGAAGTACATGGCTGCCACCAGCACCAGAGCCCAGAGAAAACCAAGACCATCGATGCAGCAACCCGAGACAGCCACATCACCAGACTTCTATGGCCCCAACTGGGGATCCCAAGAGATCGGAAAGCGAGTGGCACATCGTGCAAAGATCTGGGTACCGCGCCTCTCTCCTCCGTCCATGTCCATTCCAAGCCCCCAACCCTAAAGCACACTCACCCAGCCTCTTTGTTTGACTAGCCAGTCTCGTTTCGTCCTGACCAGAACGTCCGCGATGCTTTCTGCCAAGGGCTCGATGCAGCTTTCCTGGTTGATGCTCTTCAGGTGTTTGGCCACAAAGGCACCGAAAGAAATGAGAGTCACAATCCTGCCCCAGTTGGTGACGCCGTCGCTGAAGACGTGGGCCATGACCCGAGACAAGGACTTGACGTCGTCCTCGCTCTTGATGTCCAGCTTGCGGAGCATGCCTGCGGGGAGAAGCCGCGACCTCAGGGCCTTTGTCTCGGGCGCGAGCCTGCCCACCCGCGGCGGCCCCGCCGGCCGGGCGCGGCCGACCCCACCTGCGCGCCGGCATCCCACCCTTTCCGGGCTTTGAGCGGAGCTGCCATTTCCAAAGGAAATCGGCAGGGCGGAAACGGTGACTCACGGCCAGAAAATTCTGGTTTCGCAAACAGCGCCGGGCGTCCGGCCGCGCGCCCGGCGCCCACCCCCGCGGCCCGCGGCCCGTACCTTGGAAGGCCGTCTGGTGGTTGCGCTGCACGCCGTCCCCGACGCGCCGCAGGGTGTCCAGCGCCTTGCGGCCCGCCGCGCCCGGGCGGCCCAGGGGCTTGGCGTCCTTGGCGCCGGTCGCCTGCTCGCGCAGGTACCGGGAAATGATCTCCAGCGACTGGCGGAACAGCTCGTCGTCCTCCTCCTCGGCCGGCGGCGGCGTGGACGGCAGGGAGCCGTCGGTGCCCGAGGCGCTACCGGCCTCCCCCACCAGCCGCAGCACGGCCGGCCGCTTCCCCAGCGGCTCCGGCTCGTAGCCGTCCAGCTCCTCCTCGGGCGACATGATGGCGGCGGCCGCCGGGGCTGCCATCTCCGCGGGCGGCGCCGCGCGGCGGGTGGGCGCGAACAACAGCCGCCGCGCGGGGGTCGCCGTGACGTCGGGGCCGTCGGCGCCAATGGGCGAGGGCCGCGCGCCCCTCCGGGCGTCGGGCGCGAGGACGGCCGGGGAGCTCGCGCCGGCGCTTCCGCCAATCGCCGCGCCGGCCTCCCCTCCCCCTGCCTCGCGCCGGGCCGCGGCCTCCTTCCCCGCGGCCAGGAGCCGCCCCGCCGGCGGCCCGGCGTCGCCGCCGCTGCCGGCGCCTACGCCGGCCCCGCCGCAGTACAGGTTGAGGCCGATGACCGCGTTTCTCTTGAAGCCCAGCATGGCGTGGCGCGGAGGCCGCCTGGCGAGGAGGGGGCGGGGAGCAGCGCGGACCTCTCCGAGGGAAGCCGAGGGCGAGAGTGAGCGCCCAGCGCCGGCGCCGCCGCTTTAGCCCGTCCCCCCGCGTCAGCGCCGACGGAAGGGCCGGGCCGAACGCCCACGGAGGGGGAGGGGCGGGCGCTTCCGGCGCTGCGCACGGCCCGCGGCGCGGGGCGGGGCTTCCGGCGCCCAGCCTCCCGCGGGCACGCGGCCTGACGTGGCGCCAGGCGGACGGGCGGGGCCCGCGGGCCACGCGTCGGGGGCGCGCGGGGCCCACGGGGTCGCGCGCCGGGGGGCGGCGGCCGCGGCGGGAGCCCCCGCGGTGCCTTGGTGCCAGTCTCAGCGCCGAAGCGCTCGGAGTTGAGGGAGGGGCGAGAGGAAGGGTGCCGGGTGGGAAGGGCAGCCGTAGCGTGCAGACCCCCGGGGGTCTCCGCGCGTGCCCGGCTGCTGGGACGTGAGGACGCTCCCGGGGCTGCTCCGCACAGCCGTTTGCGTGCAGGTGCACCTAGGTTGTGCTGCTCCAGGGGAGTTTCATTCCCTCCCTTGCTTTCCCCCTCCCGACTCCACAGTGCGCTGCTTTTTGCAGAAAAGCCTCATCAATGAGCCCTCTCCGAGACAGGGCGCTGCTTTTGCATTCACAACTCGGCACGCTTGACTAGGGGTGGCCTCGAGGATAAGGGTCCTGCTATTGGCCATATGTCGGTTTCCATGACTTCAAGAAACCTTGTTAAAAAGATTTGTGGGGGGGGGGGAGCTGAAATTCCAGAGCAAGGTAATGCGGAAGATAAGCAGGAAAGGTGAGGAGGTGCCTACTCCCCGGTATCAGGTTAGACGTAAGATGGAGGCTCCCCTACTGCACCGCTATTTGGGCAGGACCCAGAGTCTGAGGGGTGTGTGAAAGAGAGGATGGAGAGCGACTGGTTGCAGTGAGTAAGAAGTAGTTCTCTGTTTAAGGATTGTTTCATCTTGCACAACTAACCCCAACGTGAGGTGGAATATTTGACGTATATAAGGGCGGCAGCAATGCGGGACTTGAGAGGTTGGAAAATCCACTTGGAATGGGACATCTAGAGGAAGACCACGGAGGAGGTAGCACTTCTGCTGGGTTTTTCTAAAATAAGGTTTTACCAGGTAGTGAAGGGAGCAAAACTAAGGAAGTAGCAACTGCAGAAGCTTTGCAGAGGCTGAAAAAGGAAGAGCACTGCAAGTTTCACTTTAAATGCTTAGCCTGACAAGCACTCAGCGATCATGCTCATTTCTTTGGTCAGCTCATTCTCCTGTGCTCCAAGAGGACTTGCATGCCTTCTCTTCTGCCCTCAAACCTCCATGATCCCCTCCCTGCCGCCTCACTCTAAGCTCTTCATGTATTTCACCGAGAAAATGGAAACAAAAACTTTGTTCATTGCCACCAAATCTGTTTAGTCCTGATAGTCCCATTCTGACTGCCTTTCCTTTGGTTGAAATGAAGGAGCCTTCACCGCTCTGGTCCTTGAGATCAACCGCCTCCCTTGTGCACTGAATCCTGTCCCCTTTCCCTGCTAAAGTACTTGGGTTAGTCCTGTATATTCTTCCACATCAGTGTCTCTCTATTGAACCATCCCCATCAGTCTACACATCTGATGTTTTCTCACACACCTTTTAACAAGTCTTTCCTGGAACCTAAATTCTTACCCTTTTAGCAAAAATGTCAGGCTCCCTACCCATTTTCTCTGATGAAACCACTCTAACCAACTGTCATTCCCACCACTCCACCGAAAACTTTCCAGTCAGGGCATCAGTGGCCTCTATGTGGACAAGTTCCAGTCATGAATTTGGAATGTGCATTTTACTTGACCTCTCAACAGTATTTGATATTGTTACAGGGCAGGGAGAGGAGCATTTAGAACTTTTAAGCTTGCCTTTTTTGAATGGGTTTTGCCATTTGTTGCATTAAGATTCTTGAAACACTTTCTTCATGTGTCTTTTGAGGCAACATACTCTCTTGGTTTTCCTTCTTCCACAGTGGGTGTGCTTCAGTTTTGTTGTTGTTGTTTTAATTTATTGGGCCTCCCCAGTGGCACAAGGTGTTAAGGCGCAGCACCATGAAGCTATCTGTAGCCATATTAGCCCTATGTCAGCATGTCTCTGGCAGGCCCCGGGGGGCTTGTCCACTTCCGAGGGCTTCTGACTCCTGGCATTACTCAGCCTGAGGGACTGGCCTCTGGATCTATGCATGCCCCGAGGCACGAAAGAGTTTGCCTCACACATGGCTTTGGCCATGGCACTGGCTCTCTAGAGGAAGCGCTGTGGACTTCCTCACAGTCTTTAGTGGACGTGTATTGAATTCTTGGAAACTTCCCCAAACTGTGAGCACATTTCCTCCTGAAATTGAGCCTTTGTTTCAGAGGATCCGTTTACATCATTTCTTTTCTTTTTAAGAGATTTTTATTTATTGATGCACACAAGAGCTGGAGTGCAGGCCAGAGGTGCAGGGGGTGAGAGGATTCACCAGAGACAGAGCGGGGAGCAGAACTGGCAGATGGACTGAAGCACACTGCAGAGGGCAGCAGCGGGGAGGCAGGAGAGGTCTGCTGCGCCATGTGGGTCAGCTCCCTGGCCCGAGATCAAATTAGAGCTGTGTTGGGACAGGAGCTTCGTTGCTGCTTTAAAGCAGGCACATGATAAGGGACACAACGGTTCTGGAGCAGGTTTGCAAGGCAAGACTTTGCTACTTGAGCAGAAGTTCTTGCGCCATTATGAACGCACACAGGCTAGTAAAAGTTGACCACGCGGGGCCTCCCTGGTGGCGCAGTGGGCTAAGCTGTTGGATCCAGCCCGTGTCTTAGCATGTAGCATATCTGAATAAGCCCCGGATTGGAACCCTCAAGGAGGGATGCTATGTGGCCGTAGAACACGGGACTGGAGAGCCATGGCACTGAGATGAGTCAGCACACCAGAGACTGGTTGGTTCACAGCAAACAGACTTTAGGCGCCAGAGCCCCTGTTTGGGAGGGGAGGCAAGGGCAGAGCAACCTTGCATACTTCTACAATGTATTCATTTGCTGATTCCTACAAAGCAACCCACTATGAAGCAAAATGCAGCCACTGCAGCATGAGTTGGATCCCTGCCTCTGCCCAGGGAGGGGACCCACATGGTGCAGCAGACCTCTCCTGCCTCCCCTCTGCTCCCCTCAGCAGTGTGTTTCAGTGGCTCTGCCTATTCTGCTCCCTACTCTGTCTCTGGTGAGTCCTCTCACTGCCTGCCCTGGACTCTGGCCTGTACCCCAGCTCTTGTGTGCATAAATAAATAAATATTTAAAAAATAAATAAAAGCGGATCATATGTCAGTGGCATGAGGAATAAGGTTCGGAGGGTGGGTAGGAAGAGACAGAGTTTTACGAGGGGCAGGGAAAGGGGCATCGTGACCACGCATCAAGAGACATTTGTGTCATCCAGGTATAATGTTATCACAGGCAGAGTTATCCGGGCCCGCCGTGGAGACAGTCACTGTGACTAGGTCAACAGTGGCCTAGGCATCCGCAGGCCTGCCTGGAGATGCGGGCTCTATTCCGCAGGTCATCCAGGAGTGCTCCGCTGTGATTCGCAGAGAGCAAATAGGTCACAGTTGCCGTGAGCGGCCAGCTGGTAACCAGCTCACAGGAACCCGCAGTGCTGCAGTGGCTGCAGATAGATTCACAATGCTGCGACTTCACCCCTTGTGCCACATGGAGGCCCTACATCACTTCTTTTAATATAGAAAATAAGGGGCCTCCTTGGTGGCGCAAGGGGTGAAGTCGCAGCATTGTGAATCTATCTGCAGCCACTGCAGCACGAGTCCAATCCCCGGCCAGGGAGCTGACCCACATGGGGCAGCAGACCTCTCCTGCCTCGCCCACTGCTCCCCTCAGCAGTGTGTTTCAGTGGATCCGCCTGTTCTGCTCCCCACTCTGTCTCTGGTGGATCCTCTCACCCCCATACCTCTGGCTTGTACCCCAGCTCTTGAGAGTGTGTAAATAAATAAGTAACCCTTTAAAAAATAATAAAATAGAAAATAAAAGACAGTAGGTTATGGTCTAGGGACCAAGATGTACTCTGATAGCCTTGCCAAGTTTTGGGGACCTACTTAGCATGGCTCATCGCATGCCCACCCTAAAAGCGCTCGCTCCCATCTCTACCACCTCTCTTCATTTTACTCCTCAGCCCGGCAAAGCCCTTGGCTTGGGCTTGGTTCCTGGGCCTGCTACATGGCGCGGGTTCTGGGAGGGTCTCCAGTGTGCTGAAGAAGCTGGAAGAACTACCTGAGCATCCTGTTCTCCTCTGAGCTGAGGTAGCCGCATGCCTGTGAGCTCTTCGTACGGCCTCTGTACAGTCATGCTCTGCCTCGTGTATCATAGTTTTATTTACTCCAGTGATGAAGGAATCAACAGAATGACACATTTGACTGAGTGAAGATAGGCGAGACTGGGAGAGTGTAGCCAACAGGCAAAGAAATGTTGAAAAAGGATGCTACAGCGGTGAATAGTAGTGAAAAGCAGTTAATATTGTACAGGTAATAAGTAGCAGCTTTTAGGCTAATCTTTTATTTATTTATTTATTTATTTATTTTTTTTTTTAAAGATTTATTTATTTATGCATACAAGCACTGGGGCACAGACCAGAGGTGTGGGGTGGTGGTGAGAGGATTCACCACAGAGAGCAGGGAGCAGAACAGGCAGATAACAGAAGTACACTGCTGAGGGGAGCAGCGGGCACAGCAGGAGAGGTCTGCNNNNCCATGTGGGTCCCCCTCCCTGGCCGGCAGCAGGGATCGAACTCATGCTGCAAGTGGCTGCAGTTTGCTTCATAGTGCGTTGCTTAACCCACTGCGCCACCAGGGGAGGCCCTCTTTTATTTATTTTTAAAGATTTTATTTACTTATGCACACAAGCACTGGGGCACAGGCCAGATGTGTGGGGGGTGAGAGGCCCCACCAGAGACAGAGTGGGGAGCAGAACAGGCAGATCTGCTGAAATAGACTGAGGGGAGCAGCGGGCGAGGCAGGAGAGGTCTGCTGTGCCATACGGGTCCCCTCCCTGGTTTGTCTGGTGGCAGGGATCAAACTCATGCTGCAGTGGCTGCATTTTGCTTCATAGTGCATTGCTTAACCCATTGCGCCACCAGGGAGGCTCAACTTTTAGTCTAGTCTTTAGTAGAGCTGAAAAAAAATTGGGGGGAACTTATTTTTCAAATGTGCACACATTTCCCTAAACAGTTGTTCTTTGCGGCCATAAGTAATCTCTAAGAGTGATGCTTGGTCACAGCTGAGAAGGCTGATATCATGTATTTGTGTCAGTCATTCGTTGAACTTCTTGCTTACCGGCCTCTTTCTGCAGCTCTGGCACGGCCTGCACGCCCGCCTCTGCCAGCGCCTCCCCGCTCTCCAGCGCGTCTGTCAGCGCCTTTGACTGCAAGTTCACGGTTTCAGGCCTTGGGGTCCACGAGCAACACCAGCATAAAACTGGGGTTCAGTGGCCTCTCAGGAGCGCCAGGCATTGGTCGTTGACTTCGATTTATTCTTTCTTCGCAACAGAACTGGCAAGGTGGCTCTTTAACAACCAGGGACTCAAGACCTCCCTGGCGGGGCAGGGGTTAAAGCCTCAGGTTTGTCTGTCTGTCTGTGATGCATCTTCTCATGCCCCCCTCCCACCTGTGGCCTACACCCCAGTTCTTGTATGTATAAATAAAGAAAAATAAATCTTTAAAAGAAAAACAAAGGAGTACCAGTTTTACTTGAGGCTGATCTTGAGGACGCAGTAAAAATTAATTTGATTACATCTCAACCCCTGAACACCTGGCCCTTAGCATTCGTTGGGCAAAGCCAGTCCACAAAGCACTTCTACAGCTAAGTATGATGGTATCTCCAGGAAAGCACTTGTGCAGGTGTTTGAATTGTGAGCAGAATTAGCTTCTCAAAAATGAACTAAATGGTGGAGGGGACCTCCCTGGTGGCACATGGGGCTAAGCACAGCACTATGAAGCATCCATAGCCACTGCAGCATGAGTTAGATCCTGGCCAAGGAGGTGACTGACCCACATGGTGCAGCAGACCCCTCCTGCTCCCCCCCACCCCAGCCCCGGCTCCCCTCAGCAGTGTATTTCAGTAGGATTACCTGTTCTGCTCCCCACTCTCTCTGTTGAATCCTCACACTGCCTGCACCCCAGCTCTTGTATGCATAAGTAAATAAATCTTAAAAAAAAAAGTCTCAACATTTGGAATATTTGCATAACTGAGTGGACCAATATTTTCTAGATGTGCTTTCAAAAATCACATCTGGGTAAAAGACTCATTCAAACTGCAGGCTGGGTCAATGGGCTTCATTGTAACAGGATACAGGTAGTCACTGATAGTGCTTTCAAATCCCAGAGGGCAGTAACCTTGAAGACAATACCATTTGTGGTTTGGTGCACCATCAAAGAACATTCACAATTACCAGAAGGATAATTTTAAAGGATTTTAAAATACCTCTTCTTTTGTCCAATTACTTATCTGTACAAGGACAGATCTCCAGAGACTTCAGCCAGAACAGATGAAATGTCTATACAAGATTAAACGTTGAAACAATGTTGGTTTCTCCTCCCACCCACATACCTCTATTTTAACATCTGCCAATCATTTAGCTTATGGAGCAACTTCACATTTATCAGTGTGTGTGCGCGTGTGTGTCTGTGTATGGGAAATAATTTCTCCTGTGTCCTTTCAGGTCCTTGACCAAGACACCCCTGTAATAAACTACAGACTAAGTCAAGTACAAGAGTAATAACGGCCTCTTTCTGTTTACTTGGCAGAAAAAAAGAGAAACTCTCAAATGGCCTAACCTGCATCTTAAGTAACATTTCCAGGTAGAGACAAAGATGCTGGTGGCCGCAGCCAGTAATGGGAAGTCACAAGGAAAGGCAGTAAACAAGAGTCTGGTTGTTATGCAGATATAAATTGCAGCTTCTCCAGCGATAAGAATTTCTACATCTTCCTGGTATTGAGGGAGGCACCCTTAAAAATGGTTTCCCTTACAAATGTAAATACTTCCTACAAAAGGGTAGCTTCTGAGTTTGAAAAAACGTTTCAGATCATCCGCAGGATCTTAAAAACAATTAGCCTAAAACAATCTTTATGCCAAAGAGGCTTATTTTGCTCCCTTTCTGCCTTTGAAACTTCCAGTGAGAAGTTTCACAATCCAGAAACTGAGTTGATAGTTTGCTCAATTACTTTGTAGAACCAGTATCTGACTTTTGAAAAATAGGTCAGTTCACTGAAACACTTGTGTTTCATTTAAGGAGGAAGTCTTGCAGCTGGAAAGCTGGTTTTAATTAACTCAGATATTAAGCGATTCATAAATCGATGAAACAATGACAGTATTCTCTGAGAAAATATGTCAAATTAACCTGTACTTGGTTTAATATTGTTATTTTAAAGTGAATAGACATTTTTAAAGTTCTTTCTACTATGGTAAAAATTGATAGACATAGCCCACATAAACCCAAACTCTTTGGGGTTCAAGCTCTATCTATCTATCTGTCTGTCTGTCTGTCTGTCTACCTGCCTGTCTACCTGCCTGCCTGCCTGCCTGCCTGCCTGCCTGCCTGCCTGCCTGCCTACCTGCCTACCTACCTACCTGCCTACCTACCTACCTACCTACCTACCTACCTACCTACCTACCTACCTACCTATCTATCTACCTATCTACCTACCTACCTACCTACCTACCTACCTACCTACCTACCTACCTACCTATCTATCTATCTATCTATCTATCTATCTATCTATCTATCTATCTATCTATCTATCTATCTATCTATCTCTAAACAAGAACCTGGATATAGGCTAGAGGTACAGGGGTGAGAGTACTCATCAGGGACAGAGCAGGAGACAGAATAGGTGGATGTACTGAACTACACTGCTGAGGAGAGCAGCCGGGAGACAGAAGAGGTCTGGTGTGCCATGGGGGTCAGCTCCCTGGTCAGATAGCTTCATGGTGGGGTGCTTAACCCCTTGTGCCACCAGGAAGTCCCCCAGAATACTTTTTAAGATTTTTTTTATGCACACAAGAACTGGGGTACAGGCCAGAGGTGCAGGCAGTGAGGATCCACCAGAGACAGAGTGGGGAGCAAAACAGGCAGATGGACTGAAACACACTGCTGAGGGGAGCAGCGGGTGAGGCAGGAGAGGTCTGCTGTGCCATTCGGGTTCCCTCCCTGGACAGAAGCTGGGATAGAACTCGTGCTGCAGTAACTGCGGATGCTTCATAGTGCTGTGCTTAACCCCTTGCACCACCAGGGAGACCCCACAATAATTCTTAAGAATAGAAATGTGGGGCCTCCCTGGTGACGCAAGTATGAAGCATCTGCAGCCACTGCAGCACAAGTTTGATGCCCGGCCAGGGAGGGGACCCACAGGGCGCAGCAGACCTCTCCTGCCTCCCCGCTGCTCCCCTCAGCAGTGTGTTTCAGTCAGTCTGCCTGTTCTGCTCTCCACTCTGCCTCTAGTGATTCCTCTCTCCTCAACCCAGGGGCCTCTGGCCTGTACCCCAGTTTTTATATGCATAAATAAATAAATCTTAAAAAAAAAAGAGAGAGAATAGAAGTGGATCCTAAGACCCAAAAGTCTCAGCTGCTGGGCTATGAGATGACACTGCAGCCATCAAGGAGCTGAAAGGCCCCAACAGTAGCTTTGTAACGGTAGTCCCCAGGAAAAGGGAAAGTTCCAGAATCCCTGTCCCACCCTAAGTGGAATAAAGCTAAGCAGAGATAAGAAGATGCTGGAAAGGAAACAGAAACTAAAAAAGAAAAACAGAAGGGAAGAAGAAAAAAGCGGGATGGAGAGCAGCAAGGAGACGTGGCAGAGGCACGGGGAGCAGAGGAACACGTGAGGAAGCTGCGCTGGCTTTCTGGTCCTGGACTGGCTGGAACAGACGCGGGTGAGAGACCCGTGGGGAGGTTAACATGGCAGCTTTCGTCTTGGTTTTGATCTTGCTCTTTTCCTCCCAGATTTGTCTAACCCTTTCTTTCTTTTTTTTTTTTTTTTAAGATTTATTTATTTATGCATACAAGAGCTGGGGTACAGGCCAGAATTGGGGGGG
>JAGFMF010011956.1:478269-524126 GCA_019455555.1 Galemys pyrenaicus
CTGCTCCCCTCAGCAGTGTACTTCTGTTGATCTGCCTGTTCTGCTCCCCTCTCTGTCTGTGGTGAATCTTCTCACCCCCTCACACCTCTGGCCTGTACCCCAGTGCTTGTATGCATAAATAAATAAATCTTTAAAAAAAAAAAAAAAGAAGACAACTCTAGCGTCTTCCTAATTTCATTATTTTCAGGTACAGTCTTGAAAGCGCTGTAAGTGGTGAAACGTGCTCTTGATTCGGAAGTGTGTCAGCAACGCTTCGGCCTTCCCCGCGGGCGGTGCCACCCACAGAGGGCCGGCGGCCTGGGCGCCAGCCCCGGGACACCTGCGTTGCTGCGCGTGCCTAGGTGGGCGTGCGCAGGTGGGCGCACCTGGGCTGAGACACGGGCGTGTCGGGGCGGAGTCCCCAGGACACCAGCAGAGAGAGCAGCAGAGCAGCAGGGTAGTAGCGGAGATAAGAGACTAGGGAGCCCCGAGAGTGAAGACGCGCCAGCCTCCTGGCCCCCGCCTCCATGCCTGCCGTGTCCCTGGTCGCCTCTGATAAAAAAAGTATAAAAAAGACACCGAGGGCTCCAGGACTCCTCCTGACCCGGCTGCCCAGAACCATCGCGAACTTGCTCTGTGCCCTTCCTGCCGCCACACTCTCACTCTTTGCTTTCTAGAAGTCTGTTTTTTCAGGGAACTCTTTTATTTTTTTAATTTTGCTTACGCCTACAAGAACTGGGGTGCAGGCCAGACGTGCCAGGGTGAGAGGACTCCCCAGAGACAGAGCGGGGAGCAAAACAGGCAGATGGACTGAAGCACACTGCTGAGGGGGCAGCAGGAGGCAGGAGAGGTCTGCTGCGCCCTGGGGGTCCCTCCCTGGCCGGGGATCCAACGCGTACCGCGGTGGCTGCGGAAGCCCCACAGTGCAGGGCTCAGCCCCTGCCCCCCAGGGAGGCTCCTTGGGAACCTGCTGGGGTCCCACTGTGGCTCTGCGGAGGTCTCTTGAGCCGGATCAGACAGGCCCCACCCTGGGTGGCAGGACGCGGCGCTGACTGTTGGGGAGGGGGGCAGTTTCTGCGTGCCTCAGTCTCCCTTGTTGCCAACGGTCGCCTTGGAACGCCTCCACTCTGCGTCCCGGCCCGAGTATGATTATCCTGGCCCAGGGACAAATACCGATGACGCCGCAGTGGGCCCTTCAGAGGCCCCTCTTTTTGCCCGAGGACCAAGATGCCCCCCTCTTCAGGGGCTGGACGCAGCTCCGGACACCCGCAGCACCTCTGTCCGGGCCGCCCAGGAAGGCCCCCTGGAGCCCGTCGCGCAGCTGGCCGAGCATGCACTTTTAAAGTCTTGCGAAGTGTAGAGACGGGTGTAAGATGTGATCTCAGCTGACCTGCTGTAGGGACACCCGTCCGCGTCCCCGCCTGGACACCAGGTGACTCAGCCCGGCTTCCCAGGCCAGGTCACGGGCCCCACCCGCGGGCAGGCGGCTGACACGCCCCTGGAGTGACAGAAGACAAGGTCACCATGGGTGGGTGTGGCCCCTGTGCCCAGGATGGCTGGGCCGGCCTTCCTCTGGCTCAAGGACACCTTGGGTTGGGGCAGTGGCGTGCTTGGCTTCCTGCCACCTGCCAAGTGGCCGGAGAGAGATCAGCTGCACCGTGCTGTCCTAGAACTCCGTAAAACATGCTTACCTTTTACTTCAGAACTTAATTTTTTTTTTTTTAAAGATTTATTTATTTATGCACACAAGAGCTGGGGTACAGGCCAGAGTCCAGGGAGGTGAGAGGATTCACCAGAGACACAGTGGGGAGCAGAACAGGCAGATGGACTGAAACACACTGCTGAGGGCAGCAGCAGGCGAGGCAGGAGAGGTCTGCTGCGCCATGTGGGTCCCCTCCCTGGCCGGCAGCAGGGATCGAACTCGTGCTGCAGTGGCTGCGGTCTGCCTCATAGTGCGCCGCTTAACCCACTGCGCCACCAGGGAGGCCCGAACTTAATTTTTTTTTAAGATTTATTTATGTATACAAGAAGCAGGGTTCAGGCCAGAGGGTACAGGTGTGGGGGGGTGAGAGGACTCCCTAGACACAAAGCGGGGAGCACAACAGGCGGGTCCACTGAAACCCACTGCTGAGGGGAGCAGGGAGGAGCCAGGAGAGGTCTGCAGCGCCCTGGGGGTCCCTCCCTGCTTTTGCTGCGGGTAGCTCCACAGGGCTGTGCCTTAACCCCTCGTGCCACCAGGGAGGCCCAGGTGTGCCCGTTCTGCTCCCCGCTCTGTCCCTGGGGAGTCCTCTCGCCCCCGCACCTCTGGCCTGCTCCCCAGCTCTGTGTGCACAAATAAACGCATTTTCAAACAAACAGATTCCATCATCTGAGCCTCTGTGCTGGCCGCGACATTAGTTCCAGCGAAGGGCATGTGAGGCTGCGCTCGTCCTGACGGGTGAGGGGGCACGGGCGCAGCGGGCCACAGTCATTCTGTGGCTTCTCGAGGCAGAGGTATTTACCGGCAGTGCTGCTCGGGGGAAGTGGAGGTGCCCAGACCCAGTGGCATGGAAATGTGGGAGGAGAGCGGTGGGGTAACTTGGGGTAACAGTAAGCGCAGAGGAAGAAGAGGCGTTTCCAGCAAGGGCCGCTCCGCCCTCCGCCCGCGCGCTGTGCGTCCGGGCCTGCGTGGGTCCGGGCCGACCTCCCCTCCGCTGCAGTCACCGGCCTGTCTCATGACAACACGCGGCCGGGGTGTCTGATGTGGGCGCCTGAGGATGCGTGTGGCTGCGAGGGGAAGCGGCCCAGCTGAGTCAGGGGGGATTGTGCGGAAAGGGCAGATCTTCCGCTGCCGAGACTCTGCCGGCCCCTCTCCAGTGGGGACGGGGCGAGCCCGTGGAGGGCTGTGCCTTGCACACAGCAGGTCTTATTTTAACCAGTTATGTAAATCCCCATCCAGGGAGGGGGAGCCCCACGGTGCGAGAGGGGAAGAGTAGAAGTTTTTGCTTCCCATTTTCACCCAGGTGCCACTTTCAGGGCCACTCTGACCCCACGGGGCCTGGCAGTGCCAGGAGGCAGGATGCAGGGAAGGACGGGCCTCGCCTGGGGCTCAGCGGGCCCAGGCCGCAGTGCCAAGCGCCCCTTCCTAAATCAGCAGGTGTCAAGCAGGGAACCCCAGGGGACGCTTGGTGACTTTGGGGACTTTTTGGACTGTGCTGTGCTTCCAGTAAACAGCAGAAGTGCCATTCGACACCCTAAAATACACAGGGCGGCCCCCACAGCAGGACACATCTGCTCCAGTGTCCAGTCCCCAGGCTGAGAAACCCTAAGAGGGAAAATGGGGTCTACCAGCGGCCTCTCCGTCACCCCACGCGGGAGCCACTGCGGGGTGGGTGCCGGGGGGCCACCGCGGCCACCCGTGCTCCCCAGGCCCTGCGTGCCTCTCAAACGCCAGCCCAAATACCGCGTTTACTTCTAGCAAAACTAAAGCGAAGCCGGAATCCCAGTACCGCTGTGGAAGCAGCTTCCTCGAGAGGTGAGGCCAGAGGCACTGTCTCCTGGCCCCAGTTTCCCCATTTGCAGAGTGATGCACGGAACTCAGTGAACCCTAAAACTCTGGGTTGGGACTAGTTCCTGTACATCGTTGTGCCCAGTTTGGGTCAATGAAGAGGAAGTGACTCAAACGCAGCTGAGGGAAGTCCAAGCATGACTCAGATTTTCCTGGTCACTAAAGGCCTCTGGACACGGACCCCGAGGTCCAGCAGCCTCGTGACCCTGAGGTGCTAGGGCTGCCCTCTGTAAGCCTGAGGCAGTGGGATTCACCTGGGGGTGCCTTCAGCTACAGGGGCTACCCTGCCCAGGAGAGTCCGCACAGGACTATTGGTGTTTGATTTTTTTTTAAATTTATTTATTTATGCACGCAAGAGTTGGGGTACAGGCCAGAGTCCAGGGCAGTGAGAGGACTCACCAGAGTGGGGAGCAGAACAGGCAGACTGACGGAAACACACTGCTAAGGGCAGCAGTGGGCGAGGCAGGAGAGGTCTGCCATGCCATGTGGGTCCCCTCCCTGACTGGCGGCAGGGATCAAACTCGTGCTGCAGTGGCTGCGGTTTGCTTCATAGTGTGTTGCTTAACCCACTGCGCCACCAGGGGGTGAGAAGATTCACCAGAGACAGAGTGGGGTGCAGAACAGGTGGATTTGCTGAAACACACTGCTGAGGGGAGCGGCGGGAGACAGGAGAGGTCTGCTGCACCACACGGGTCCCCTCCCTGGCCAGGATCGAACTTGTGCTGCAGTGGCTGGGGATGCTTCAGAGTGCAGTGCTTAACCCCTGCGCCACCAGGGAGGCCCCAGCATTTTGACATTTTATAGAACAAGTCATGCTTGGTTGATGATCCGAGCGCTTGGCCTTTACCTGTTCTGTCATGTGGCTCATCTGAAGGTTTTCCAAAGAGAGACCAGCTGTGTCTGGGGAGTAACCTTTTGATGATATTCTGTTTCATTTCCCTGCTTATCCACCACTGCTGTCATTCAGAGGCTGTTTAAAGAGGTCAAACTCTTATTTTTTAGGATACAGACTTATCTGAACATAAAGTTAGCAAACAGTTCATTCTTTCAAAATATTTATTGAACACATATTATGTGATACTTTAAGATTTTATTTATTTATGCGCACAAGAGCTGGGGTACAGGCCAGAGGTGCAGGAGGTGAGAGGATTCACCAGAGAGAGAGCAGGGAGCAGAACAGGCAGATCTACTGAAGCACACTGCTGAGGGGAGCAGCGGGCAAGGCAGGAGAGGCGTGTTGCACCCTGTGGGTCCCTTCCCTGGTCAGGGATTGAGCTTGGACTGCTGTGGCTGTGGAAGCCCCACTGTGAAGCATTCAACCTCTTGAGCCACCAGGGAGGCCCCCAAACACTTTTTTTTTTTAAAGATTGACTTATTCATGCATACAAGAACTGGGGCACAGGTCAGAGGTGCGGGGGATGAGAGGATTCCCCAGAGGCAGAGCGGGGAGCAGAACAGGCAGATGGACTGAAACCCACTGCTGAGGGGAGCAGCGGGCGAGGCAGGAGAGGTCTGCTGCGCCCTGTGGGTCCCCTCCCTGACTGGGATCGAACTCAGGCTGCAGCGCTGAGACTCAACCCCTAGGCACCAGAGAAACCCCCAAATACCCTTCTTCATCTGAAGATACAGCAGCAAACAAGACAAAGGCCTGGAAGGAGTTCAGTAAATATTGTTGAATGAGTGAATGGAGGACCTCCTTCCAGTTCTTTGCCTTAATGAAGCTTACTTGTTCTTTGTCATCATTGTTCAAATTTCTGTTCTTTCCTTTATCCCAGACTGTCCTCCCAGAGAGGGGACGCCCCCACCTACTGCGCGGCATCCTGAGGAAGCGGAGCTCCACTGGCACCAAACATGTCAGCCAGAGGCCGGCACCTTCAGGCCCGCCCTGGACTAGCGCGTCCCTGGTCTCTACTCCTTGGTTCAGCCCTGAAAGTGGAGTTTTCCCACCGGCTTGTACCTTCATCTCTGCTTCCCTCACTTCTCGGATGACTCACTTCTCCAATGACTCTCTAAGCCCACTTTAGAGAATTTCCCTCAACCCACTCATTCAAATCACACCTTGGTTTCCCCAGGGACAGTGCTCAGTGCACAGCTGTTGAAGGGTTTTCCCCTCCCATATCAGAAAGTTGGGGATCTGAGCCACTCTCCCCCGCACCTTGGTGACATTTCCAGGCCACTGTTAACGTGACCTGACGCCTTGCATGGACGGAGCAGTCACGCCCACGGCTGGCTGGGGAGGCTGCATCTTGCTCAGCCCTGCAGGGTCCGGGGTTCATTTGGGCACCTCCACTTTCCTTCATAAGTACAGCCCTGGCAAGAGGCAGGGCGGGGCCCAGGGACGGGAGCCACCTGAGCCGGGACCCTGCAGCCGGGGCTCCCTCGGCTCTCAGCAGGCCAGGCCGGGCCCCGCCTCCCCACCTCCTTCCTGCTCACCTGTCCCCAGGGGAAAACCCCAACTTTAGGCTCCTAAACACAACATCATTCTTGCTGCTACAGGGCAGAGGGGACCCCCAAACCTGCTCACTCTGATTGGGTTCTGCCCTCCACTGCATCAACCCTGGAAACCTGCCTTCCCTGGGGGTTACCCTGTTACTGCCCACTGTGCCCCAGTCTCTGGCATGGTCACTTCTTTGACTTGGGAATCACCTGCTCTTTCGCCTTAGGGCGTCGTCTCCTGGCCAGCTGCAGCCTTCCAGCCGACGCCCTGCCCCGGCCCAACTACGCAGACCTCGGAGCGTCCTCACTAGCCCCTTCTGCCCGTGTTCCTTCATCGACGTCACGTGTGCACACCTTGATCCAGCTCTAAAAACGTGTCCTCTCTGCTGTCGGCCGCGGCGTTTGCGCTGCCAGACAAGGCAGAGTGCACGGGTCGTGTCAGCCGTGGTTTCTAACCTGTAGGCCCCACCATGGCTCTCTGACCTTCTACTTAGTATTTTTAGTATTTTTCTGCTAGCTCTTCCCCTCCCCTCCTCCTTTCACTCTCTGGTAAACACGGCCACCTTTAAGCCCCGGTCTAACTTCTGGCAACGTCCATGCCACTCCACGAGCACAGCGAGGCTGTCAGACTAGGCCTCCCGTTCGCTGTTACTGGCCTGGCCTCAGCACTGTTTCCCTGCTCTCTCCCCCAGGGCTCATGCAGGATGGAGGTGCACACCCTCTGCTGGAGACCAGCTTCTTCCTCAGCGCTGCCCGGCACCGGCACCTCGCCTCGGCAGCAGCTTGCAAAGCAACCCTCAGCATCAGCCCACAGTCCTTTCGTCACCCCACAGCTCCTCTCGTTAACCACATCCACCGGGGCGCCTCTCTGGCCCCTCCTCTTCAGAACCCTGCCCCTTGGGTACCATCATTCTCCAGCGAGGGTCCCCTTTTCTGTCAGCCGAGGTGCCTCCAGCACTCCCGTCTTAACATCATCAGACCCTCCCCACACCAAAGCAAGATTCTAAACTACCAGTTCTCCGAACCTGCCTCAAAAATGTCACTGATTGTCAAATCAAATGGACATCTTTTAGGTCATTTTTAAAAAAACATTCTGTCACTTTATTGTTTTTGGAATTAAAATTTCCTCCAGTTATCCAATACATGCTTACTGCCAGCATCTTGAAAAGCCCGGAAGTGTGCGCACCCCACACCGAAGCCAGAGCCCTCTGACAGTGACCCGCTCTCCTGGCCTCGCTTCCCTCACGTTCTCAGGCACTTTCCGTAGGTGAGACAGTCCCCTTTCTACCTCACTGACCCAGCAGCACTTTGCACGAGTGACCGTCATTCTTCCACGGAGCTGCCCGCGGGCACCGGCCTCGCTGGCTTGCCCGCTCAGTGGGCCCTCCTCTGCCGGACGTCGGCTTCGCCAGGGTCTGCTCTCCAGTCTTTCTGCTCTGGATGCTTTCACTTCTGTGGCTGACGCCCTCAGTCGCTGGCTCCCATCCTGCCTTCTTTTCTCCAACCTCTAGAATCATAAATCCAATGACCGGGCCTCCCTGGTGGCGCAGTGGGTTGAGCACCACACTATGAAGCAAACCGCAGCCACTGCAGCGCGAGTTCGATCCCTGCTGCCGGCCAGGGAGGGGACCCACAGGGCGCAGCAGACCTCTCCTGCCTCACATGATGCTCCCCTCAGCAGTGTGTTTCAGTCCATCTGCCCGTCCTGCTCCCTGCTCTGTCTCTGGTGGATTCTCTCACTGCCCGCACCTCTGGCCTGTGCCCCAGCTCTGGTGTGCATGAATAAATCTTAAAAAAAAAAATCCAACGACCGACCTTGTCACCTACTCTCGGATGTCCTCCAGGCACCCCAAGTCATCGTCCTAGCGAACACGCCCCTCCCAGCAGTACCCCGCCTGGGCCCAGGCCGCCACCCCCCCGCAGCCCAGGCCAGAACCTGGGGGCCTGCGCACCTGCCTCTCCCCAAGTCTCTCAGCAGGCTCAGCTTTGGCGACCGCACCTCTGCTGTGTCTTGGGTCCGTCCGTCCCCTCTCCTCTGCCCGCGTTTCGCTGGCCCTGGCCCGCAGCTCCCAGCCGCCTCGCACGTGGCTCAGCCGGCCGATGGCCGCTTCCCAGCTGGCAGGAACAGTCCCGCGTTCTCCCCTGGGCATCTCGCCGTCACTGACTGGGCCGCCGCCGAGCTTGTCCTCTCCGACAGCCGACCCCTTTCAGATTTTCTGGCACCGAATACGCCCACTCGACGCCCTGCAGTCGCGTCCCCAGTTGTGGGGAGACCACTCTGCGCGCCGGCGCGCCCAGGCGGCTTCTCACTGTCCCGGCGCCGGGACAGTGCAGGGCCGTGGCCGCTTCAGTTTCTCCTGGTTTTGCCTCCCCTGCGTGGGCACGCGGCTCTCGGCTGTCTCAGGTTTGCAGACCGGAGCCCGAGCCCTCCACGCCATTCCTCCCACTGGGAGGCCCTCCTCAGCCCAACCCCTTCCCTGCGGCCTGCTACCGCGTCAATTTCTGCCGGGACTTTCTGGGACAAGGTTTTCGCACAGCGGCGAGCCCTGCTGGCTCCGTGTCCTGTGCGGGCCTGGCTGGCCCGGGTCCGCGTGTTCTGTGGTCTGTCAGCCCGCCCCTCCGTCCTCCTGGTGGGCGAGCTCCTTGAGGACAGACGCTCACAGGAACTCGCCCAGCGGCTGCGTCCCTTCTCCCTGTGACCTAACAAAACGGCTCTCCTCTTGGGGACCCCTCGCCGACTTGCACACCCCTTCCTCTACCCTGGCGCCTGTCCACCTGCCTGGTGGCCTACGCTGACCGACTCACTGGACACTGCTGCTACAGACCTGCAGGCCCGCCACACCGCCCCCTCGAAGCGCTCTCTCTACTTGTTTGCCTCACTTCGCCTTCGCTTTCTGGAGAAAACCGTTTGTCGCTCAGAACGTACTTGATGGGCCCGCTCCTGACCGTGCCGAGCACCTCCCTTCGCAGTGAGTTACCCCTGCTCCCCTCAGGGGCTATAACCTGGGGAAACCGCTGTTTTCTCGGTTGTGAAACGGCAGTGCCAAGACGTCGGCACGGCACCAGCTCCTTGTCCCGGACTCCGGGTGAGGCTCCCTGCCGCACAGCGGATCAGCGTGACGATCTCACTACGGCTTTCTGCAAGTGTGGGGTCCTGGGGGATGCATCCAATTGCCCGTCACACTTAGCACAGCACCTGGCGTACTGGACACATGCGGAATTGTAACAGGCGTCCCCAGGAAACGGGGACATTTCAGGATCGCGGTCCCGCCCTAAGTAGGGTGAAGCGGAGCAAAGATAAAAAAATGCTGGAGAAAGGAGATTGGAGACAAGAGCGGGAGGAAGAAGGAAGCAGGGTGGAGAGCAGCAAGGAGACCTGGCGGAGGCTCGCGGAGCAGAGACCTGTGAAGAAGCTGCGCTGGCTTCTTGGTCCTGGACCTGGACTGGCTGGAACAGATGAGGGTGAGAGACCCGCGGGGAGGTTAACATGGCAGCTTTCGTCTTGGTTTTGATTTCGCTCCTTTCCTCCCAGATTTGTCTGACTCTTTCTAACCCTTTTCTATAGGTCTCTACTAAAAAATCCTTTAAACTTGTAGCAAGCTTTTAAACCTTGCTTTAAGTCAATCCTATTTAACTAAACTTTTTTTTAAAGATTTATTTATTTATTTATGCATACAAGCACTGGGGTACAGGCCAGAGTCAAGGGAGGTGAGAGGATTCAACAGACAGAGTGGGGAGCAGAACAGGTAGATCGACTGAAACACTGCTGAGGGGAGCAGCGGGCACAGCAGGAGAGGTCTGCTGCGCCATGTGGGTCCCCTCCCTGGCCGGCGGCAGGGGTCGAACTCGTGCTGCAGTGGCTGCGTTGGCTTCACAGTGCGGTGCTTACCCCGCTGCGCCACCAGGGAGGCCCTATTTAACTAAACTTTTACCCTCAAGAAAGAACTTTAAATGCTTAATAACTATGTTCTTTATCTTTTCTATATTGTTCCCTATTTATATTAAAGTTCCTTTCCATTAAAAGCCTCGTATGTTTGTCTTGGCGCAACCAATGGCAAAACCCATCTTTAAAAAAACAAGTGGAAAGTTCCGAAGGGCTTCTCCCTGCCCCGGACAGAGTGACGGGCGCAGACAGCCCGTTTTTCAAGCCTGGACTCAGCTTCCGCTTCCTCCAGGAGTGTCTGCGCGATCTCCCAGCCCTCAGGCCGCCTGACGCATCGTGGAGTTTCACAGCAGGTGGCACGTGGAAGTGTCTCAGCGAAGCTCACGCTCCTCAGGGCGGGCGCTGTTCGTGGCGGGCGCATCCGCGGCTCACGGTGTCCAGCAAAGGGGCGCTGGGCGGCAACTCGGCCGACACTCCCGTCCCGGCTCTAGGAACACTGGCTCATGAGTGGGCCCCACTTCCTGGGCTACGCCCCCACGTTCGTTTGTACTTCGGTTCGTTCCGACGGGTCTTCCCCTCCCTGTGGCCCCTCGCCCAGCAGAGGGCGAGTGCGCGCTGCTCGCAGGGGCCCCAGCTGCATGCGTCCTGCCCAGGCAGCTCTCCAGGGGCGCCTTTCCCGCACCAGCTAAAAGCGCGTGCTGGACAGTCACAATCGTACTTCATCCCGCCAGCCTGCGCGCCACAGCAGGCCGTGGTCACTTTGCACCTGGGCTGTGGGGGGGCCCCCTCACCGCACGCTCGGAGTGGGCCTCGGAACCCTGCAAGGCCGGGCTGCGCTGTGGCGCCCCCTGCGGCGGGCGGGGAGGGAGGCGAAGGGCACCGTCAAGCCGACGCCACACCTGACACCTGGGCCCCCCGGGCCACAGCCGGAGGCCGAGGACCAGGCCAGCCGGAAGGCTGGAAACGGCACGCAGGCGCCTAGACGCTGTCTCTGGCTGCGACGCTCGCTGAAATAAATGGCACCGGGCGGGCCATGTTCGGCCTCAGACACCGCACGCCCGGCCGCCGCTGCCCGCGGACGAGCAGTGGCCGCCGGGCCTGGCAGCTGCGTGGGGCCGTCTGCAGCGCCGGCGGTCGTCGTGCTTCCTTCCAGACAGTCCGCAAAGGGGCGTCCTCAAGCGCCGCCCGCGCACCCCGCTCCTCGGGTGTCCAGCGCGCTGTCCAGCAAGGCCGGTGGCCAGGACGCGCCCCAGGCCCCGGCTATCTGCCCAAGCAGCCGGTAGCACCCTGAGGTGCCCTGGAGGGCTAGACCAGGCCAAGAACACCTCGTTCCGGACCTGGCGCATCCTTGCTCGCGCATTCGCTCCGAGAAGCCCATCACACTCGGGAAAGGCCCCACAAATCCGGGCTCGGTGCCAATCTACCGTGCCTGCCTGGCTCGCCGGGGGCGCACCAGGGCGACCAGCGGCCCTGGGGAGACCAGCCGCAGCGCGGGACGGCGCCGCTGCGCCCCCTGCTGGCCGCCGGCAGGAAGGCCCGCGCGCACCTGGGCGGGGGCCTGGAGGTCAAGTTCTCCCTTACAGACAAGAGCCTGTGAACATGACAGGCGGAAAGGGGAAAGGCAGAGGGCTTCCATTCCACTTTGCGAGGATTAAGCTCGGTGTCAGTAAGCCCTTTAGATCAAATCCCTCAATCCCTTTCATTTCTTGTTGTTGAGTCAACCCTGAGGCTGGGGCGTCTGTGCATCAGCTCCAGAAATGGGGATGGCCGTGAACCAGGAAAGTCCTGGTGGGCCGCCTACACCCCTGCACCTGAGGACGGAAGCAAGGGACCCAGCCACACCCCCTGCCCAGGGTCCCTGCTCCTTAAAAATTCAGGGCCCACAGCAGCCTCTCCCCTGAAAGGTGTCCTCAGTCTCTTCTTCCCTTTCCCAAGCCCCAATAAAACACACCAACCGCTACGAGTACTTCTGCGCTGGTTTTTCGTGGGTCTTTTTTTTTTTTTATTTCAAATACTGAAAAAGTCCCTTGGGCTCCGTGGGGCTCCCCACGCTCATGGCCCCTTCCCCACGCTCACTGCCCTTTTTCAACCACGTAAAATCTAGTTCGAGGACAGCACTTATTTTTCCTTTTATGAACAGTCAACGGAGAGTCCCCAGCCTGCTCTGCAGAGCGGGAGCTGCGGCTGCGTCGCACGCACACGGACAGCCCCTTTACCTGACACCAGCGCCCAGCCAACAAGGCGTGCACCTCAGAGCTGACTGGGAACCCCGCATCTTCAGTCTACTCCACGTCCTTCTCGTCACACCCACACCGCTCCAGCCACGTGACCGAGGAGGACAGTCAAGAATGTCAACTCCAAGCCCTAGTCCAGAGTCCCCAGATCTCTCCCCCCACCCGCTCAGCCCCCCCTCCAGAATTTCACTGAGATTTCTCCCAACAGTTATTTGGAAAAAAGGTAAAACAAAAAAAGGTTCAAGGTCTTGGTGCTCAGCCCAAGGGGCTCCATGCGCTGGGACACCGACGGGCAGGGGCTTCTGCCTCTCCAGCCCGCACCCAAGCCACCTCCTACCCCTGGCTGCAAAAGCGGGGGGGCAGGAGCGGACCCGGGGGGGCAGCGTCTCAGGATCTGGCGGAGCCCCGGGCAGCATCACTCAACTTGGCCACTGTGGACGAACACAGAAGAAGAAAAGAAAACACTGTCAAGTGATAAGGGAGAAACCCTAAGTCCATCCCAGTCTTTCCCCGTGACCCTGACTTCCACACTTGGCGCTCACTAAGCTGCCTGGCCCATGCCTCAGCCCAGCCTCAGAGGGTGACTGATAGGAGAGGAAGGAGGGGAGGAGTGAGCGAGGGGAGGAGGGACAGGGAAGAAGGGAGGGGAATTTTATTTTGGGGGGGAGGGAGGAAATTTTAGCCTTTTACTATTTGCAAAGCGTTCTCTGCCTTTCTAGTGACGCCATGAAAACAAAGACAGAAAAACACTTCCTTAGACAAGATCAGAGTAACTGGGGGCTCGCAGGGTTGCAGCGCCTGGCTCGGCACAGGCTCTGCTGTGGGGGCCCTGATGAGGGTCCTGGGCAGGACCACCGGGCATGTGGCGAGGGGGGCACTGAAGCCTGGACCACGACACACGTGTTCTTTCGAGTAGGTGTGACCATCTTGGTTTGACCGAAGCCGGCTGGGTTTGGCCTTTAAGCCGCCTGCTCTGCCTCCCGCTCTGCCTCCTGCCGTGGAACACAGAAGGTGCAGATCCTTTCTTTGTTCTCTTCGCTTAGATGAGAGCCAGGTGGAGAGCGGGAGAAGTGCTCTCGCCTCTGACTTTCCCTTTCTCCTATTCTTTCCTAACACCAGACTACTGCAGCCTCAATCCTGAGGATTCAACTTGGCCAAGAGAGAAAGCAGCTCACACAGAAAAGAAAGTACAAAATTCGAGAAGATCGGAGATGAAGAAAACGTACAAAATTATATATATATTTATATATATAATAACATGACATATCTATGTACAACATGGTGGGGCGGTTGAGGAAACTATACAAGGACGTTCAGCATCCCCTTCCCACATGGACTGTAGACTAAGAAGACAGCATGAGAAATGGAGCAAGAAACACAAAAATTATATACAGTTACAAGCGACAGTTAAGGAGTGTGGGGCCGGGGGTCCAGGGACCCTGCTCTCTCAGTTCTTTCCTCACCAGCTTCTCCCCGCCCGATGCGCAGGACGGCCTGAGGAGTGATTGGCCGCTCGCCTCGGCACAGCCAACTGCACACACGCACGCGCACACAAGGTCATCATTCCGGCCCACCGGGTCCGACGTATCAGAATGTTTGCGGTAAAGGGGCAAGAGAGCTATAGAATTGCGCTCTCTGGACGGCGAGTTCCTACCCTGACCCTCTCCCTCTCTGTGGTAACTAGCATGCTGCGCGCTGCTCTGCGTCAGATCTGGGCCTCAGATCTGGGCCGAGCTAGTGACAACTAGATCACCTGCCACCCCCTCCCTCCAGCTGCTGTGACTCAGCACGGCCTCCTCCCTCTGCGCTCAGGGCTGGGTCACTGAACTCTAGGAAGGCAGAGGCTTCTCAGGGTTTCCTCTCTAATGCCCTCCCCAGCTTCCTCTCAGGTGAATCATCTAAAAACCTGCTGCTCCAGCCCTGCAGGAGCACTAAGCCCTGGGGGGCCGGCTCAGTTTGGCTCAGTTTATCCCCTTCTCATCCTCCTAAGTACACACCTGGCACCTGATTGCATCTGGGGACCCCACGCGTGCGTGACTGAGCATGCTTCCTCGGGCCCAAGCTCCGGCCAGAGCGGCTTTTCAGCAGGCCGCAGACGGTCAGCGAGGAAAGGAGGTGGGGGCAAGAAGCGTCCATGGCTCACTTCCACGCTTTTTCTGGTCCTAACCCTCTCGACCCTGGTACATATGAGGCCCTTCTGCCTGAGTTCACGACCTCCAATCTCAGCGGTCTCTCTCCCTGAGCCGCCACCTCTTGCAGGCTCACTCACGGGCCTTCTTCACTTTCAGGTTTACAAGGAGTAGCGCAGCTTCCCCGCTAGCGTTTTTAGGGTTTTAGAAGCAGATTTGATCTTACTTAGAGTCAACTCTATTTAGAAACGAGGACCAGAAGTCCTGAGAGGTTAAAATGACTTGACCAAGATCTGCCAAAACTGAGCGGAACCCGATGTCCTGACTCCTAAACCAGTGCTCTCCCCACTGCCCCGGGAGAGCAACGAAAGCAACATGCTGGAAGAGAGGTGCCCGTTTCGTGTGGGTAATTCCCCCAGTATTTACATTATTTAGAGCCACGACAAACTGCAGGAGACACTGACTAAGGGAGGTTAAGTGGGCACTGTAGTTTTATGCAAGCAAATCAGTTTTTCTTTTGAGGAGTCTCTAAGTCGGCCATAATGGAACACGAAGCAGTAGCAGCTAAGGACAACACACGAGAAGCACAGAGAACAGATCTCATCGACCGCCCGGCCGACCGCTCCCAGCTACGCGAGCTTGGCCGGGGGTGTCGCACCTGTCGTATTAGCCCCAAGGCTTAGCCGAACCCATTCTGGGATCGGCTCCTCCCAAAGGAGCAATCACTTCTCCCCAGTTTCTCATGCGAAGAACGAGAGTTTGCAGCATTATCCCATCCTAGTCTCCCTTTCTGGGCCCTGCCTGGGCTACAGCGAGGGAGTGGAAATCTCACTTTAACCAAAGCAATGAACTCAGCCCCTCTTCAACCACATTACCTTCTCAGCAGCCCCCGGCAGAATCAGTCATTTCTGGCTAGCAAGCTGAGAAGATCTAACTAGGTGCCCATTTCATCCTGCCTATGATATACAGAAGTCCAGCGGGTGAGGAAGGGGAGAAGGGGGGCCCAGGTTACCCCGCAAGCTTGCTGGTGACGAGCGAGGACTTTCTCTGGGGCAGATCCTGTGGGGTGGGGATGTGGTCACCAGTCACCAGGTTCTTGTCTGGTCCTGCACTGGGCAGCTGCTTATTCTTCATCTTGGCTTTGGCCATGTTGTAGTCTCCTGAGTCGAAGTACTTTTGCTGAGAGACAAGACGAATGTTTATGTGAGTGGGCAGCTCTGGCCTTCCTCAAAAAGCAAGCAGACTCACATCCATTATAAACCGTCACCCACACTTTCTCCCACCCAGCTCTTTTAAGCCTACTTTGATTAACTTCACGCACTCACAGCTTAGCGTTAATTGTATGTGTTTATGCCTTCTTCACAAAGTGCGCTTACATTTCCAGGCGTGTAAGCAGTTTCCCAGCCAGAGTATTTTTGGAGTTAAGAGGTAGTCCCTACTTTTATACCTACGTCTTTTGTAGCCTCATCAGCACAGGATGACTTAAATCACTGACTAGTCACAAAGGTTTCCCAAGGAAGTGGGGGCTTGGTGCCAGGGAAATGAGTGAACGAGATACATGAAGGGTCAAGCCAGGGCTACCCTAGCGCTCAGCAGGTAGCAACCTCAAGCCAACAACCTCAAAATTAAAATTTTTTCTCTCAGATCATGAATAAAATTGGGCTTGTTCATGAGGCAAATGTACTTTCCTCTGATTCTCACCACTCCCACACATGTTCCATGGCTGTGACAGCCTGCCTACGCCTGCCTTGCCAACAGCAAGGTAAACTGCAAATCAGCACCACATCATCTTCTGTGACTAAGACTCAACAACTGGGATTCTCCAGAGGGATCTGTTTCACTCTCCATTTTATCCACACAGAGAAAAACACACTCTGTTTTAATGGCTTCCAGCTCCTTAGTCAGCCTCCAGCCTCTCTGGGGACTGAGGGACCTGACCAGGAGCCTATGAACGCAGCACCCCTGGTGTGGAGGACCACTGCGGACAGGAAAAATAAGCCTCTCAGGGAGCACAGTTAGTGGCTGGTGCTAATTTCAAGGGTCTGAAGAAACCTGTTGTTCATTCAAGTTGAGGAAACTGCAGAGCAGATGGTTTGTCATTTCCAGAAATGATGCACCCCCAAATTTAGCTCTGCTCTCAACAAGTACAATTCCCAGACTCCCACCATCTAAACGGGCAAATGCTGGGGGCATTTCAGCGCTCCAGTCTCTCAACATCCCTATTTCCCCAACCCAAATCCCCCCACATTATTAAGCATTAATTTCCTATAAAGGAACCAGAGGATACTCGATACCACACCAGGGATTTACAATAATGTGCCTGCTCTTTATAAGTTTTAGTTCCTCTCTACTACTGCCCAACAACAAAACCCCCTCAGCACTCAGCAGAACCGCTACAGCCCTCATCCCTAACCCCCTTACCCCTTTAGCTCCTAAGTAAGAGAGTGGAACCCATACCCCTTTCTGGAGTCTCTTCATAAGGAAGTCAGAGCCTCCAGGCTTTTGTCCTAGGCTGGGATATTTGGCCTTTAGCTTTGCCTCCTCGGCTCTCTCAGGGAGAATACCTTCTTTCTCCTGTGTGTCCTGGAGGGGAAAAAAAAAGGGTCAATAAAATTAAAGACTGAGAACCAACTGCTTCTAATATCTGATAATCTTTATACTAATCAATTTTTCCTGGCGATCCACCCACTTGTAAATACGCAATCTTCACTGTGCTCTTAAAGCTAGACCTTTGTTCAGATCCCTAAAGCTCAAGAGATTGTACTGAGAAAGGAAAAAGACAAATGGACTCTCGCACTATGTCCAGGAAACAGCCACAGTGGCCTGGAGTACTGGTTAAAGGCAGAAGCTAAACACAATGCCTTCACGCAGAGCAAGCCTTCACTCACTCATCACAGAAGCCGGGGTTCCTGGCGATTCCAGCGGGCAAGTTCCCAGGGAAAGGTCAAGTGGAGACTTACAAGGGGCCACTCTACTGGCTTGGTTCCTCTTTCCTGGGGAGGCATCTGGTGGGTCTCCATGGAGGCACCAGGTCTGCAGCCTCTCCAAAAATGTCCACCCTAGTGAGGGGCAGTGCTGCTTCTGCATCTCTATAAACACTGGCAGGAAGGAGGTATGTAAACAAGTGAAAGCGAGTTTCCAACCTCAGGAAAACAGATTCTGTAGGTGCCCTCGTTTAAACCCACCAATTTTTACCGAAAAAAATCAACTCCTTCCCTAGTGGGGTAATTGGTGTTGCTCTGGGGAATATACTAGGAGCTCCACTGGGCCGCAGGGGCAATGCTCACAGGTGTCGCTCTCCTTGCTTTCTGTGGGCCCAGCTGCCTTTTATTGACCTCTTAGAAGGACCTGAAGTCAACGTGTAACTCTTTTTTCAGGTTCCTCGCTGGAAACCTTTAGCCATGACACCAGGTGTATCTCATGAACCAGTGAGCCCAGCGGTAGGTGTTCCAAGTCAAATGCAACCCCAGAGGGGGTTTGTCTGGCGTGTCTGGTCTCGGGGGCAGGCACCTCCGCCTGGCGTCTGCGGGCACCACTGGCGGCCGCCTCCGCGTCTGCTCCAGGCTTAGCCCCAGGACTCTTTCCCTTCCGATCTTTATTCCCAGCCTTCTTTGTGTTCGACTCTTAACCTCCATTATTCTGATTCAAACTCGAGATCCCGCTCCGCTCCCACGGCAGGTGGGCAACAGCCACCCACGACCCACAGGCTCGGCCTCCCGAGAAAGTTGCCGCCTTCAGCCAGGCCCTCATCATCACTCCATGCGGCTCCTCCCGAAACGTCTCTGCGTCCTTCTGGGGCTCTGGGCGAGGGTCCCCGCTCGGGCGCCGCGCCGCCGCCCCCACAGCCGACCACACACCCCAGCTCCGGGACCACCGGCCCCTTCATTCACCCACTCTTCCCGAACGCCCGCCCCGCGCCCGAGCTCAGCCAATCACCGCACAGCCTCGGTGCGTCGAGCGGGGGGCCCGCTGGCCAATCAGGAAGGCTACGGCCCTGACTGACAATCGACCCAACTAACCAGGAGCCAGAGCAGCGAGCCCGGCTGCAGCTCACCCAGCGTGACGCAGGAAGTGGCCAACCCCCGCGGAGCCCGAGACCATGGCGACCAATCCGCACTGGTGGGAGACCGTCTCCCGCCCCATCACGCTCGCCCCCGGTTCGCCCGCCCGCACCCCCTCCATTTCACCTGCTTCTCTTCGCCGGTTTCCTCCGCAGGGTTCTCCTCTTCTTGTTTCTGGGACATGGCGGGGCCGGGGCTGTGGGCTGTAGGGGACCCGGGAAATCAACCGGATAGGGAAGGGGGAGGGGAAACGGGGACAACCTGCGCTGCTCTCCGGCTCCTGTCACTAGGGTTGCTCAGTTAAAATGGCGGCCCTGGCCTGTGACGTCGCCACCGCCCCGTCCCTTTAGAGCCAATGGTGGTGGGGTAGACGGGGCAATGACGTAACGATCGACCAATAGTCGCGGGCTGGAGGTGGGCTCTGTGGGGACGACAGGCAAGCGGGAGTGCCAATCTGGAGAGAGAGTGGGCCGCAAGGGCCAATTGTAAGCCGAGGGGCGGTGCCGCCAGCTCGGGCCGCTTTGCCCCCTCGGCGGGCCGGGGCTTCCTTCCGCTGCCGGGCCTGGCCGGGGCTGTGCCGAGCGCGTCCGGGCGGTGGAGGGGCGCGGGCTCTTCAGCTCAGGTGGGCAGGGAGGGCTCGCTTCGCGCAGCGTGAGCGCGAAGTTGTCGGCCGCCTCGCCGTAGCGTGCAGGCTGGCGAGGGCCTCGGGTGGCCGGCGCGGCCCCAGCGTGTAGCGGGGACGGGTCCCCCGCCCGAGGGGGCCCGCCCCGAGGCCCACGTGCCGTCGCTTGCCTTTCGGCTTACACCCGCCCGGGGCCTCCGAGGGGCCCGAGCTGGAGCCCGGATGCGGCTCGGTGCGTGGCACAGGGAGACGAGTCACGTCCAGCGTCAGCCGCTGCCGGCCCTGCCTGGACGGTGTCGCCCGCGGCCGGCTCTGGCCTTAGCTTGGTGGCCGAGGGAGGGAGGGTGACCGGTGCCGCGTACCCCAGGTGCCAGATGCTCACCGGCCAGATATGCCTGGTGTGGATCAATACCAGCGCCTTCGTGGTAAAAGCAAACACTGGTCTAATACTAGCAACGCTGCAGAAATCCTACAGGACTTAAACTTCCCGGACAGCTTACTGGAACCGCCTGGGGGCTGTCCATCTATCTGTATATTCAGGGTCACTTATGCTGGGAAAGGTTGCGAAGCGCTGGAATACGCAGAGTATTACAAGAGAAATCTGGCGAGCCTTGAAACGTGTTGGTAAAGAGCTATAGAGGTGCGAGGGAAAGTTCGTACACTCAATTTAGGGTTTAAAGAAAGACGTAGGGCCTCAGCTGGCGCAGGGGGTGTCTCAGCACTAGAACCATCCGCAGCCACTGGCGCGAGTTCGGTCCCCGGCCAGGGAGGGGAACCACAGGGCGCAACAGACCTCTCCTGTCTCCCGCTGCCCCCTCAGCAGTGTGTTTCAGTGGATCCGCCTGTTCTGCTCCCCGCTCTGTCTCTGGTGACTCCTCTCACCCTCACTTCTGGCCTGCACCCCAGTACTTACTTGTAGGTACCCTTCAGCTTCTCTGTGTTCTACATGGGAAGAGCAGATAGGAGGGGAGCATGGGAGAGGAGAGGCCCTGGGCTTCGCACATGCCTATCCCTACTCCTTTGGTCTTTTTTTTTTTTTTTTTAAAGATTTATTTATTTACGCATACAAGCACTGGGGTACAGGCCAGAGGTGTGGGGGGTGAGAGGATTCACCACAGACAGAGCTGGGAGCAGAACAGGCAGATGGACCGAAACACACTGCCGAGGGCAGCAGCGGGCAGGCAGGAGAGGTCTGCTGCGCCATGTGGGTCCCCTCCCTGGCCGGCAGCAGGGATCGAACTCGTGCTGCAGTGGCTGCGGTTTGCTTCATAGTGTGTTGCTTAACTCACTGCGCCGCCAGGGAGGCCCCCCTTTGGTCTTTTAATGTCTGAGTTTTTCAGGACAGGACCTAGATCTTTCCAGGTTAGGAGATGAGCTATCTGGGAATAACACTGAAGTGTGTCAGTAACATTCACCGGAAGAAGGGTCCTGACAAGGGAAGTGAGCCTGCAGCAGCGCCTGGGCCAGACATGTGCCATTAGCTCCCTCTGACGGGCCAGATGAGAACAGCAGGGGCTAGCCAGGCCCTGACCTCAGCTTGCCTCTGAGGAGTCCGGGTCCAAGAGTAGCTAAGTGATCAGAATAACGGTGTTCAGGATAATTTCCCAAAAAGCCGCATCAAAACACATACAAATGGGAGTTAAACTGGCCCAGAGAACCTGGAGGTGTGCACACGTGGTCCGGCGCCACCAGTTGTCTCCGGGCCAGCAGGGCGGCTGGTCCCCACGGGCCGCCCGTGGACGTAGCGAGCGGTGGCTGCGCTGACTCAGTTGCGCAGCCACGAGGCAGCCAGATGACGTGTCTGTTGGCCCTGCCCCTGGCGCCGGACAGGACGGTGGTGCAAGACGAACCCGCTGCAGACACCAAGTCGCGCTCTGCAGGGCAGAGGACGTGACGTTTGGAAGGACCTTTTTCACAGGGTGGACATGACGCCACCTCACTGGACACAGCCCCCCGTTTCTCCGGTGTCACGAGTCGTCTGTCCCTGACGGCACTGGCGGGAGCAGTGGTGGCGGCGGCAGGCCCAGGGCCGGGGTGCCCCAGGTGAGGCTGAGCTGTGAGGCCCGCTAGGGAGCCAGGTCTGTGTTAGCGGGGCCCGGATGACACCCGGGCCTGACGAAGCTGATCGAAGCCCAGAGTCTGTCCTAGAAGAGGCGCCCGCTTCAGGACCACCTGCTGGCCGTGGAGCCCACGGGGGATGAACGTGGAGCTTTGGAGCGTGATTCCTGCCCCCCGCTGTGTCCTGCCCAGTCCCCTCCCACCGTCACACATGTATGGATGCTTGTTCTAATAAACTTGTTAACAAAAACTCAGAAGTTGCTAAAAAGTAGAAGGAATTGTGCTGTCATCAGTTTTCCCACCTCATTTCTTTTTTTTTTTTTGTAAAGATTATTTTATGCATACAACAGCTGGGGTGCAGGTCAGAGGTGCCCAGGGTGGGGAGGGAGACCAGGTGAGGCTTCCCCAAAGACAGAGTAGGGAGCAGAAGAGGCAGATCAGGGAGGGACTCTGGTGGCGCAAGGGGTTAAGTAGCAGCATTATAAAGCTGTCTCCGCAGCCACTACAGCACTGAGTTTGAGTTCGATCCCCGGCAGGGAGCTGACCATATGGCGCAGCAGACCTCTCTTGCCTCGCCCGCTGTTCCCCTCAGCAGTGTGTTTCAGTCCGTTTGCCTGTTCTGCTCCCCACTCTGTCTCTGGTGACTCCTCTCACCACCCTGGACTCTGGCCTGTACCCCAGCTCTTGTATCATAAATAAATCTTAAAAAAATAAACCAGTTAAATGTGCTGTTTTACTTAGTGAATTCAATTAGGTTAAGAAAAACAGTGGTGAACAGAAGACTGAGACTCCGGACAAAGCGTCAGCACGTCTCTCCGAAGAGCTCTTGGGAGTATCCGACTCGCCTCAACCCTCCCGTGCCCCAAGCTGTAGCTACACTTCTGCAGCCTGGGATGGGAAGGAAAACTAGCAGCCGTGAAGCGGACTGGCAGAAAACGATGTGAGGTGACTTTCACTTTGACTTGCATTCCATGGACTTTTACTACGTTCTGGGAAGATGGTTCCCTTTTTCACTTACCAATAATAAGTCAGATTTGTTCTCTTTCCAGATTATGTGCACAGCTGGAACTCAGCGAGGAGAGGTGGAAGACAGGCCGAGACCTTGAGAAGAACTTTGGATACAGATACAGGATCTGTGCACACAGGCAAAGACAACCCAAAAATGGTGGTAAAAAAATTGTTCAACCTATCTTATCACAGCATTAGATATTTTTATTTTTTAAAGATTTTTATTTATGCACACAAGAGCTGGGCGCAGGCCAGAGGTGTGTGGGGGGTAAGAAGATTCACCAGAGACAGAGCGGGGAGCAGAACAGGCGGATCCACTGAAACACACTGCTGAGGGGAGCAGCGGGGAGGCAGGAGAGGTCTGCTGTGCCCTGTGGGTCCCCTCCCCGGCCGGGGATTGAACTTGTGCTGCAGCGGCTGCAGATGCCTCATAGTGCTGAGACTTAACCCCTGTGCCACCGGGAGGTCCCACTACTCAATAATTTTGGTATGAATTACAGACAGTAAGACACAGTGCTGTGTTCTCAGAGACGGACGTGAGGTTTTAGAGACCGCTTGCAGAGCGGTTCCCTTAGTGCTGTCCAGGAGGCAGATTTACTTGGAAAAGGCATTTTAGCAAGTCATATACCACCCAAAACCGATTGTTTGAGAAACGTTGCATAAAGTGTGGCTTACGGACTAAAGATTTGTCTGAAATAAAAATAACAGGGACATATAGACAACCCTAGTGAATGTATTTACTAGGACACCACGCGGGCTTACAGCTCTAGCTGGTGTTCGGGCAGGCTGGCGCGTCCTGCTCTTATGGTCCCTTTGGTGCAAACGTTCTAAAAAAGGGAAGAACAATAAGAAAAGCACGGATATATTTATGTTTTCCCATGTTCATTTCTATTTCATCTTTTCACATTTCATGTAACTGTCAGTTACGTATGTTATCAGTGGTGGAAACGTAACCTCTTAATTCTTAGGTAAGTTCAGGCTTCACTTGTAAGTATTACAGGACAGACAGACTCTTCAAGCTGCGTTGGGGTAAGCGGGTGACTTAGTGGACTGAAATGCAGACACCACGCGGGCTTACAGCACTAGCTGGTGTTCGGGCAGGCTGGCCCGTCCTGCTCCCAGCCTGTGTGCGAAATACAGCGTCTGCGCAGCCACAGGATGAAGCAAAGGCTGTGTCCTAGCGTGAAGAGGGCCCTGCGGGCCTTTGTGTGGAGTTCTCATTTTCAGCTAATGAGACTCAACTTGTAAAGCCACACAGGAGGGGCCTCCCTGGTGGCGCAGCGGGTTGAGCGCCGCACTGTGAAGCATCCGCAGCACAGCAGCGCGAGTGCGATCCCCGGCCAGGGAGGGACCCGCAGGGCGGCAGACCTCCCCTGAGTCGCCCACTGCTCCCTCAGCAGTGTGCTTCAGTCTATCAGCCTGTTCTGCTCCCCGCTGTTTCTGGGGAGCCCGCTCACCTCCCGCGCCTCTGGCCTGTACCCCAGCTCTTGTGTGCATAAATAAATGAATCTTAAAAAACAAAAGCCGCACAGGAGATCAGAGCGCCGACAGCGATCTTTATTACATACGAGAGGAGGCCGTGAGCGGTACGTGGGCCGCGCTTGCCAGAACACCACGCAGTGTCCAACCGAAGGCACCTCACCCACAGGGAGGCCACAGAAATGAGCACCGGCCAGGAGCTGCAAGGAGGAGCTCAACCCGTCGCCCACGCCCCAATCGAGCTGAAACTTTCCGCGGGAAAACCTGGTTTCAATTCATGCCGAATTGTTCAAATGGAAAGAAAAACAGGCAGAGACAACGCGGCCGGTCTTCGTTCCTTTACAGAGTCAGACGGAAGCTCTACTTAGCTCTGCAGTTACAATTCGTTTCACATGACCGTTTTTATCTCTAGTCACCTAAGTGATACCTAATGTGGAAAATGAAAACAGTTAATTGATTTGGGGAACATTGCGGGGGCTAGAGAGGGCTGGGGAGGAGATGAATCACTCATCTAAATCACTTCGGATCACCAGATTGCTTCTTTCTAGGTGCCGGGCCAGCCCTCTGAGTGCCCTTCTCTGCGTGGTCCCGACGCAGACTCCATGAAAAGGCTCAGCATAACAAACGCCTGGCATTTGCACGACTTGGTTTCTATTGTCTTTATAGTCACAGGTACGGGACTTCACAGATCAGCAGATTTTGATTCCAAGTTGTCCCTCCACATAGGATTTTTCTAAATAAACATATCTCTGCACTCACTGCTGAACTGGGAAGTGTTTTAGAGATTTGGCTAGAAAGGTGGTTCTATAGAAAGGAGACCACGGACTGGGAGGGTGTGTGTGGAGGAAAGATGAAGCGGCTTCGGAGCCCTTCTAGACAAATCTGTCGATTGATGTGGGACGCCAACCACAGGGAACAGTGTGCAGTTGAGAAGTACCGGCTGGAACCCGGAGCTGCTCTTCCACAACTGCAAGGACAGTCGCCCAGTTCAGCCAGTGCAGAGATGTATAAAGAAGCCTGGAGAAAACAGGCCGGTCGTGCTCAAGGTGGACAGTCCCACCTGTCCTCTCTCTCCCTTACAGATTTTAATGCGTGATGTGCCAAGGAGGTGGTTGACAGATATATTTTTTTCATTTAGATTTTTGTCCTAATGAATAAAGGAATAGGATAATGCTTAGAGAATAAAGAATCTATTTCTGATTCTGGAAGTGTGAGAACCGGGTCAGCAGATCTGGAATATTCTCATTAGCTTAGAAAAGGGAAGAAGAGAAACATCATTAGTGGGCTATATAATCCTGAAGGCCATTTGCTCCAAAAATCAGTTTCTTCCGTCCACTGCCCCTTATTCAAAGAGGCAGCTCTTTCAACAAGCTACAGGAGTCAGCAGGGTCTGAGAGGCTAAGACTGAAAATAAGCACTTAAGATAGGAAAGCAAACTTTAAAGGATGTAACAAAAGGTTTAATACCTCATTCGATTCTGTGGCTAGAAAACGCCCAACCCCAGTTAGATACCCCTGCACAGTGGGTGAAAAGAGACCAAGAAGAGAGCGCGCTCCCTGGGTGTGTGTGGCTCATGCAGTGCGCCTGCCTGTGGCGTGCAGATCTAGGGAGACGGGAAGTCTGCTTAGAACGACCAAGGTCTATCGAAGCCCTCAAGTTGCTCTCCCCAAATCCCAAGTCTGATTCGAGAGAAGGGAAAAAATGACAAAAATATTTCATCACACAGAAATCAGTGATGGGGTCTCTGTCGCCGGTTAATGGGGGAGGAGAACCCACCTGTGGGTCTAGGACTTATTGAAGGCGGCCAGCACAGCCCAGATCATCTCGGAGGCACTGTGCTTTGTCCCCTCTACCTCGGGGTCCAGTTCTACCAGGTCCTTGGCTCGATTCATGGCCACGTCGTACTTGTCGTCTGCCAGAGAGGAGAAGACGTTCTCCAGCACGTCGGAGGAGTGGGCGAGCACCAGCAGCGCGAGTGTTCGCTTGTCCATGCGCTGCGGGTCGTTGACCCACCGCTCCAGCACGCTGTCTTGAAGCTTCTTCACTAGTCGCTGCTTCTCCGTCATGTTGGTCACTGGGTGAGTGGTCATGTCGAAAAGGAGGAAATTCTGCTTCTCCGTGGTCAGGATGCCCTTCTCTACTAGGTTCTTTGCGATTCGCTCTCTGACGTTCCTCAGCTGGTACTGCAATTTGAAGGGGTTCCAGGTCTCACCTGTGGGGAACAGAGAGAAGACCTGAACAACATCAGAAACCACTAGACCTGACACGGCGTCTGCAGTACATCCCACCTGCCAACAGGCACAAGACACATTCTTCTTAAGGGCACACAGCTCATTCTCTAGGGCAGACTACCTGGTAAGCCACAAAATAAGTCTCAACAGATCTCAAAAGATAGAGATCACATAACTCTCCTAGGGCCACAACAGGATAAAGTTGGAGATCAGTAACGGGAGGAAAACTGGAAAATTCACAAATGTGGAAGTGAACCGTAAAAAGCCAAAGTGTTAAAGAAGAAATCATAAGGGAAATTAGAAAATACTTAGAAATGAAAGCACAGATATCAAAATACATGGAAAACAGTCAAAACAGTGCCGAGAGGGAAGTTTACAAGAATGTTTGCGTGGAAAAAGAAGAAAGTGCAAAGCAATCACTTAACTTTACACTGTAAGGAACTAGGAAAAGAAGAGCAAAGGAAACCCAAAGCTAGCAGAAAGGGAGAAAATAAAAACTAGAATGGAGGTAACGAAAATAGAGAACAGAAAACAACAGAAAGATCAAAGAAACTAAAAGCTGGGTCTTTGAAAAGATCAACAAAATTGACAAATCTCTAGCTAGACTGCCAAAGAAAAGAAAGATGCAAATCACCGGTAACAGACATCAAGTGAGAATATTACCACCTTATGGAGATAAAAAAGGATTTTGAGAGAATATTATGCACAACTGTGTGAATGTTAAGAATTTAGATAACCTGGAAGAAATGGACAATTTGCTTGAAACAGGTTATTTAAACTGACTAAAGAAGAAACAGAAAAGCTTAACATCAATATCAAGAGGTTGGGTTAGTAATCAGTAACTTCTCAACAAAGAAAATTCCCAGTCCGGGTGGCTTCATGAGTGAATTCTGCTTAAAACCTGAGCAAGAATTAACATCAACCTTTCTCAAATTCTAAATAAATAAAGAGGGAACACTTTAAAAAACTGTATTGTCTCAGGGTCTCCCTGGTGGCACAAGTGGTTAAACTGCAGCACTGAAGCATCCCATAGTCACGGCAGCACGAGTTCGAACCCATACCAGGGGGGGCTGACCTACATGGTGCAGCAGACCTCTCCTGTCTTCCCGCTGCTCCCCTCAGCAGTGCCTGTTCTGCTCCCCTCTCTGTCTCTGGTGAACCCTCTCACCCCCATACCACTGGTCCATACCCCAGCTCTTGTGTGCATTAATAAATCAATCTTTAAAAAAATGCATTGTCTCTTCTTGAGGGGACAATGTTCACATCACTGTATATGAGTTATGGTCACACCAACTCAGCGTATGTTACCACGCTTCATCCCACCGAGCACCGAGCATCCGCCATCGTCCGCTGGGTACTTCCTCCCTTTCCTTCCTCACCGCCCATCATTTTGCTCTGGTAGCTTCAACCATGTAGCCAGTTTTTGAGGATTTGTTCTGGTTTGGTTTTGCCTGTTCTTTTCTTTGTTTCTTTACATTCCACGTAAGAGTGAAGGAAGCCATCAGTGCCTTTTTCTCCTGACTTAGTTTGCTTAGCATAATCCCTTCCAGTTCCATCCGTGTCGTCAGAAATGGCGAGGGTTCATCTCTCTCTCTCTCTCTCTCCATACGCACGCGCGTGTGCAGTATTCCATTGTGCTTGCATACCACATCACTTCCACCCACTCGTCTGTTGTTGGGCACTCAGGTGGGTCCCACAGCGCGGCTACTGCAAATAGTGCTGCGGCGAACACAGGAGTGCACATGTCCCTTCGAACTAGTGATTCTCCATTCTTTGAAAAGATATCTAGGAGCGGGGTTGCTGGACATGGTAGTTGCGTGTTTAGTACTTCAGACCACCTCCGCGCTGTTGTCCACAGGGCTGGACCATTCTACATTCCCACAGTGGGTGACGGCTCCTTCTTCCTCGCGTACTTGCCGACTCTGTTGTTTCTGGCCTTTCCGACGCTCGCTGATGTGATGTGGAATCTCATTGTGCTTGTGCACTTCCTGACAGCGATAATGAGCATTTCTCTGGTATTCCTGTCGGCAGTCTGTATCTTCTTTGGGTTCTCCTGCCCATTTTTTTTTAAAGATTTATTTATTTACTGAGTGTATAAGAACTGAGGTGTAGGCTAGAGGTGAGGGAGTGAGAGGACTCCCCAGAGACGAAGTGGGGAGCAGAACAGGTGGATCTACTGGAACACAGGGGTGAGGGGAGCAGGGGGAGACAGGAGAGGTCTGCTGTGTCATGTGGGTCAGCGCCCTGGCTGGGGATTGAACTCGTGCTGCAGTGGCTGCTTATAGCTTCACAGTGCTACAACTTAACCCCTTGTACCACCAGGGGAGGCCTGGATATTGACTATTATCAAATGTTCTCTGCATTTATTGATATGATCATATGATTTTTATCTTTCCTTTTGATGATGACTTTTTGGTGCGGATGTTGAACCAGCCTTACAGTTCTGGAACAAATACCACAGTCAACGTGTACGATACCTTTGAAGCATTATTGAATTCAGTTTGCTAAGATTTTGTTGAGGGTTTTTCTATCTATGTTTATCAAGGATATTGGCCTGCACTTTATTTTCTTCATGATGTCCTGATGTGCTTGGAAGCATACTTCCTCTACAATTTATTTTGAAGAATCTGAGGACAGATATTAGTTCATCTCTGCAGATTTGACAGACTCATCAGTAAACATCTAATCTGGTCCCGGGCCTTTGTGTTTTGGATGACTTTTGATTGCTGCTTCAGGGTCCCTGGCTGTAAGGGATCTGCTCAGGCTTTCTGTTTTTACTGATTCAGTCTAGGGAGGTTGCATATGTCTAAGAATTTGTCCATTTCTTCTAGATTATCCAATGTATTGGAGTAAAGATGTTCATAGCACTCTCATGGTCCTCTGAAATTCTGAGATTTCTGTTCTAACTTCTCTTTTGTTCTAGTCCTATTTATTAGAATTTTCTCCCCCCTTCCCCTCTCTGAGTCCTGCTAGAGAGGCAAAGGATTTCAATAGACACTTCTCCAAGTAAGATACACAAATGGCCAATAAGCCCATGAAAAGATGCCCAACATCATTAATCACTAGGGAAATGTAAATCAAAACCACAATGACATCACTTCATAGTTACCAGGGTGGCTGGTGTGTATAAATATATAATTAAAAACGAAACAAAATATTAAAAAATAACAAGTGTTGACAAAGATGCCGAGAAACTGGATCCTTTATGCATGGTAGGCAAGAATATAAAGGGATGCGACCTCTAGAGAAAACAGTTTTTCAAAATACAGAACTATCAGATGCCCTGACAGTTCTAATTCTTGGTACACACCCAATAGGAGTGAAAGTTGGGACTTGGGCAGCTTTTTGTATACAGTATTCACAGCAGTATCCACAACTGCCAAAAGATGCAAACAATCCAAAGTGTCTGTTAGCAGATTAATAAACAAGATGTGACAGGTGTGTGTATACGTATGTATATGTATGATTAGTCAGCTAGAAAAAGGAATGCGATTTTAGTAAATGCTACAACATGAATGGTCTTTGAAAACATTATGCTTAGTGAAATAAGCCAGACACAGAAGGACAAGAAATGTAAAATTCCACTTATGTGAGTTACTTGGTATACAGGAAATTCATGGGGACAGAAAACAGAAGAGAGGTTGCTAGGGAATGAGGTTTGAGGAAGTGGCATGTTTGGGAGGATGAGAAAACTTTGGGTGTAGAGTGAGGTGATGATTACACAATGCTATGGATGCACTTAATGTCACTAAATTGTATACTTAAGAATGGCTAAAATATGGGCCTCCCTGGTGGTGCAAGGGGTTGGGCACCGCACTGTGGGGCTTCCACAGCCACTGCAGCATGAGTATGATCCCCGGCCAGGGAGGGGACCCACATGGATGACACAGCAGACCTCTCCTGTCTCCTCGCTGTCCCCCTCAGCAGTGTGTTTCAGTCACTCTGCCTGTTCTGCTCCCTCCTCTGTCTCTGGTGGATCTTCTCACCCCCACATCTCTGGCCTGTACCCCAGCTCTTGTATGCGCAAATAAATAAAACCTTAAAAAAATTGGCTAAATAATAATATATGCAGTAATAAAATATATACCCAAAGAAAATGAAAATGATCACACAAAAAACTGACTCTGAATATTCATAGCAGCACTAGTCATAATAGCCAGAAAAGGGTAATAACCCAATAAACTGATGAATGGATCAACAAAACAGTATATTCATAGAGCGAAATATTATCTGGCAATAAGTAGGAGTTCTGTTAAAACTGGAGAGATTCTAAAAATATTGGTGGATCATCACCATGACCATATCCTGGTTGTCATGTATCAGTTTCGCAAAATATTACCAGTGGGGGATTCTGGGAAAATAAGGGATCTCTGTATTATTTCTTCTGACTGCATGTGAATACAAATGTCTCAATTAAATTTGTATAAATTTTCAATTAAAAAAATTGTTCCAAAAAAAAAAATTGTTCCAGAAGGCGACACTGGCTGTAATCTGAAAACGTTCAGTGGAAGATTGATCTAAGTTTTTATGCCAAAGATCTAGTTACTCGTAGGAAAGTTTTTGAACGTGCCCCTAAAAAAGAAAAGGGAATGAAGTGGTATTATGTGTTCCAACATGCATGAACTGGAAACATCCTAAGAAGTCAGCAAAGTCCTAGGTTGATGACGCCGTTGATCGGAAATATTCAGAATAGGCCAATCTACAGAGACAGGTGTGTACTGTGGTTGCAGAGTTGGGGAAAACTGCTAATGATGATGGGTTTACTCTGGGGGTGATGAAAAATGTGCTAAATCTAGACTGTGATGACGACTGCACGATTGGATGACATACTAACACCTACTGAATTGTTTACTATAAATGAGCCAACTGTATGGTATGTGAATAAAACATATCCATAAAGATTTTTAAACACTGAGCCATGTGTCTTATTCAACACCCTGAATTTCTGTATTTCTTTTCCTGATCTTATTAACACTAGGATAAAGATCACAAATGGTGGAAATGTTTAATCGTTTTGTATGATCTTACCAGTGAGTAGTTCTATCCATGTTTGGACAGTTTCTGTGGGTTCAGTGGCTTTGATGTGTTTGAGAGTTTCATCCAGTAAAACGTCACCTGTTGGGCTGTCTGACCTTAGCAGAACCTTTCAGGAAAGAGGCAAGGAACCTGGTTCATTCACTTCATTCAAATTAAAATCTGTCAATATACTATACATTATTGGTTAAGGGTTGTAGAAAATGCGAAAAAGCAGTATAACATACTGTCCCTGTCCTCAGAAGTTTAAAATAATACAGGCTGAGAGTCGGGAGACAAAGTGACATTTGGTCCCTGGTGATAAAATGGATATCACTGATAATAAAGGAAAGATTCAATAATAATTCTGAGTCTGGAACACCATCTTGAGAAACCATTAATTCTTGTAAGCGCCACAGTGAAATGTCCAGCCATTAGTTAAATATGCTCCTGGCTGGTGGAAAAGCAGGACTAATAATGTGGGAATTAATCTCACAGAGATAACAGATGAAGCTGGAAATAAATGATATCTCCAAAAGGACAGAAAATGATGTAAAGGCATACAAACCGAGACTCAGACGTTAAGAAATGGAGCGGAGCAAGTAGGGTACAGCCAGGGGAGCAAGAGGGCGTAGCATAGCAAAGGCCAAGAATGGAGAACGTTTTAAGTAAGAGGAGGCGGTCAAAAGTGTCCAGGGCTACAGAGAGGTTAAAAGGGAAAAATAAGAAGCGGATGATACCTGCGAATGTAGCTTCGGAGCGTGGAGGAAGATGACAGTGAAGTTGTGAACGGAAAAATGAGTAGGAAGGAAAGGCAGACATGGGTGGACTTCACGTGCTGGAGAGGTCAGCTGCAGATGGAAGGAATCGAATGGCTGCCTGAGGATGGCCAGAGACAGGCAAGGACAGCACCTGAGCCACGTGTCTGCCCGCACATGCGCTGTCTCACAGCCTGGCCAGAGGCGCAGAGTCCCGGAATGTAGACGTGGTTTCTCTGCGTTAAAGGGGAACACAAAACCACCGACGTCCCGGAGCCCTTTAGACCGCGGGTGCTGTCGGGTCAGAGTCCCCGGCGGCTGTGCCGCTGGGATGGACCTGGTCTCAGCGCTCACACCTTCCTGCTCCTCGGGCCGGCCCGCGGGCATCTGCCTTCCCCAAGTAAGAGCACGTTCGCAGAGCACGCGGTACCTTTCTGTCCAGCAGCCGCTTCTTGCGCATGGTGGGGGGCTCCAGACAGATTCTACCCCGCATGGCCAGCTCTATCAGGATGCCCCCGCGGAGGCCCGAGGAGATGCAGTCATTCCAGAAGGACGTGTAACCCTGCAAAAGGGGAAAGAGGAGAGACTGTTCTGAAAGGGCCGGGCTGCAGCAAGCACCCAAGGTCCACTTCGCCGGGATGGTCCCGTGTCAAGTCACAGACTCAAAGCACAGCAGTGTGACTGCGTCCGGCTTCAAACTACTCTGCGAATTCCTGTGGCTCGGCTGTTACTAACTGGCATGTCAAATTAAAGTTTTGAGAACTTGGGCTTCTTTGAAATCCGTTTCCGTGACACTCTACATTTTGGAGTAGGACACAAGTTACATCCAGTAGAAGATGGCCTACATCCCATGGCGCTTTACTCCTCCGGGATAGCTGTTCACAAGCATTTTGATGGCTCCGTAGTGAAGTCCCAGCCTGCCATAGAGGAGAAAGTGCCGCGGTGTGTTAACCTTAACGATGTTCTCAGAGGTACAGTGGAGACACTAATCGCTTTATAAGTTTGCTGTGCGGGATAAATGAGATGGTACATATAGGAAGCCTTAAGGTAGTACCTGGCAACTTAACTATTAATTTCCCTTTCTCAGGAGCTCTAGGGGACACAGCAGAGGGAAGAAATACCACTGTTTTAAGGAGCTGAAAGGCTAGCTGGAAATAATGCAAAGTTCCACGATAACATATAAGTTAAATAAAAGCTCAATCGAAAATGCAACGAGAGACAGGCTTTCATAACTGCTAAGTTCGGTTTGAATGAGAAGTTTTCAAGTTACAACTGGTCAGGAACTCTTAGGGGACCTGCCTGGGGTTTGAAGAATAGGCTGAGTTTGGTAGAGGGAGGGTGTTCCCGATGAAGGAAATTCTTCAATTCTTTATCTTTTGTTAAAGATTCATTTATACGCACAAGAGCTGGGGCACAGGCCAGAGTCCAGGGCGGTGAGAGGATCCACCAGAGACAGAGCGGGGAGCAGAACAGGTGGATCTACTGAGACACACCGCTGAGGGGAGCAGCGGGCAGGACAGGGGAGGTCGCTGCGTCCTGTGGGTCCCCTCCCCGGCTTGCAGCAGGGATCGAACTCGTCTGCAGTGGCTGCAGTTTGCTTAACCCACTGCGCCAAAGAGAACATTCAAAGCAGCAGTGTCAAGGAAGAAGACCTCAAGCACACTGAGCGACTGAACTAACTCCACAACGTAGCGCAGTCAGAGGGCAGGCTGAGTGGGGCCAGACTGGAAGGCCTCACGCTTTGAGCTTTTCACTCAAAGTCAAGTTGAAGCCTGCAGGTTCTGAGCAAGGAGCTACAGGAGGACCCACCAGAGTTCTCAGAACAGCTTGGCCCTCTCTGGCTCTGGATGTGGCACCTCCTCTCACCGGGAAGAACCTGGGTGAGATGTTAGCAGGGAGGTTCTACCACAGCTGAAAGCATTAATAAAAGGTCAGAGTCAACCAGTGTGGTTTGCTTACATTACTATACATTACACTACTTACTATACTATTACTTACTATACTAATCATTACTGGTTACTTCCCTGTAAGGGCTGCACTTCTATTATTGACATTGTGAAGATAAGTAAATTAAGGTTTGTGGAGTTTATCTAACACCACTGAGGTTACAAAGCTAAACAGTGACAAAGAATATATTAAGATAAAAAAAAATTCCTCCTTCCCTCTTTAATGACTTTCAAGTTCTGAACACTTTCTTTCAGATTTACTTATTTACGCATATAATAACTGGGGTACAGGCCAGAGGTGTGGGGGGTGAGAGAACTCGCCAGAGACAGAGTGGGGAGCAGAACAGGCAGATGGACTGAAATCCACTGCTGAGGGGAGCAGCGGGGAGACAGGAGGGGTCTGCTGTGCCACGTGGCTCCTTCCTTGGCTGGGGATCGAACTTGTGCTGCAGTGGCTTCACAGTGTGGTGCTTAACCCCTTGCACCACTAGGGAGGCCCTGAAGTTCTGAACTCTTTAGGAACATTATTCTTGAATTTTAATGTGCATGGTAATTAATATTAAAATACAAGATACAATTTATTTTTATTATTTTTTTAAAGATTTTATTTATTTATGCATACAAGAGCTGGACTACAGACCAGAGGCACGGGGGTGTAGATTTACCAGAGACAGAGCAGGGAGGAGAAGGACAGTCAGATCAACCAAAACACACTGCTGAGGGGAGCAGCGGGCAAGGCAGGAGAGGTCTGCTGCGCCCTGTGGGTCCCTCCCTGGCCGGGGATCGAACTCGTGCTGCAGTGGCTGTGGAAGCTCCACAGTGCGGTGCTCAACCCCTTGTGCCACCAGGGAGGCCCATACAATTTATTTTTTAAAACAAGTCAACATTTTAACCACTCTCTTAGTTCAATGTTTTATCCCTTTTTTTAATCACATAAGACATTACTATTAGCATAACATTGTTATGCAGGTTAGCACTTGCTGCATTAACTCAGATGCTTATCAGTTTCTTTCCTCTCCACTCCTTCTTGTACCTCAGCTCTTTCCGTGTCCTTTTCTTCCTTCCTGAAGTAGCATTTCTTTAAATCAAAGTCTATTGAAGGCAAGTTCTGTTTTATGTATCTGACATGCTCTGTCATTGTTCTTGGAAGCTAGTTTCTCTGGACATAAAATTCTAGGTTGACAGAACGATCAGCACTGAAGGTTTAGCCTCCATTCTTCCAGTGAGAAAGCTGTCATTTCCACTGATGATGGCTTCTTTGCAGGTGATTTGTCTTTTTTTTCTTGTCCTTTAAATTTTTTCTTTGTGTTTTATGATTTGGCTATAGTATCACTGTGTGAGAACTTACCTTGGTTTAGACTTCCTAGACTGGTGAGTTCATTTCTTAAGTTCTCAGTTCTTATTTCTATGAAATTTTGGTTCGCTTCCATTTTCTTTATTCTTCCATTCTGAGACTTCAATATTTTCTATTGCAATTTCCATGCCTTTTACCCTCTTTATGTATTTTCTTTGTCTCTAATTCATATCTGACTTCAATTTATTCTCTTCATCTGTATCTATCATGTCAAAGTAACCCTGAGTTTTGTTTTTTTTTTTCAACTATTTTTCATTTCTAAACATTCTATGTTGTTTTCACATTTTCCTGGTCATTTGTTATTTCTTTTAATTGTCTACTTTCTGATTCTTTTATTTCTTAAAAAATGTTGAATTTTAGGGCCACCCTGGTGGCGCAGCAGGTTGAGCACTGCACTGTGAAGCATCCGCGGTACAGTGGCGCAAGTTCAATCCCCAGCCAGGGAGTGACCCACAAGGCACAACAGACCTCTCCTGTCTCCCCGCTGCTCCCCTCAGCAGTGGATTTCAGTTGATCTGCCTGTTCTGCTCTCCGCTCTGTCTCTGGTGGATCCTCTCAACACCTCCCCCCCCCCGCACCTCTGGCCTGTGCCCCAGCTCTTATATGCATAGATAAATAAATCTTAAACAAAATGTTGTATTTTATATTATCTGATCATTTTAATACTTGTGGTCACTGAATGACCAACTAGATGTTATTTCTGCTGGTTCTTTCTCATGGTTGTTCCTTTCTCTGTATGCTTGATATATTAAATTTAGAGGTCCATTTTTAATTTTTTTTGAACTTGAGAGATTCTGGAGGCCTCCATTGAAGACGCTTTCCTTCAGGAAGAAAGATCTGTATTTGCTTCTAAGGAGAGTCAGGCATTGGTGTTTGGGGCATGGCACATCCAGAAGCACATTTAATTCTAGCTCTCCTGTTTCATTAACCCTAAGGTTTCTTCTTGACCTGCCAATTCCTCAGCCTCAGGGTTGGTACTTTGCCCCAGAACAATCTGTTTTTCATATTTGTTTATTACTCACCTCTAGGATTTTAATTTTGGTGTTTGTTTGGGGGGCCTGAAGATACAATTCTCTCCAAAGGCCCAATGACACATTAAAAATTAAGTTTATTCAAGACTTAACATCTGACCACAGCCCTGCCAGAATCAGGAGTCTTGAGCCCCATTTTTCCCATCAGAAGCCAGGATGATCTTTAAGCTCAATTCTAATCATGTAACTATTTTCCCTTCTGCTTAAAATTTTTTGAAATGCCTCTCTCACCCAAGTCCAAAGTCCTTCGAACAGCATTGAAACCAGGAGGCTGCTTACTAGTCTCCTCTTGGCCTCTTCCCCTAGAACTCTCTGTTCCAGCTTTCTGAAACTATTTTAAGTACTCTTTTTTTCTTTTTAAAGATTTCTTTATTTTTGCATTCAAGAACTGGGTATAAGGCAGATGTATGGGGAGTGAGAGGACTCACCAGAGACAGAGTGGGGGACAGGACAGGCAGATGGACTGAAACACACTGCTGAGGGGAGCAGTGGGCGAGGCAGGAGAGGTCTGCTGCGCCCTGTGGGTCCCCTCCCTGGCTGGGGATCGAACTTGTACTACAGTAGCTGCAGACAGCTTCCTAGTGTGGTGCTTAACCCCTTGTACCACCAGGGAGGCCCTATTTTAAGTACTCTTAATACATCTTTATTTCCTACTGGCCCTTGGACATGCTGCTCTCACTGTCTAGAAGCAGCAGTACTCGCCTTGCCCTAACCCCTCCCCGTTCTTAAGGTTCTTAAGTGTTGAGAACCACTTAAAGTATCACGTCTTTCATATAACTTCCTCTAACACTGTCTTTCCCTCCACCCCACCCTCTGGGTAAAGTTCCTCACCTGGGTGTGTCTTTAAATACCTATCATTTATTGTATCAAAATCAAATGTCTGACCTCAGTAGACTACAAATTCTTTAAAGAGAGAATATCTGGCTGATATATTTCTTTTTTTTTTTAAAAAAAAGACTTATTCGTTTATGCATACAAGTATTGGGGTACAGGCTAGAGGTGTGGGGGCGGTGAGAGGACTCACCAGAGACAGAATGGGGAGCAGAACAGGTGGATCTACTGAAACACACTGCTGAGGGGAGCAGCGGGGAGGCAGGAGAGGTCTGCTGCACCATGTGGGTGTCCTTCCAGGAACCGAACTGGTGCTACAGAGGCTGCAGTTTGCTTCATAGTGCATTGCTTAACCCACTGCGCCACCAGGGAGGCCCTGATATATTTCTTAATAGATGTTTCTTGAAAGCATATACTTATGATTGAAAGCAAATACGTTAACCTGATTAAATCTCAGCATGAATCATAAAGATCCTAGACATAGCCAAATTTCTAAGGTCTAATTTTAGACTCAAAGCTGGGATTAATTCCTTCCATTCCCAGCCTCAAGGCTACTTCAAATCATACTTGTAACTTCTCTTTTAAAGAGTAGGCTTTTCATTTTTAAATTAATACTTGGTTTTATGTAACTTACATGCGTAATTAAGGTTAAAGTATAACTTATTCACATATATTATTTACTGAGGCATAATCTTGATGTAATCCTGGTGACGTTTAAAAACTCAGCAGGTGTGCAAATACTTCATCAGCAATCTAAGGAGTTTCTTATTCTTCCTGATGATATAGCTTCTGTTCCAGTGACAGAGATGTCAGATGGTAAATAGATCCATAAATGAGAATCACTAAAAATAAACAGTGGAGACAGGATGTAGAAACTGTACACTTGTGCTGCCCTTCTGCATCATAGTATCTGAGTATGTAAAACTCTTCAAATGAGCTTTGTTAACTTTTTTTTTTTAAAGATTTATTTATTTATGCACACAAGATCTGGGGTACATGCCAGAGGTGTGGGCGGTGAGAGAATCCACCAGAGACAGAGCGGGGAGCAGAACAGGCCGACTGACTGAAACACACTACTGAGGGGAGCAGCGGGCGAGGCAGGAGAGGTCTGCTGCGCCCTGTGGGTCCCCTCCCTGGCTGGTGACTCAACTCGTGCTGCAGTGGCTGCAGTTCGCTTCATAGTGCGTTGCTTAACCCACTGCACCACCAGGGAGGCCCAGCTTTGTTAACTTTTTATTGAGTCACATGCCAAACAGAAAAAAGGCAAAAAATAAGCCTGTAGAACTTTAAAAAATAGTTACAGTTATAATTCTAAGTCCCATTTTCCTCTAATTATATCTATCTGCCTTTTAAAAAATATATCTTTATTTTCAAAAGTTATAGTAAGGATTCTGTGTTAAAGGCAATTGCTCTACTATACAGAATATCTAGCATATACACATTGATTTCATCATTCAATTATTAAATTAATTTAACCACTTCAACCACAGGTTACATAGATGAAAGAAAAGAGAAAGAGAAAAATTTTAGGCTCTATTAACACAAATGGAATTGCACATTGCCTCGTGGCCAATAGAGAATCTTGGAGGACTGACAGAATGAGATCTTTAGATACTAAATTGTTTTATTCTGGTTATAAAATTAATGTGATTTAAGGAAGAAGATCATGATGCCTTCCTGGTGGTGCAGTGGGTTAAGCACCACATTATGAAGCTTCAGCAGCCACTGTAGTGCGAGTTCGATCCCCAGCCAGGGAGAGACCCACAGGGCGCAGCAGACCTCTCATGCCTCGCCCGCTGCTCCCCTCAGCAGTGTGTTTCTGTCAGTCTGCCTGTTCTGCTCCCTGCTCTGTCTCTGGTGAGTCACCTCCCTCGACTCTGACCTGTACCCCAGCTCTTGAATGCATAAATAAATAAATCTTTAAAAAAAAAATACATGAGGAGTTAATGAACTGTTTCCCGTAAGGTGCACTTTGAGTACATTCTAGGATTTGATTCAAATTCTCATTTTACAAGATGTGATTTATTTTCAACTCTAGATCCTACTTCTCTGTCCACCCAGTCAGCAGAGAGGTTTCATAAGAGATTAGGCATTAACAGCCTGCCTTCCTGCCCCATGGCAGTGGGAATGAGGAAGTGTGACCTGGGTGTGATTCTGGTTTCACAGGTGATTTCAGGGGCTGGGGTGCGGTGGGGTGGGGTGGGGTGGGTCACAAACCAAACACAATTTCTCAATAAACCAGTGACAAGAAGATTGTATCCTTTCAGGGTTATTCAGAAAGCAGGAAAGATGCAGTTGCTAGAAAGGTAAGATCAGCATATTAGTTTTCTCAGTCTCCAGTTGAGCTTTTTCCCCTTTAACATAAAGTCATTGTCAAAACAACAACACGTATTAATGCGTCATCAGTGAAAAAGACTGAAAATAAAGGAAAGCAATTGGTAATCTTTGGATAGTTCTACATATGCTTTATTTATTTTTTTTAAAGATTTATCTATTCATGCATACAAGCACCGGGGTACAGGCCAGAGGTGCGGGGTGGGGGGGGGGGTGTGTGTGAAAGGATTCACCACAGAAAGCAGGGGACAGAACAGGCAGACTGACTGAAACACACTGCTGAGGGGAGCAGTGGGCACATTAGGAGAGGTCCACCGCGCCATGCGGGCTCCCTCCCCGGGGCCGGCAGCAGGGATCGAACTCTGCTGCAGTGGCTGCGGTCTGCTTCATAGTGCGTTGCTCAACCCACTGCGCCACCAGGGAGGGCCCTCTACATATGCTTTAAATCTCATTTTTTTTAAACTTCAGAAAATGTAATTTATTGCAGCACCAAAACCAGTAAGTCACATGACTTCCTTTTCCCACAATCTGTTGTTACTTATGAGAAAAGGGAATTTTCATCGCTACACACGGTCCACAGAGAACAGAAGGAAAGAGACAGTTGGAAAGGGGCTAAAATCCTGAATCACATTGCGGGCCCTAACTCTCTCTGCCTACAACTCTTTGAATGACTTAAAACAGATTTTGAAAGCTTTAATTAAAGGCAATTATGGTATAATCAGACATGAAAAGAGAAGGACTGTGTGCAGTTAATCCTTTTTGTTTGCAAATAGCTTTCTTTCCTGATTAAAAGCAGTATACATATACTTTTGAAAATTTGCAGAGTCCATAAAAAATTACTCATAAATTCCACCATCATAATAACCATTTGGGTGTATGTAAAATCAGATTTTTTTCATACATATACATACAAATATTTTTCATTGTGCCCATGTTTTTTCCAGCCCAAATTTTGGGGCTTTCTTTTATATAGTCATTTTGTGTTAATAAACCATTCATTTGGTGTTATAAACCTTCATAAAATACTGAAATTGTGAGAGGGGGAAATGTGTCCTTTTGTACAACAGGAAGTCAATAGGATATTGTCAAACATTTAAATGTAGTTAAGAAAACATCCCGATTTTTTTTTTTAAAGATTTATTTATTTATGCACACAAGAGCTGGGGCACAGGCCAGAGGCGCAGGAGGTGAGAGGACTCACCAGAGACAGAGTGGGGAGCAGAACATGCAAACTGAGTGAAACACACTGCTGAGGGCAGCAGTGGGCGAGGCAGGAGAGGTCTGCTGCGCCCTGTGGGTCCTCCCTGGCGGGGATCGAACTCGCGCTGCTGTGCCGCGGATGCTTCCCAGTGCGGCGCTCAACCCGCTGCGCCACCAGGGAGGCCCGAAAACATCCCGATTTTAAATTATGAATTTCTATGGCTTTTGGGAGACTTACTGTATCACATGGTGCAGTACGGCCCCCTTAACAGTGTCGATAAACTGCCGAGGAGGGATTCAGGCTCACAGGAGACTTGAGAGCCCTGAAGTTTGTCTCCTAGGCTGGTCCTTGGCATAGAGAGCCAACCGCGATGGAAAGAAAGCAGCACACCATACCAGAAAATCAACCCACATGCATCAAAGACTTAAGAAGTAACCCCGGAGATAGTAAAATCCTGGAAGAAGACAGAGCGGCGAGCTCCCTGACACTGACTTTGGCAATGTCTCTTTGAATCTGACACCAAAAGCACAAGCAGCAAAAGCACAAACTCAACGCGTGGGGCTGTCAAACCAACACACTTCTGCACAGCCGAGGAAGCCGCCGCCAAGAGGAAAACGCAACATCAGCGTGGGAGAACACACTTACAAACCACGATTCAAGAAAGAAAAGAAACTCACAGAGCTCAGCAGTAGAAAACAAATAACCCAGCCGAAAACGGGCCCCAGACCCGAGCAGACGCTTCTCCAAAGAAGGCATAGAAGTGGCAGGTGCGCAGTGTCACCACTCGCCAGAAACGCAGAGCAACACCACAGGCGGGGCAGCTCCGGCCCATCGTGACGGTGTCGTGACGGTCAAAAGCAAAGAGGTAAGGGATGCCACACGGCCAGGAAGGCCGGGGACGAGCGCTGGACGGCGCTGCTGGGAACACGGCCTGGGGCAGCCGCGGTGGGGACAGTGCGGTGGCCCCCCCAAAATTAAAATAGAACTACCCTGTTGCCAGCAACCCCTCCAGTCACAGGTCCAAAGGAAACCAGGCCGCTGTCTCAAGGAGCTGTCTGTGCTTCCATGTCCACTGGGGCCAGTACGGAACCCAGACAAGTACGGAGGGATGAAAGGATCAGGAAATGTGAGGTTTATATTGAAGTTATTATGTATGAAAAAGTGAAATGTGTTATAGATAGTATAACATTTATATAATTTTTGTTATATAAAAATTTTAGTATATAAGAACATTTTATATAAGGCTGCTTTATTCTTTTTTTTAAGAATTATTTATGCATACAAGAAGAGCTGAGGCACGGGAGGTGAGAGGACTCACCAGAGACAGAGCGGGGAGCAGAACAGGCAGACAGACTGAAACACACTGCTGAGGGAAGCAGTGGGAGGCAGGAGAGGTCTGCTGCGCCCTGTGGGTCCCTCCCTGGCCGGGGGTGGGGATCGAACTCGGGCTGCAGTGGCTGCGGTTTGCTCCACAGTGCAGTGCTCAACCCACTGCGCCACCGGGGAGGCCCCAAGGCTGCTTCAAAGAGGGAAAGGTGAAAGAGAAATGACTACTGCAAAACGTAACACAGGCAAAGCCCATCTTCTAGAGCTTTGCAGATGACGCGTTTGTTGCAACACCTTCCCCCAGTTGGAAGAGGAACCTCACCGAAGGTTCCGCGCACGTTTAGCAGGCGGGGTATTTAACCAAGGTGTGCACATTCAAGAAACGACAGCTCAGTGTGAACAAGACTGTCGCCTGCCCCCCTCCCTTACTCCTAAGTGATCATGTTTGTTCTGTACCTCACATCTCCAGTTTGCTCGTCCTCCCCTCCCCTGACCTGCTCACTCCCTTCTCTTCTCCCAGCTTCTCTGTTCCTTTTGCAAAACCCAAGTCTGCTCCCCGGGGGCTCTGGTTGCCATCCTGTTGTAACCTGTGAGCATATCCCGGTCACACCATCTATTGTAGAAGCAGGGAGTCACAGCTCAGAGACAGGAGCTAAGATCAGAAACCATCAACTTCACAAGGAACAAAAACGCCCAACTGAACACGACCGTTGAAAGTCCTGGGAACCCAGAAGTCCCCGGGCGCCCTGGGCCGCAGCACTGGCTCTACCGCAGCGCCTGAGGCCTGGGTGCTGCGGTGCCCCATGGCAGGGAGAAGTTGAGCTCCACAGTACGTTCTTCCAGAAGAGCAAGTTCTGAGGGTGGGAGGTGGGGTGGGGGGGTGATACCAAAAATTAACAACTTTGGGCTGTTCACTTAGTGAGAGACAGAACATTATGTGAAGCCGCCCTATTACTCTAGAGGCTCCTTTCTAACCGCAGTCACTTTGAACGTAAATTCTATATCTTATTGGCCAAATAACCACTGAACTTCGACTCCCATAAAGAGAGGTATTTGCTAGAGGATCGAGGAGGAGAAAGTACAAAATGTTTGAAAACTCTTAAGTTGCCCAAACACAAATGCCACGGAGACCAATGAGACGAGGTGGCTCATGACACCAGGGCACCCAGAGCCCACACATCAGTGAGCGGGTTTTAACACCAATCCAGTATATTTCAGCACGTGTGTGTTGGGGGTGCAGCGTCTAGGGGGACTCAGGCTCTCAATGAAAGCGCTTAAGCTACATTTTCCTGCTACTAAGATGGACTTTGGCCTCCCAGCTTTCCCGTATACCAACAGTAAGTAACTGAGGTTATATGAATGGACATAATAAAAGTTTCTTTTTAAATATCCATTGTTAAACCCACAAAACCTGACAAATGAGTCCTCTTGATATTCTGGCCATAAGTACTGACAAGTGAGTTATTGTTCATTTTGTGCAACCAGGAAATAAAAGGTACCACCAGGTTAGTGACCTAACAAAATGGACTTTAACTCTGTTAATAATAAAATGTGTTTTATTAGTCGCTTTCAAAGAGGAGTAATTTTCTCCACTTATAGTCATTCATTGATAGCCTGTCTACTCATTAATTGTGACTAACTTTTTTAAACTCACTGATTAGTTCACTGAATTTTTTTAACCAGTTTTAACAAACCTTTTACTTTTATCCTCCCATTGCTCATAAATTATAACTGATGGCAGATCATTAGAAGCGTGAACAAAATTACCATTAACATACTATATAATTTAAAATAAAAGTTCTAGCCGGTCTTGGTTACGGCTTTTCTGCATGTATGACTAGTGTCACTGTTTATGCATGTATGACTAGTGTCACTGTTTACTATGTATGCATGTATGACTAGTGTCACTGTTTACTATGTATGCATGTATGACTAGTGTCACTGTTTACTATGTATGCATGTATGACTAGTGTCACGTAACTGAAAAGTGCAGGACTGTTTTCAGCAGCATCGTTCAGGGTGGAATCCTGAATGTCCATTAGACGCAGCAAGAATGGAGGTGATGTGCACGTGATGAAATACTTTATCACCGTGAACTGAACTACTTTTAATTTCTATGCAATAACATGGATGACAAACATCACATTGAACAAAATAACACATGACAGTGTTAACCCAACAGTACAGGGTTAAGAACAGCTAAAACTAAACGTTAGGGTGGGAACATACACACGTTAAAACCACAGGGAGGGCGCCTGAGACTAGCACCCAGGGAGCTAGCGGGGGTGGCCACACGAGTTGTGATTTAAAATTACTTGTTGAATTCTAAGTGTGTCTTCTCCGTGTCTCTGGATATGCCGTTTTTCCTGATTTTGGGAAAGTTGAACAACAACACACACAACTGGATGCCCAGCTCTGTTTGGGAACCAGGTGTCAAAACACCTGACTTGGTTCAGAGGCCTCGGACTGCTCTGAAGTGTCTGCTCATCCCACTTGCTCATCACTGAAACGACCACAAAGTGCCACTGAGGCTCTTCTCCCCAGAACCCGTCCCTTCCCACAGAACAACTGTGGTTCGTCTTCAGGACTCGGGTCAAGAGTGACCACCTCTCAGAAGTCTTTGCCGAGCCCTCCTACTTCCCTCCCTCATGACCACTTCCCCTCACTGCCTTTCCCCCTCTGTGGCCTCCGTGGCCCCTGAGCTGCCTGGCACCTGTCTGATTCCAGCTAACAGTGAGTCCCACATCCCGAGGCTGTAAACGGCCTCACGAGCAGGGACTACTGTATTGGTTCTCTTACTAGCCCTCACTTGACATAGAAGAGACACTCTTAAATGTAACAAATGAAAATACAGCCCCACCATTCCAATGAGCGATACTTCTGGTCAAATTTTGCTCCAGTGACACGAAAAATATGACGGCGACTTTGTGTCTCAGGGCGCAGTAAGCACTCAGCAGATGGCACTGCTGTGAGGAAGCTCTACAAAGAAGGGACGAGGGGAAGAAACACCAACCACAAACTAAGAAGTCATGGCCCAAAGCCACAAGCATTAAAAGGGCTCACTCCTCTTAGGAGCCAACTTAATAATAGAGATTCTAATAAAGAAGAGGTTTTATATACCAGTAATTAAGGCATTTAATTGAAGCATCAGTTGTACATGAGTTAATAATGTCTACATTAAAATTTTTACCCAAAGCAATAATGACAAACAGGCCTTTTATTGGAAACAAATGTAGGAACAGGAAAGGAATGTATTTTTTGGGTCAGGCTCCAGTTTGATTCTCAGTCAGGGCCAGAGTCACTGAACAGAGATAACACCTAGTTTTAAATGGACTGAGGTTACACTCTTCTGCATATATTATATATAAAATGTCCTGATTATTTTTACAAGACAATGAAGCTTAATATTTTAAAACCGGCTGAGGCAGCTTCTCAGAAGGCTCTTAAGAGACGATGAATGTAACAGCGTACGTGACCTGCTCTAGGACCTGCTGGTACTCCTCCCTCAGCCTACAGTTCCTGAAAGATTAGTGTCTCTGCTTTACTTCCTGCTTAAATGTCTTTTCAGACAGACTTTTAAATATTATAGCATTAGGTTTGCGATAGAATCTTATGGAAGTCTTCAGCAAACGTTCACTTTGGAAAAGAGTTCAACTTTGAGGATTCTTTTTGACATGTCACAAGCCTCAAACCACGTAAAGACAAGTAAATATACACATCAAAACATACACTCACCAAGAACTTAGAGCAAAAATATCATTAAGTCTTTAATTTGGACTGAAAGATTAAATGAACTCTGTCTGCTGTTTTCATGAAGCTGATCTTTCTTTTTTTTTTTACTTAGAAGGAAGGTACAGTCTGCCTGGCCCTCGCTGGGCTAAATCTAACTGCCAATTTTGAACGTCAGGAACGCCACCTACTTCACTCCTGCTGGTTTCTCCATCACCTCTGAAACGACCAACCTCATGATAGCTTTGCTCACCAAGGTTCTCCTGCCCAGAATGTGTCCCTCTCTCTCCATCCATGTTAGTTCTGCCCATTCTTTTTTTTTTTTGTATTTAATAAATGTAGATTTTATTTTTAAAAATTAATTTACTTATACGTGTTTGATAGCAGCTGTAGTCACCATGGAGTTCTCTCCACCATGTCACCCGTGCACCATCCCCCCAGTCCCTTGTGCTCTTTCTACCTCATAGCGGTCCCTCCCCACAACCCTCATGATGCCTTTGAATTGTCTTTCTCTTTTGGTTCTTCTTGTATTTTTTTTTTTTTAAATATATCTTTAACATCTTTTTTTTTTTTTTAAGATTTATTTATTTATGCATACAAGCACTGGGGCATAGGCCAGAGGTGTGGGGGGGTGAGAGGATTCACCACAGAGAGCGGGGAGCAGAAC
>JAGFMF010011956.1:524285-560984 GCA_019455555.1 Galemys pyrenaicus
GGCCCTTTTTTTTTTTTTTTTTGATGTTCTTTTCCTTGAGCCCTGTTTTTTGTTTCTTTATATCCCTCCTACTAGTGAAACATCTGATATTTTTCTCTTGCCTTTTGACTTATTCCACTGAGTATAATTCCTTCTAGCTCCACCCATATTTCTAGTTTATCTTTTTAAATTGCTGAATAGTATTCCGCGGTGTGTATGTGCCACATCTTCTTGATCAGCCCTGCCCATTCTTAAAGTTCAGTCTGTTCTTCTGTCTCCTGTTCTCCCCCATTACACTAACCCATGACAGTCATTCACTCCTCTAATCCCCCAGCCCTACTGTCCCAGGAAGGAGTAATTCTGCCATGGCCTTTGTTGTTCACTTCTTTAAAAATCTTTTGAATTGTGAAATATATGCATATACTTATGAATGTACAAAACAAAGGTAAAAAGTTTGATGAATTATCCCTAAATGAATATGAGGGAACTTCCGTCAAGTACAGAAACAGAAAACTGTTAAGTGTCCAGAAAGCCCTTTCTGGGCCTCCCTTGTGGCGCAGTAGGTTAAGTAATGCACTATGAAGCAAACCGCAGCCACTGCAGCACGAGTTCGATCCCTGCCGCCGGCCAGGGAGGGACCCACAGGACACAGCAGACCTCTCCTGCCTCGCCCGCTGCTCCCCTCAGCAGTGTGTTTCAGTCAGTCGGCCTGTTCTGTTCCCCGCTCTGTCTGGTGAATCCTCTCACCTTCCGCAACTGTGGCCTGTACCCCAGCTCTTGTGTGCATAAATAAATCTTAAAGAAAAAAAACTTCGTATGCATGGAATCATAAAGTACATATATGTATTTTGTATTTGGCTTCCGTCACTGAACATTATATGAGATTCATACACGCTCTGCAACTGCTCATTTTTATTCTGTGTAAAAAATATATATATACAAATACGGATACTTATTTAAATAAATGGATTATCCACTTTTATTCATCTGCTTCTGGGTTAATTTGTTAAAAGTACATGGATCTTGTCTCTCCAGCTACAATCCAAACTTGAGGATAAAACAGATATTTTACTTTTTACCTTAATATTATGCATAAGCAAAGCACATAATGGGAGTCCCCAGTTCCATGAAATGTTAAGTAATTTAAATAGTTTGAGACATGAGAAGAAAATGAGTAGCTGGAAATCAATGTAACATTTTTAGACAGTTATGTAGCTGGCATTTTGTAACAACCACTACTGCTTTACTAAATCAGAAAGTTTGAGCTCTCCTATTTATCAATTCTTGCTCTTCTGAGTCAACTGGAAGCTCAAAACTTGTCAACTAGTTAAAAAAAATAAAATTAGAACAATTCAGAAGGTGTTATCCACCCATCATTGCACAGTATCTCACCAATACTGAGTACCCATTAGGGTCACAGTTCTAAATAAACTCCTTTACTATTTTACTCTATCTCCTTAAATTGAATACGTGACCATAATGTAGAAGCACGCAAACACAAGTCCAAAGGCAGTTTCTCTACTGACCAGACACAAAAATTCTAGTTTCTAGGGTGGGCAGGAAATTAATCATTCCTATTCAAAGCGAAAACAAACCAAGCAGCTTTTTAATTCTAATCGCTCTTCTTACTGTAGAGCCAGTGAATGTTTCCTAGAAGCCAAGTCCACATCCCAAAAGTGTTTGTGCCACGTAATCTTCAGATCTCTCCTGACATTCTTTTGCTGAGTTAGTTTTGCTTTTTCATTTATTGATTTTTTCATAAAACTAGATCCTTATCAACTTTCTTCACAAATAGGAAAACACACTGGGCAAGGTTTTCTGATTTATGTATGTCTTGACCAAATCCACAGTCTCTCATACAAGTTTTAACGATACACAGGCCATACCAAGTTTTGTTCCAGTTGGTAATTTGACATGGAAAAAAAAATAGAAGAAGGAAAAAGTGATAATGAAAATCAAATGTAAAGTTTAGGACACAAGGTTATGGTGAACTGAGGAATGAAGGAGAAAAGAAGAGGCCTTACGAGACGCTTGTTACTGAATTTCTAGCTAAGGACAACTGAACAAGCCACATTCAGCATTTTAAAAAATTGAACATTTTATACATATTTCAGACCTCTTCATTAGGGAAGAATTAATTAAGAGAAAATATAATAAAAGTTAAATTACAAAGAAGGTTAATATATACTGTTGGTAGAAAAGTCACTTAAAGTTGGTTAAATCACTAGACTTGCTAGCTCAAGACTAGCTCTATTACAAATGTTCTATTAATAAGGGGAATTTGAGAACGCTGACATTCACTTAAAAACATTTTTTAAAATTAAGGGCCCGCCCTGGTGGCGCAGTGGGTTGAGCAACGCACTATGAAGCAAACAGCAGCCACTGCAGCACGAGTTTGATCCTTGCCGCCGGCCAGGGAGGGACCCACATGGCGCAGCAGACCTCTCCTGCCTCGCCCACTGCTCTTCAGTCAATCTGCCTGTTCTGCATCCCGCTCTGTCTGGTGGATTCTCTCACCACCCCACACCTCTGGCCTGTACCCCAGTGCTTGTATGCATGAATAAATAAATCTTTAAAAAAAAAAAGTGACCTTTAAAAAAAATTTTTTTTAAAATTAAAATAATGTTGTCGATATTGAACTGCTAAGGAGCCACAAAATAGGAAAGAAAAAAAGCTATTTCTGTACCAGAAGAAACATACCCATCCTTTGTTTTTGTGAGAAAGCAAGTGTTGACATGTTCCTGCCCTCCCCTTTAAAATACTTCTCCCTAAAGCTCACGAAGACTTCAAGGTGGGCCCCCTTTCTAAGTTCAATACCATCCGTCTTGCTGACAAGAACAAAAATTGTAGACTGCGCCATATACTGTTTTGCATTCCCTGAACATCTGGGGTAATCTTATAATGGTATTCCAATTATATTCTGGCTAGTCGCCGTGCAGGGCATCAGCCACACTCCAGAATTCCTCGGACCCCCGGATGGATGGAGCGCAAAGCTCAGGCCAACTTAGCACTAAGGAGAACACCTACAGATCCTTCCTAAAAGCATCCCAACACAGAAGTGTCTCCGGGATGACCGAGCAAGCGCAGCGCAGTACCTCTTTATCTTTCAGCCCCAGCAGCAGCACTTCTTCCATCAGGGTGAGGCGGATGTCCTTAGAGTCGCCAGAGTCTTCGTTGTCTGGACTTCTGTCTTGAGAAGTGTCTTCCTCGCTCTCCACATTCTTGTCGGAGTTCTTGCCTACCTCAGTGCGACGGGCCCGGTGAGTTAAAGTGGTCATTCTCGGCTCTTTCTAGAAAGAATGTTGAGAAAAAAACCTGTATGTGAGCTCATGTAAATCGACACAAGTAGACATTCATACCCGCATCATAAAAATGCAAACGAATATTTACAAACTTAAAAAGAGAAAGAAGGCATAACGACTAGGAAAATTATATGGGTAACACCAAATATTTTCCAGAGTGTAACAGGCATTCCAAAGGCACAGACAAGACATTAGTTATGCTAAAGATTAGTAGAAATGATCACCTTTAAGCCTTCTGATTTCTTGTGCATAATCTATACCTCAGGAGTAAATGTTCATCATTTACTCTCACTCTCAATGTTCTCTCACCAAGTGGATCCCCCTCTTAAACAATATGGAACAGCAAAAAAATTGTCAGCATCCAGTCCCCCCAGACACATAATTTATATGGAACATTATAAATCAAACACAAAAATACAAAGTAAAAAAATAACAAAACTAAACAGAAATACATGTTCTACTATTTCTTCCCATACCCTCCTGACTCATACACTCACTAGCCTAGAGTACAGGTCAGAAAATAACGTGTAGTAATTCACTATATTACTTCGTAAACCTTTGTCTTCACCCCTGGCTAGTTACTTTGCAAATTTACAAACAGCTGCCAACAAGAAGTACCGGCAAGAGAGTGTTAAAAGATGAGCAATTGTTTTTTCAGTTACAAAAAAACCAGAAGCTATGCCCTTTCATACCAAGTACTGGAGATGTTTTTCTGACTGAGTTTCAAGCTGGAACACTTTATTTTGGATACATGTAGATGTTGGTGTTTAAGATGATCCACAATACACATTTGAAGCAGCGTCACTTCGAGAGCATCTTTCTCAGGCGCAAAGGAGAGCACTGGGCTTGAGTCTGGGTCCCGCTCTACCTTCCAGCGGCGGCCCCCATCCCTCCCGCCGTGCGCGTGGCCACCAAACCATTTCTCAAGTACGCCGGGCCTTCTCCACCGCGCTCTCGCGCATGCTGGGGGTTCTCCTCCCCCTTTCCCTTTCTGAATTCCACTCACTCCTCAGAGGCCCGTGAAGAGCCGCTGAACGGCGCCCGTGAAGTCTTTTCTCCACCACCCTTCCCTCAAGTGCAGAACCGGCCTCCTCTCGGCGGTGCTTGCACGGACTCTGCACTTCCTTCTGGGGTATACTGTCTCTCTCTGGGCACGGCTGTCCCGCAACCATAAACTCCCTGAGGGCAGGGATACTGTCTCCTTGGGTTTTGCACCCTCCCTAGGAGCTAGCGCCATGTCTTTAACGTTGTGTCTGCGTGGCAACTACACCCCGAGGAGAAGGCACGCTCGGAAATGCACGTGAACGTTTAAAGCAGAGACACCAACGGAGCGACTTCAGAAGAGTCTGCACAGTGCTGCATGTCGACCACAGTTCTTGGGGGGAGGCGGGAGAGGCGTGGGGGAAGAGAACACGGAACAAACGCTTAAGGACCCGAGCCCCGCCTGACACTGTGAACAGAGATTTCCAACCAATGCAGGGCGCTCCAAATTTTAGGGGGCTGGGGGGCTTGAAATAAAAGGGCATATTCTTGGAGGAATGAGTCCCCCGGCATTTCCTAGTTAACAATCCAATTCGAAAACAAATGGCCCCCAAATAAAACCTCCCTTTCCCGTTGGAAGAACGGGTTTTTTGAACGTTAGGAAATGTGTTCTCCCCTCTCCTTACCTGACGTTCCTCCGAGGGGTGGCCGGAAGCAGGCTGCAGCTTGCACTCAATTTTCGGGGGACACCTGCTCCCCCCACCCCAACCCCCGCCCCAGCAGGTTGGAAACTTCGCCGCCGCGAGCGCGCAAACTTCCTGCTCCCCGGACGCGGAGAAGGATAACACCGGCCTCCCCGGATCGCTAGGCAACCTACCTTAGTGCCGCGCGCCCGGCCAATCGGGGCGCGCCCGGGCGGCGCCCCGCCAATCGGGGCGGCGGGGCGGCCCTCCCCGGCTGTTGTGTTGCGGCCCCGACAAACCCGCGCGCGGAGGCAGCCTTCGGCGCAGGCTGACAGCCGGTCAATCCAATGGAGGAGCCCGGGAAGAGGAGGAAGCGGCTGCGCGCCCCACCCGCGCCGAGCCGGCCAATCACCGCCCCCGGGGCGAGCCCCGCGCCGGCCCCCGGGCTCTGACGGCGGGGTCGGCGGGCAGGTGCGCCCGGGCGGTGTGCGTGGGCGCGGGGGCCGGGCCGGGGAGGCGCTGGCATCTCTCGGCGATCGAGCGCCGCGACTGGCCCGGCCCTGTAGCTCCTGTTCGGGAGACCCTGGTCGGGATCCGCCGGTGGACGCGCGCCGGCCTTCCGAGGACGTGGGTGGGCGCGTTCCAGCGCGGCGCGCCCAGCGCTCCAGCAGCCCCGTCACTGGCAAACGGAGGGGCGCGCGGGCTTCGACACTGGTCCTCAGTGCCAGAGCAAACGCCAGGTTTTAAGACTTCCTGTCTACAGCGAAGGAAATGGCCAAGGCTGGAACCGGCCCCAGCTTTTTCCTGGAAGCACAGAGCCGCTCACGCAACACCCAAAAGTTCGAGGACGTGTATTCAGCTCCTGCAAAGGAGCAGCCGCTGAAAGGACCTCGAGATGTGCGTGCAAACACTAGCTAATTAAACAAGAACCGGAAGCCACGAAAGAGTCTAGCTGCTAAACAGATTTTATTTATGCTACCCAAATCAGTTTTGTCCTGCTGTAAAAACTGTTTTTCCAAAGGCAATGCACCAAGTTTTAATTTTACATTATATGTTATGTTACTCTACTACATCAGAGTGCTGAAGAACACTGCTTTAACAACAGAACGACAAGCATAGTTCCGTGACTTTTTTTAAACATAAATACCAAAATAAACATTAATATCAAAAAATGACTTCACAGGCCATAGGTTCTTGTATGTTTAAAGGAAGTATCCATCAACACGGAAGGCAGAGCACGCTGAGTAGATAATAAACAAGATCAATTGTAAAGGAGGCACCTGGTCTCAGATAATGAGGGTGACAGTATGGAGCTAAGACTCATGTTAGTGTACTAAGTGCTTACGGCCACACATAAATTTTCATATCACGGCAAACACACCTTTAAAATTAATGTTGAGAACTCTGCAAACGTGCAGAAAATAATTTTTATATATGTTCCTTTGGTTCACTAAACTTTCTTCTTTTTGGCACTGACTCTTGACTAGAAGAATCAAGATGATGAAGGACCTGCCAAAAGAAAACAACTACTAAGAATTGATACTTCGCAGTTTAAACGTCTTAAATTTTAGATCTTTTTCTTGTGTCTGGGTTTTTCTTTCTTTTTTGATTATAGGTAGCATAACGGATTTCTGTTAACACGGGGCACCTGACATAGTCCCATGTCCGGTGGCAGTGGAAGTACATGCTGGCAAAGCATTAGGTCTTCATTAAGGTTGTTGGAGTAGACAAATAGGCTTAACATTGTGTCTTCAAAACAGCAAAAATATACTGCTTCTTGGCAGTTCTTATACTGTTCTTATCCGTTTAATATCTGAGAAGTCCTCTATCTGAGGACCCTGTATCAAACAGATTTTTGGAGCAGGGAGATGGAGGAGGAGCTTACTCCTTCACTCCAGGCATGGATCTGGTATTGCAGTACTTCCAGGAACGTGAGCTCCCCCAGGCCCGGGGAAATAAAAAGAAAAAAAGATTATAGTAAAAATATCTGGGGGGAAACAAGGGGAAAGGTTTTAAAATGAATGGCAAGTGGAGAAACATTCCACGTTGGCACCATTTAAGATTTAAATCAATCTTCCTCTTGCATGCCTGGCAGACAGTCGCTATTCTGGGAACACTTTCGAATGTATGGGAAGGACACATTCGAACACTAAGATTTCCTCAGTTTTGAACTTTGAATTTTTTTTTCTAAAAGATTTATTTATTTATGCATATAAGAGCTGGGGTACAGGCCAGAGTTGTGGGAGGTGAGAGGATTCACCAGAGACATAGCCGGGAACAGGACAGGCAGATGGACTGAAATCCACTGCTGAAGAGAGCAGTGGGGAGACAGGTGAGGTTTGCTGCGCCATGTGGGTCCCCTGGTGGGGGGAGGGGGCTTGAACTCATGCTGCTGTGCTGCAGATGCTCCACGGCCAGCGCTCAACCCGTGGTGCCACCAGAGAGGCCCTGAACTTTGATTTTTCTGTAAAAATCTCACAAAGGATTATACTTCATTATGACTGTAGAAAAAGTCAAGGTTTAATAATACACTTGGAAAAATTACAGAACCTAGTGTATTAATGAGATGTTGGAACAGTCAATTCCCTTAAGATATGTAAATTGAAAACAGTAACAAACAACTATATTTTGAGGTTACCCCTTTAACATTTGATTTTTAAAAAGAGTCTTAGTTGTCTAATTTTAATCTACTACTACTAAAAAATCTTGTTGAAAAATATAAATATTTATCTCAGAAATGATAAATATACTATTGAAATTGGTAAAATAAGGTCCTACATATAAAACAATTGTTGAGATTCAGGTCAGGAAAAATGTTTTTCCTAAGTTACTAGGAGAAGATGCTTTCTTTTTAGGGAACATATGAAGTTGGTAACTTGTTTCTACTTTAATTCTGATTTCTAGAAAGTTCAGCTCAAACTTGTGGCCTAATTTTAGCTCTATTTAAATAAAGTGGCCTGAATATTCTTATACTGCCATTTTCTCATTCTACTCATATTTTTCCTGACACTGATTTTTAATGTATTTAATAAATTCCTCTTCAAATCATTCCTGGACTCATGCAACAAATAGTTACTTACATGAAAAAAAACACAACTAGTAAGCCTACCGCTTATTTATTTATTTAGGCCTTTTTTTTCCATTTTAATATTATGCTTATTGAGTTAATACTGATTTAGACACTGTATCTGTTTCAGGGATAGGTTCACCACCTCCACCAACGTATGTTCTCACAACATGTCATCCACCGCCACACGGCCTAACGCTCCCCTTCCCAACTTTCTGATAGTCTTTATCCTGCTGTCAGCTTTCAAGGGTTTATTTTTGTCTGTTCCTTTGCTTTTTTATATTTCACATGAGTAGAATCACCTGGCATTTGTCTTTATCCTTCTGGCTTATTTCACTTATCACCATCCTCTCTAGTTCTATCCATGTTGTCACAAATAGCTGAGGAGTATTTCATTGTAGTACATCTTATTCAAGTCACCCTAATTTTTAGAACCGAACACTTTTAAGCATTTGCTCATCAGAGATCTGAAATATATCCTTAGATAGTATCATAGAATTTTAAATTTAATCTAGAGTAATATTGATTCTTGCCATTTTATTCAATCTATATAGTATCATAAGACTTACTGTTTCCCCAGATTCGCGGTGACTTCTCTTCCGATTTTCTCTGGAAGATTTTATTGGTTGATTTCCATTAGCCTCCACAAAGATAGAATAATTACTAATAGGTTATTTGTCAAACAACAAACAACACTTCACTTTTCAACCATAGGTAACTACATGCAATAAAAAAAACACAACTGTACTGAGATATAATTCACATACCACACAACTGACCAGTTTAAAAGTATACAGTGTAATGATTTTAAGAAGGTCCAGGGGGTTGTGTAACCACCACCAGTCACTGGTACAATGATTTCATCCCACTGAGAAAACCTGTACCCTTCAGCTGTCATTCTCCTATTCCCCCATCTTCCCACAAGCTTTAAGATTTTCTATCTCTCTAAAAAATTCCTATTCTGAATGTTCTTTTTTTGAACTTTCAAATGAATGGAATCTCATGTGTGGACTTCTGAGACTGGCTTTTTTCATTTAGTATGTTTTCAGTGTTCACCCAAGGCCTGACATGTATAAATATTTCACTTTTTTTTTTTAAAGATTTTGTTTATTTATGCTGGGGTACAGAACTGGGGTACAGACCAGAGGTGTGTGGGGGTGAGAGGAGTCACCAGATCTGCAGAACAGGCAGATGTATTGAAATCCACTGCTGAGGGGAGCAGCGGGGAGAAAGGAGAGGTCTGCTGCGCCCTGTGGGTCCTTCTCCCCGGCTGGGGATAGAACTAGTGCTGCTGTGGTACGGAAGCCCCACAGGGTGGCGCTCAACCCCTTGCGCCACCAGGGAGGTCCTATTTCACTTCTTTTTATGGCTGAGTAATAGTCTATTTTATGGATGTACCACATTTTGTGTATCCAGTCATTTGTCGATGGACATTTACAGTCTTTCGACCTTCTGGTTGGTGTGAACGGTGCGATACATACAAGCTTTTGTTAAGTGAATACTGGGTAATAACAAGTTATTCATTGTCACATTATTATTCTCTGAAAGGACATACTAATTTTCTGATGCTTAAAATTAATTTTTCAGGGGCCTCCCTGGTGGTGCAGTGGGTTAAACAATGCACTATGAAGTAAACCACAGCCACTGCAGCATGAGTTTGATCCCTGCTGCCGGCCAGGGAGGGGACCCACATGGCGCAGCAGACCTCTCCTGCCTCGCCTGCTGCTCTCCTCAGCAGTGTTTCAGTCGGTCTGTCTGTTCTGCTCCCCACTCTGTCTCTGGTGAATCCTCTCACCTCCCTGGACTCTGGTCTGTACCCCAGCTCTTGTGTGCATAAATAAATAAATCTTCAAAAAAAAAAAAAAGAAAAAATAAAATTAACTTTTCAATGATAACTTCCTTAGTATATATACAATTAATTTTTTTCATTTCTTGTCCTTTCCTAACCTTAATTCAGTCATTATTGTCAAAGTCAGAGGTACTTTGGTAGGGAGTTCATATCCAAATGAAGAGCAATTTCTGAAGTGATTTTATGTCCCCAAACTATCTAATTTTATATTACAAGTAAATCTTGCTTTTTAAAATTTTAATTTAAAAAAATGCTTGTTTTAAGCACAATCAACTCACATGTGGAAAAAAAATCACATGGTTAGACTGGAAAACAACCTAAAGAGACACTTACCATTTTCTTCTGAAAGGTTTTTCCACTTCTTGTTTTGCTTTCAGACACATCAAGTTCAGATGTTTTACTGACTAACTGCTCAACCTAGAAAAGAGAGTGATTACAAAATCCACATAATAGAATAAAAGCTTTTTCACAGCACAATAATGAAACTGAAAATTCAATCAAAAGTTAGGCCTTGTTATGCTGGACTGGTGAAAACCAGTCATCCTGAGTTGGTTGTTACACAAAGAGAACAAGGTCGGGCAAGACGCTGCTACGAGTGCCCTTCAGAGGGAGGTCTCAATGATCAGCGGGAGCGGCTCTTCCAGAAGGGCAGCCACTCCCATCTGAGGAATGGGCCAAGCAGACAATGATCAGTCCCGTTCCTTTCAAGTTCGTTTTACTTCAGTCTGTGGTTTCAGAACTTCACTGTCTATGGAAAACATTATCAAGCATGTTCTGCTTCAAGGCAACAAAAATGTATCATGTACATTTGTAAATATAAAAATAATGTAATACATAAGTACTTCAGATTCTATTGAGCACAGAAATTGAGATCCCACCAACAGTACTTATGGTTATTACCAAACATTTCCTCATGCCTAATTTTCTTCTAGAAGATCCAGGATATGAAAAGAAATTCTGAGCAATAGCTAAAAAGCATATAAGCAGTAGTCTTTGGAAAAAAATAAATTAAAAGTGAGAACAGATTCTCAAGTTTATACCTGAGAATGAGAAACAGAAAAATCTGAATTTTCTTTAAATTTCATCTCCTCTTCCTTAAAAACTGAACTTGGTTCTGTAAACAACAAAAAAAATTAAATAGCAAATTTTATACTAAATAGTATAATTAAAATTAAATTGGAAATCAATTAGTCTACATTTTTATTAATTTACTACCTCTGGTTTCAGAACATCCAGGGTTTTTTCTCTGACCTTCCATTTTAGTTTCAACGTCAGAATCATCCTATATAATTACAAGAAAAAAATGTGTACAATTTCAAAAAGAAATTAAAACAACTGGCAGAGGTCATTGTGAACAAACTTGCTTATGTGAAGGTTAAGTATATCATGATACTACAACTACTGTACACTTACTAGAAATAAATTAGTGCTACAGCTGCTATAGCAAGGCCACTTATTTATCCACAGTATAAAATACTACCTTAAATCGCAGGGTTGCAACGTTCTCAAAATGGACAATGGTTCGAAGAACCTTATGCTTCTGTCGCATTGTGAGGGTACTGAATTAGATGGGTTCACCCAGCAAGCTACCGCTCGCACAGCTCTGGCATTTCATAGATGTCAGCACACACTCTGAGGATCCTCAGCTCTTGTGGGGGCGCCGGTGAGGGGTAAGCTCAGTCTTGATGTGGCAGAATTAGTAATGGCGTTAATGTCTACAGTGACCGGTCCCCTTGTGATGGGTCAAGTAGCTTTTAATATTTTAAAGACAGCCACGTAATTCCCAGCCGTATTTGCTTATAAAACAAAACTGGGATTTAGGTTTTGGGAAAAAATTTTCTTCTTTGCATAGTTTGAAAATTGAATTTTCAATTTGTAAGGATGCAGTCACAGAGCACAAATCAGTCTCCACACGTAAGTATTACGGGTATAATTTAGGATTACATGAGACAAGAGAAAACAACAAAGAGGGGATCGAAGAGTGATCTTCCGAATACTGACAGATTTTTGGGAAGTGAGGCAATAAAAATGCTTTTTAAATATACCTCTATTCATCTATTCATTCAACCAGTACAGAGAATGCACACAGCAAATCCAAGTGCTAGGCACAGGAGGACTACAAAGATGAGCAAGACACTTTTCCTGCCTTCCAGGAACTTCTAGGTTGCTTCAGGACAGACTGGCCAGACCCTGAAGAGTTCAAGCACACGCTTACATGAGCACCGAGCCGGGGGCTGAGGAGAGGGTTCCAGCATTAGTTGGGGGACTGGGCTAGTTCAGTAATTTTCAAAATTTGCTCCAGGCTAAGGGACTTCCTCAAAGTCACTGTGAGGGTAGGTGAGGTGCTGAGTTGTTGGGCCTTCAGGACCATTCTCTGTTTCACCGAGAACAGTTGTGCTTTGAAATTTCTGAAAATGATGTTGCTGTTAGCAAGGTAAAGAATTCTGAAACCACAAACCACGACCTTCCATAATGTCCCTTCCAACCTTGAGTTTATGATTATAAACTTATTAATAAATATTAATAAAAACTATTGCAGTCCTCAGAACTGAGTCAAACATTTGTTGCTATGCGTAGCGCTTCACGACTCTAACGTACACTCACACTCATATTGTGCTCCCCTTTGTTTCCTAGATCATCTTTGTCCATGAGGATTTTTTTAAGCGGTGTTTTTACATGTTTTGGGGATAATATGGTTGAATCAATGTTTTCCATTCGTTCTTTCTCAGTGGTCACTTTTACTTTGAAGGTGTGGAAAGGTGTTGGGACTTCCCCCACATTCAAGTACATCGGCTCCCCTTCAAATATCACCCCTTCGCAGTCACCGTCTTTAAAGCCAGGAGGCTGGTAATCTGGAGGCGTAACTGCAAAAGAGTACACGTAAACTGCTGTTCATGAAATCTAAGAAATCGTGCTGCTATTATAAAGTAAATGCAGACTAAGGCACATGAATAGTACAGAAGAGCAGACAATAAAAAATACAAATTATTCTTGTACTTCCACGTTGTGATTTCAGTCCCTAAAAGCCCCCTTGCCCCCACCCCCCTTCACTTGACTGGCTATGTGACCTTGAGGAAGTCATTTATCATCCTTGATTCGGTTTCCTCATCTGTCAACTGGGGGAAATAGCAGCATCTACCTCAGAGCGTCATTGTGAGCATTAAAAGATTTAAAGTGCAAAATGCTCAGGAGAGCACTGGCACGAAATAAGCACTTAGCAATGCTGCTTACTGTTGGACATTTATGTTCCTCTAGAAGATACTGTGCACGCAACATATATTTTTCATGCATATGTATTTCCTTACAAAACACAAATGGGATCATACTGCTATGCGCCTAACTGCTTTCAACATCTTTTCATGAGCTTTTAGCATTTCTTGACTAACTCTCAGCACATTCTTTTTATTTTTTTATTTTTTAAAGATTTATTTATTTATGCATACAAGCACTGGGGTACAGGCCAGAGGTGTGGGGGGGGGTGAGAGGATTCACCACAGAGAGCAGGGAGCAGAACAGGCAGATCCACTGAAATACACTGCTGAGGGGAGCAGCGGGCACAGCTGGAGAGGTCTGCTGAGCCATGTGGGTCCCCTCTCTGGCCGGCAGCAGGGATCGAACTCGTGTTGCAGCGGCTGTGGTTTGCTTCATAATACGTTGCTTAACCCACTGCGCCACCAGAGAGGCCCCAGCACATTCTTTTTAATACCTCGCACAGCACTGTATACACAGCAGTGCCCCCTTACCCACGGCACGTTCCAAGGTCCCCCAGCGGATGACCTAAACAATGGATACTACTGAACCCTGTGAAGAGTGTGGGTTTTCCCTTATAGGTACACCCACGATAAAGCTCAATGTATAAATTAAACACAGTGAGAGATTAACAACAGTAACACTAACATAGAACAATTATAGCCATAGTGTAATACCAGCTATGTGACTGCCACCTCTCTCCCTTTCAAACTATCTTACTGTGCATAATATTTTCAGACCGTGTATGAATATGGGTAACTTAAGCCGCTTGGGTACTGTGGGTAATGGAGGATGACAATCTAGATGGACCATAATTCATTTACTCAGTCCTCCACCGAAGGACTCTAATGGTTGTTTCTATGTTAAGCAATGCTATAATGAAAACCTTTATAACATATAACCTTGCATATTTGTTTAAGTTCCTAAGATAAATTTTTTGTTATAGACTATCTGGTTTATAAGTTTTACTGGTCTGGTAAGTGAAAAGCGGTCTCTCACTGTTTCATTTCTTTAATAATAAATGAAGCTGTAATTACATAATATAGGTACATTCCTATCATTGTAGAAGTTTGTGTATATTTTAAGTCTGTTTTTCAATCTTTTTCAAGTACTGATACAAATATGAATTTTGCACTTTCAAAAAATATACACTAATTTAGGCGCTTAAAAACCCTCGGGTGGAAACCAACTGTTTCAATAATGATACATCATACACCTACGGAGGGTAAGAGGCTCTACTGCAAATAGTACCTTCATCGTAGTAGAACAGTTTCATGGTCAGACAAACATCATTAGGTAGAGGACCCAGATTTTGCATCAGAACATATATCTTGCGAATGAGGAGAATACTTGCTTTCTTGGTGTCAGCAGATGACATACTAGATTCACTGGTTTGGTTTTTACTAGAAGAGAATCCCACAATTTATTTTATGAACACTGTGCCTGCTAATAACATAATTTCACATTTTACTATTTGAGATTCTTATTCCTATCACAGCATAAAGTTAAGTTGAAAGTTACCATAAATGCGTTTTAATGTCATTGTTACTAAATAATTAATATCACTGTTAATATCATTATAAGTGAATAACTTAATTTTACATAAATTAAATATGTATTCTATATAAGATGTTTAAAGAAAACAAATGATGCATTTTAATTCTATTTCTAATCACTCAAGCATTCAACAACTTTCTTATTCTTTGGTTCTGGTTCCACAATTAGAATAGTATATGATTAGCCACAGAACCCTGACTTGCATCTACTCCAAGGGTTAAATGCAAATTGCTTGTGAAGTTGCGGAATTGATCCTGAGGTTTTAGTTCTACAGTATTAATATGAGTGAGTGGTAATATGTAATAAAAAAAGAAAACTGAACAATACCTTATGAAGTCCATGATTGGTCCACTAACGGTGTACTTGAATTTAAACTGGTAACATTCTGAAATTGTCTTAAACAGAAAACACGCAGTTGTGTATCTGACATGCAAGTACTGCCTGCCAAGCAGACACAGGCTGCTTCTGTAGGACTCTAACACTCACTAACTTATTCTGCCGTGTTACTCCCTAGTGACCCACTGAAACTTCAAGTCCATACTCATTTCCCATGGCTTGGGATTTGAGGCTTCAGTCCTGGAGAGACAATCGTTTCTCCGTTCATTTTATAGCGCTTGTTGTACATCCCAGGAGGAAGGGCCTCCTCAGCAGGCCAGGTAATGGAGGCCAAGCTCATCTCCTACTTTAACAGAATAGCCAGACACAGGATTTAAATCCTCGCTCTACTGTAACCACAAGCACCATTTAAGTCTTCTAAGTCTCAGCTTCTCCAGCTAATAAAAGAGGTTGAAAAAGTACCAATTTCAGGTTGTGAAATACTGAGTGTGACTATTTATCAAATGGGGAACTTTGTCTAGAGTCCTTAAAGTGCCTGCGGTGCTGAACAGTCAATAAATATCAGTCTATCAGGAAGTTTGCTCTTTTACTAAAAGAAAAGTGTGCAATTATAACGCATATGAAAATTTTCTGAATAACCAGTTTCTGAACAATCACCTTATTCATAGCCTTTGCCCACGACTTTATCAATGCAGAAATATATTAAGTATTAATAGCAGGCGTGAGAATTAAAGACAAGACACATTCCCAGTCCTGCAGAAAGTCTAAAACTTTCATTGCTTTCTTTTTTTTTTTTTTAAAGATTTATTTATTTATGCATACAAGCACTGGGGTACAGGCCAGAGGTGTGGGTGTGTGAGAGGATTCACCAGACAGAGTGGGGAGCAGAACAGGCAGACTGACTGAAACATACTGCTGAGGGGAGCAGCGGGCACAGCAGGAGAGGTCTGCTGCACCATGTGGGTCCCCTCCCTGGCCGGCAGCAGGGATAGAACTCCTGCTGCAGTGGCTGTGGTTTGCTTTATAGTGCATTGCTTAACCACTGCGCCACCAGGGAGGCCTTCATTGCTTTCTTATCGTTCTAGCACTCACATAGGGATGCAGACTGGTTCTCTTTTTAAAAAACCTGCTTCTCAATTACTGACTGAAACACTGTATTGTAACAGCTGAAGAATAATGGTTAAGCGCCCAGATCGTGAACTGGCCTTCTTGGGTCCAAATTTGAATTGCGCCACTGTGAATTTAGGCAAGAAACCTTGCATCTAGGTTTCCTTATCTAAGAAGTAAGAGCTGGTAACCTCATGAAGAATGTGATGAAAAAGTCTCAAAGAAGAGTCAAATAAGAGTAAGTGTTCAAATTCTCTTCATTTCTTGTCTTCTGGTTTCCTCTTTTATTTCTCATAGTCCCCTCTTTCCTTTAAATGTCAGATGAAGAAATGGATGTGAGTGGATTAGGATGGTCAAAGTTTTAAGGATGAGCTTATTTTTCTCACTTTCAGTACCTTTCACACTTCTACAAAAAGACTATTGTAATGAACCAGAAGTCAGGAGATTTAGACTAATCTAATGGTTTGTGGCTTTGTAGCCTAAGAGAAATCACATAAATCTCTGTTGTAACAATATTAATCTGCTTAAAGATAACAATACAAACTCTGTCTTGTCTCAAAAAAAAAAATGAGTTCTAAATTTGAAAACATATACTAAAGTGTATTGATTAAAAGCATAGCTACACTTTTGTCATTTTTAGATACCAGCGATATTATGTCTTTACTACTTAAGCACACTTACCTGAGGGTCGTCAGGGTTGCTGTATACCTATTTGAAAAAAAATTACAATTGAGTTAAATAAAGCAAAACAGTCAAGAAAAATTAACAGGATACTTAGACTACACTAGGAAAAAAAAAAACTCAGCAAAACAAAACACAAAATGACTTTCCCAAATACTAATTTATTTTTTTCTTATTGAATCAATCAGTTGTTTGAATATAATGATATAATCGTGAATAGTTTTAGTGTTACTTAATCAGTTCTGAATTTGACACTGTTTTCAAAAAGAACAATTTGTGGGCTTCCCTGGTGGTGCAAGGGGTTGAGCACCACATTTTGAAGCATCCTCAGCGACTACAGCATGCGTTTGATCCCCGGCCAGGGAGCTGGCCCACAGGGTGCAGCAGACCTCTCCTAGTCCCCTCAGCAGTGGATTTCAGTCCATCTGTTCTGCTCCCCACTCTGTCTCTGGTGATTCCTCTTACCCCCACTCCCTGCACCTCTGGCCTGTACCCCAGTGCTTGTATGCATAAATAAATCTTTAAAAAAATAAAAAATAACAATCTGAAGATACTTACAGCTAGAACAACCATCCTTAGCTGAAACACAACAAAGAAAAAAGATCTTACTTTTATTCTATACTATATTTTTTCATGATGGATCATAGAATTCTTTGTACTACTTTAATATTTACTCCTAATAAAAAATGATCTTGCAGAAAAACACACTTTATATGATGATAAAAAGTAATATCCTAGATATCTTTCTCTATACCCCCAAATATCTATTTGACTTACTAAAGATTGCAATTCATGTCACTGACTTAAGCAAACAGCAGCATTACAGTCAGTTACAAGGAAGAAATATATTGTGAAATCTTACCAATATAAGACCTGACTTTGAAAAGAGAAAAAGTAGACGAGTTCATTTGACAAAGGGAAGAGACTGTGGGGACCACAGGAAAAGAGAATCACAGGAATCACTCAAGGAATCTGCCAAAAATCTAAGATTCAGACCAATCCATCGACAAGTCCAGTCAGCCCTACTGCCAAATATATTCTGAATCTTCCATCCCCCTCACCCCTAATCTTGGGATAACCACCATTAACCTTTCACCAGTACTGCACATTCGCCTACATTTTATTCTTCACATAAGAGTCACTTCTCTTTTCATTTTAAATATGAATCAAATGTTACATTGCTATTCAAGACCTTTAGTGTGAGTTTCACTAAAATAAAAGTCAAACACCTCATCTGCACGGAGGCCTGAGGCGATGGCCTACCTCCCCGGCTCATCTCAAGGCACTCTCCCAGGATGCTCACTGAACTCCGAAACCCCAAACTCTCTTCTTGCACTTGCTGTCCTGTTACATTCTCTACCAAAATCAAAGTCTGCCTGGCTTCTTTCCATTCAAACCTCACCTTCAATGAAAGTCACCTCAGAGAGTTCCTTTGATCTCTCTAGCACAAGTTACCCCACTTTTCCATTTTCTAAAAATTTTAATGGCATTTAACACTAATGGAAATGATCTGACTCACGTGTTTCACTGTTTTTTCAGTATAGAAGGGAGCCCTTTGTTTACTGGCCACTGGTCACTCACTGACCAGCTTCTAAACACACTAGGTATCGAGCATGGAGCAGGCATTCAGTATTTAAATATTAAATGCCTTAATGCAAGAGGTTAGTGACCATGGATAAATGTTATCATTTTCGCGATTTTTTTTAGTGTTGAACTCCATACAGACATAGACTAAGTGTCCAAAAAGGGTTAGTTTATAGCAAAATCTTATTGACATTTCACAGTAATACAGAATTTGTGACAACTTAATCTAGCTTACATGGAAATTTATTGTTGAACGTTCATAAGGAAATAATTGATTAAATTAGTAGTATAAAGAGATTGTAGAAGACATGTAAAACTAAATAATGATTTTAAAAATTATTTCATTAAGTTTTTGTAAGTTAATATGTGTTACTAATACAAATGAGTGTGAACAATTAACCAAACCTGGCTTTGCAAAATTTGCTAAGTATTAATTTTATAAGCTTTAAATGAATTAGGTATTAATGTTTAAGTTATACAAATTTTCTCTTCAGCATTAAGAGGCCTGGCCTGTGCCAAATTAAACTTTTATTAGGCGGTAATTGTTACAAGTGTAGAATAAAATGTAGAAAAAAAGGATAGCGATATTGACTTACGTATTTTTTTTGCAAAGCATCATAGCATCCCAGCATCCTAAAAAAAAACAAAGATCCATTTTTAGATGGAATGCATTTCCAGAAAATAGTTCTTTTAACAAATCTCTAATCTCATTATGTCAATATACAACAATACAAAAGTTTCTTACTAAAATTTCCTTCCTTAACTAGCTTAAAATAATAAAACAATGTAGCAGGACTATGAGATGTTGATGGGGATGAAGAGTAAGTATAAAATACCTGACAGCTATTTGTGGGGAACAAAAACAGGAAAATGACACTGGATCATGGAGTGCGAACTAAAGGAAAATTTTAATGCAAAAATTCAGAGACTTGCAAACATAATATTCATGGTCAAAGAAGAACATTAAAGTTCAGTTAGACACCAAAAGGTAACCAAGGTTCAAAAAAGTGTGATAGAGTTTTCGGGCCTCCCTGGTGGCACAGTGGGTTAAGCAACGCACTATGAAGCAAACCGCAGCCACTGCAGCACGAGTTCGATCCCGGCCAGGGAGGGGACCCACAGGGCGCAGCAGACCTCTCCTGCCTCGCCTGCTGCTCCCCTCAGCAGTGTGTTTCAGTCAGTCTGCCTTTTCTGCTCCCCGTTCTTGTCTGATGAATTCTCTCACCTACCTGGACTCTGGCCTGTACCCCAGCTCTTGTATGCATAAATAAATTAATCTTAAAAAAATAAAAAATAAATAAAAATAGAGTTTTCTATCACTAGGTATTCTACTTACCACTTCACTAACTGTGATGCTCCTGGACAATTTTTATCTTCTCTCAGAATTTTGACACAAAGATCTAAGCACAAAAATGATGATATAAATATAGAACTACTTAGGATTAGTAAACAACTAGAAGTTTTAAATTAAGATTATTTTCTTTAGCGGCTCATTATAAGTAAAGTATTTGTAAAAAGCCAGGAAGTTAAACGGTCACCAAAGAGAACCCTGAAAAGAAGCAACATATCATAGAGTGGAAGGGGCTCAGAAGATCCTTTTCACGACCTTATCCGAGAAATAGTGTTAATATCTGACTCATCGGCCTGTAGTACAAATTATAAGTTACCATAAATAACGCTGTCTTTAACATATTGCCAGAACACAAAATTACAAACTGTGTGTGGTGGGCAATAAATTAATATTATAATATAAATTGGCTGTATTCTTTTCTTCCTTAAGATAACACAAGAACATGCACCACCACTGTACAAAGTTATAAATAACAGAATACTTTATCTACTTTATCATTATAAGAGTAATAGCTTGTGAAATTATACTTGTGATATTGCAAATACATAAAAAAAAAACAAACCACTTTGATATCCACATTCAAAATGTGCCAAAATTCCAAATTCAAAATACTGTGCTTCCCTGGCACAGAGGGTAAAGACTTAGTGCTATCAAGCTATTGCCAGCCACTGCAGCACAAGTTCGATCCCCAGCCAGGGAGCTGACCCACATGGCACAGCAGACCTCTCCTCGCCTGCTGCTCCCCTCAGCAGTGTGTTTCAGAAGAACTGTCTGTTCTGCTCCCTGTTCTGTCTCTGGTGAATCCTCTCACACATACCCCTCTTCCCACACACCTCTGGCCCACACCCCAGTTCTTCTATGCAAAAACAAATCTTTAAAAAAATACATGCCACACATATGACATTATTTATAACCAAAATATGGAAACAACTCAAATGTTCATCAACTGAGAGATGGTTAAATGTGGTATATCACCTGCATTCCTATGTTTATAGCAGCACTCTTTACAATAGGTAAGACCTGGAAACAACCTAAATGCCCAAAAACAGATGAGTGGATCAGGAAGCTGTGGTCCATATACACGATGGGATACTATTCAGCAATCAGAAATAAAAAACTAGACTCATTCATAGGAACATGGATGGAACTGGAAGGAATTAAGCTCAGCGAAGTAAGTCAGAAGGCAAAAGAAAAATACCAGGTGGTTCCTCCCCTAGGAGGAATATAAGGGAACCAAATAAGGATCAAGGAAAGGAGTAAGAACAATAATAATAACAACAAGAAAGAAACAAAAACCAAAAATGAAAAGACAAAGACAAACTGGGGACACTTGGTGGGGAGTGGGGAGGGGAAGGGTGGAGGGCAGACGGGAGCACGGGGGACTGAGGTGATGGTGCACTGGTGAGATGGTGATGGGGAATACATGGGGATTACAATTCATGTCAAATACATGTAAATTAAAAAAATTTATATAAAAAAGATGTGGTATATCCACACACTGGAATATATTCACCAACGAAAAGAACCAAGTACTATTTTCCACTTCAATGTATGCGTGAACTTTGAAAGTGGCGAAGTTAAAGAAGCATTCCCAAAGGAACCCATATTGTATGACTGTACTTAAATGAAAGGACGTTTTGTTTCTCCTCAACCATACAAATCTTTTGTTATTTACATGAAATGTCCAGAATAGCCAAATCCATACAGACTGGGGCGGTTGTGGGAAGTGGGGAATGACTTAGTGGGTATGGGGTTTCCTTTTGGGGTGATAAACATGTTGTAATATTGACCGTGGTGATATATAGCTCCACGAATATACTGAAAGTCATTGAATTGCACACTTTAAGTGAGTAACTTGGGGACCTCCCTGGTGGCGCAACGGGTTGAGCAACACGCTATGAGGCATCCAGAGCCACTGCAGCATGAGTTTGGTCCCTGGCCAGGGGGGTGACCCACAGGGCGCAGCAGACCTCTCCTGCCTCGCCCGCTGCTCCCCTCAACACTGTGTTTCTGTGGATCTGCCTGTTCTGCTTCCCACTCTGTCTCTGGGGAATCCTGTCATCTCCCATGCCTCTGGCCTGTGCCCAGTTCTTGTATGCATAAATAAATAAATGAGTAACTCGTTAGGTATGTGAATGATACCTAAATAAAGATGCTATTAAAAAAGCAAAATCTCGAAGGAACATGGATGGTCTCTCAGTTGATGATGTAAAAATTACAGTTCTAGAGTAAACCAAAATAAAAATAAAATATTTAAAGACAAAATTTAAATAAACATATTACCATCTAGATATCTTGTTCCATAAGCACATTCCGGAAATATTCCTCTCAAATAGGTGATGCAGGATACTGAAACTGCCAGGAGCCTTTTCACTAACACCAAAGATTGCTGTTCAGTTGATATTTTACTGGGAAATACCAATGCACTCTAAAATTCAAGGGAAGTTAAAACAGTTTATTTAGATTAAAAATATGCTTTCCTGAACTTAAAGTAGATCTAATTTGCATGAGTATGATACGTTCCCAAATAATTTCTAACCACTGTGGTTAGTAAAGCTCAGAAGGGGCCTCCCTTGTGGCGCAATGGGTTAAGACGCAGCACTATGAAGCATCCGCGGAGGCTGAAGTCTTAGTGCTATCAAGCTCTTGCCAGACACTGCAGCGTGAGTTTAATCCCCCCACCAGGGAGCTGACCCACATGGGGCAGCAGACCTCTCCTGCCTCGCCCACTGGTCCCCTCAGCAGTGGATTTCAGTAGATCTGCCTGTTCTGCTCCCCCACCCCATTCTGTCCCTGATGAACCCTCTCGGCCCACTCTCCCACACTCATGGCCTATACCCCAGTTCCTGCATGCATAAATAAATCAATCTTTAAAAAAAGGGAAAGTAAGCTCTGAAAGTCAGATTGCCTTCTAAGCTGTGAGCGTGTATCCAGGGTGGCAGCCTAAAAGCAAATGCAGAAAGTGCTAAGAATCAAGTTACAAAACCCCTTGCAGGGTCAACTGTCCCTAAACACGTCATGCATGGATAGGTTACACAGAGGTCTCAGTCACTGCCTAGGGTTAGTGCAGGTGCCACATGCATCTGTGCACACGCCCTGTAATGCAAGTTCTACACAGAGATGATGATTGTTCTTTGTCTGTGGGACCTGGACATTCATATTCTAGCAATGGACGGTTATGAATCATCATGTCTCCAAAGGAACAGGGAAGCGCCTTAATACCGAATGGAAATGGAATGCGGACCAGGGGTTAAATGCGATGACTCCAACACCCAGTAGAATTCTCCATGAATTCAAAGTAACTTAGCCAATAATTTCTAGAGATCATTAAACTCTCAAGCAGTGACACTGACCTTGGATATCAAAATATCCGAGACCTCAAGAAACAATACAATCTGCTAAGTTAAAATCTATTAAAAATGCAAGTGCTCATACCATGGACGACGACGTTTTCTGCAACTGCGCAGTGGCCATCTTCTGGTGTTTTCTGTGAGTCAACCTTGTGACAAAGACAAGCTTATTTTTATCCCTGATACTCTAGTTCATACATATAAAGTCGCAAGGAATTCTATGTGAGGAAATGAGAAGATTTCTTAAACAGGCCTCTCCTGGAACAGGATTCCTTCTGCTAGACTATTCTACCTTATGTTAGGTCAGCTGCCTGGCAGGCCTCGCGTAAGTGGGTTAAGAAAGCTCTTTAAAAGCCCTTTTCAGGGACCTCCCTGGTGGTGCAGGGGTCAACTCTCAGCGCTATCAGCTTCTGCTGCTGTGGCCTGAGTTCGATCCCCGGCCAGGGAGGGGACCCACATGGCGCATGAGCCCTCGCCCGTCTCCCGCTGCTCCCCTCCGCGTGGATTTCAGTAGATCCGCCTGTTCTGCTCCCCGCTCTGTCTCTGGGGGATCCTCTCACCCCCGCACCTCTGGCCTGCACCCCAGCTCTTCTGGCGTAAATAAATATTTAAAAATATTAAAAAAAATCTATCTATAAAAAGCCCCTTTCAAAGCAGCACAACCCGACTTCTTCGCGCGCTGACAACAGCAGACAGCAGGCCACGGGAAGCTCGCCGGGCCAGACCCGCGCACCGAGCCTCGCCATTTCGCGTTTACACCTGTAGCCTCAAAGGGCGGGCGGGGGCCTCCCCCGCGGCGCTCGGCCGGCCCGACGCCCACGACGCCCCCGACGCCCGGAAGCCCCGACGCCCCGGCCTCGCTGCGCGACCGCGACGGGCGGCCGGAGGGTGCAGCCGGGCTGATCCTCGGCCTCACTTTGCCATCTGGGCCTTCCCGGCCTGGCTGCCACCTTCACGCCGCTCCCCCGTCAGACGAGTCTGCGAAGCCACGGGCCTGGCGCGTCGGACCGACGCAGGAGCCGCCCGGGCCGCGCGGGAGAAACGGGCAGGCGGGGCCGGGAGCCCCTCGCAGACCGCGGGCGACAGGAAGGCGGATTCAAGGAGGAGGGAAGGGAAAGGAAGAGCGAGCGAAAGACATTACGTCCAATCCGAGGGCCACCGCCCGCGACCGCCACGCCGCCTGCTGCGGTCGGGGTCCTCGCTGCGCATGCGCCGTCCAACGGCTGACGCCGCCGGGAGCGTGGCCGGAGCCTCCCGACGGGTGGGCGACGCCGGCCCAGGGAGCCGCAAGGGCTGCTGGGAGCCGGGCTGCGTCCGCCGAGGGCCCGCCGGCTGCGTCCGCCGCCCGGCCCCGCGAGTCTCTGGCCTGGGCCAGAGGACCTTTGCCGCCGTGCTACTTATGTCTGACGTTTTCGGCTCGTCATAGTCTGACGGTGTTAGACCTTTGACCTGCACTGCGTCTGCTGCGCGCTGCGAGCCCGCCTTCCAGTCCCTGGGTCTTCAGGGAGTCGGTGGCTCTGGTTAGTTCTTCCTTGGCCCCTTCGACTGGGCCGTGCTGTGGGCAGTGGAGAGCTTCGAGGGTAATGAACGGCCCACTGAGCGACCAAACAGTAAAAGCAGAGCTAGCGGGTAGCTGGGCGTTGTGGAGGGGCACACACTACTTCGTTACAAATTGTATTCCAAATAAATTGTACTAGTGCGTTTGGAAACCTTGGCACGAGCCTTACCCGTTAGGAAACAGCGACTAGCTAGTAAGAGATTTGGCCAGGGCCTCCCTGGTGGCGCAGCGGGTTAAGCAACGCACTATGAAGCAAACCGCAGCCACTGCAGCACGAGTTCGATCCCCAGCCAGGGAGCAGACCTCTCCTGTCTCCCGCTGCTCCCCTCAGCAGTGTGTTTCGGTCAGTCTGCCTGTTTTCTGCTCCCCACTCTGTCTGGTGAGTCCTCTCACCTCCTGAGACTCTGGCTTGTACCCCAGCTCTTGTGTGCATAAATAAATAAATCTTTAAAAAAAAAAAAGATTTGCCCAGAGTCAACTACGAGAGGAATGAAAACAGGAATCCTGTTTTCAAGGTAAAAAGTAGTGAAAATCCCTTGGCCGGAGAAGAAAAGGGGAGAAGTGGGTGGTGTTGGTGCAAGAGTTCTAAAACATCAATTTAAAATTGATAACTAAAGTAATAAAATAGAAATCTAGAAACATGAAGAAATGTGAAAAGAATTATCATTGATTTAAGAAGTGTTACTGATTTAAAAAGCATTGGTTAAGGCTCATTGGAACCTTAGGTTTTTACACATACTTAGCCTGGAAGAATCAAGCTTCAGCTAGGCCTGATCCTTTGCAGCGCCATTTTGGATGTGCCTCTGAATTTGTTGAGTAACAGCTATAAGGTGCTGGAGAGAACATACCCCCCCCCCCCCCTTATGTTGGACGTACAACAAAGATTTTTTGTTAAATGTGATTATTCTGCTTATTTCTGGGATTCTTTACCTGAATCCACAGGTTCTAAAGGATCCATTTGAAGAATTCACAAACTTTGTCGATTTGTATGGGAAAATAACTACATCTTTATTTTCACAAACTTTCTAACTGAAATTAGTATTTTCCCCAATTTTGAACATAGCCTATAAACTATAGTAATATTAGCACTTGTAACGTTATCATTAAAGAAACTTGAAATCGCTACACCACAGTACAGTTTCTGCAGACATTGTAAACTCATCTTACATTTGTCATTAATTCAAATTTAATAGTAACTCATTATTTAGTGCATTTGTAAAGAAGTATGTGTGTTACTATAGCACAAATTTTAATTTTGCCATTTTAATAACTATTTCAGTATAATTATGGTCTGTTGTTGCATTTAAATGGAAGCATTTAAAAACTTTATTATCCTAAGAAGGTGTCCTTAGCCTTTATCAGATTGACAAAGGTCAAGAATAGATGTTTTCCCATATATGGCTTGAAAAATAGTGATCAAAACAAGTTATTAAGAATTAAAGAATAGGGCCTCTCTGGTGACTCAACAGGTTAAGCAACACACTATGAAGCAGACCGCAGCCAACACAGCACCAGTTCAATCCCTGCTGCCGGCTGGGGAGGCGACCCACAGGGTGCAGCAGACCTCTCCTGCCTCGCCCACTGCTCCCCTCAGCAGTGTATTTCAGTCAGTCTGACTCTTCTCTCCCCACTCTGTCTCTGGTGGATCCTCTCACCACCCCTGCACCTCTGACCTGTACCCCAGTGCTTGTATGCATAAATAAATGAATCTTTAACAAAAATAAAATTAGTTAAGCATTAAAATAGATATTAAAAAATTTTAAAAATAAAATGTACATCATAGAGATGGAACCAGAGATAGAGAAGTTAAGTTCAGTTTAATATATACTAATGGCATCAAACTCACATGTTTTTCATATCTTGGGCATGAACTTATAAAATGTGAAGTTCTTGCTGTGTTTTCAGAATCCATCTACTAACCTGAAACAGTTGTGAGGAAGAGCAATGTGGATTAGATAAAAGTATGAATAATGTAATATTTTAAAAGTAATGCAGTTAGTATATTGACATTGACTTTACTTGACCAAAAAAAAAAATTCTGGTCAAATTGCTAATGACTTGGTAAATATAACTTGAATCAGTATATTATTTTTTTATTTTAAAATAGTCCTTCCAGAATGCTTGAAAAGAGGTTGTCTTTTATGCATTTGCCTACTTTAACATCATTCATTTAAAAAAATATTAAATACTTTTATGTGCAAAGATAGACCTGAGCCTACAGGTCTGAATGACCTTAGTTTCTTCCAGTAAAGTCGCTGTGGTCCATCATCAACATATTATAATTTATATTCTCATAATAAATTGTGATAGTGACCTAATAATAAGGGAAGCGCAGTAATAATAATAATAAAGAGACACAGTTGAAAGGTATTTATTAAGCCATCAAGTTACAAAAGGACATCAGGGGCCTTAAGACAGAGTACAAAATTTGACAATAAAATTGACAATAAACATGGCAGATTATCTTGGGTTTAAAAGTTCTTATACAATTTTATCTACAGTACATGGTTAGTTTACCTAGCAAACATTTTCCAAGATCTGCAAACTTAAAAAAAGTGCAAGAGTCAAACTATACTTTGTTAGTCCATTAAATACACTTCGATCATGACACTTGTTTCTGTTGATTCCAGCAGGTAAAATTAAATCGTGAAAGTGTTTCTTCTTTCTTGACTGGTTATGAAAAGAAGAGATCCTCTACATTTCTGGGTAAGAGGGAAAACTAGCAATCCCACAGTGATTTTTATGATTTCTTGCCATCCGAATGTATCCTTTCTCACCAAAGTTAAGGCCCCAGCTTCAGAGAAAGAAATAACACAAAATTACAAAGGAATATAAATCATATTATCAACTTTTTATTGCTTAGATTGCTTTTTTCCTAAAGTGAATACATACAAAAAGTTGTAAAACAAAATTAGAACAAATAATGTAATAATCTCCCCAGGACTTTTAGGCAATTTGCAAAGGATAGTTTGGAAAACTTAGCACTATATTGGTGAGCTGACAATACGGGAGAAAAACAATACAAGGGTCACCCTCTTACAGGTGTCCTGGGTACTTAGTTTCTTGGGGGTGTGTGTGCCTGTGTTTGTGTGTGTTCACACACATGCACACATAGTTAAGATTCTAATGAGAATATACCTTAATTTTCATTTCACCCCTCCAGACTAAAATTACCTATGTGATAATTTAGGGTGTCATTTATTCATTGATCTGTATATTAAATTCTTCCCCTTTATTCCCTAGAGACAATCTTAGCCCGTCCTGTGGGTGGTCCCTTAGGTTATGGCGGCCTCTTGCCAAACATGTGTCCTTGCAAGGCCCTTAGACTTTTCTATTCTAAATAGCTAGCAATTGTATCTTAGCTTAGCAACGTTCTAAATTTATGGATCTGCCTAAAACTGACAACTTAGACAATCCACATATTTCAGGAGCTTATCAACTAGTATAACCTCAAAACCTCTACTGGCTAACCCTTAAGGATATGTCCCTGAAGAACACGTACCTCATCGGTCCTCACCTGAATACCCTACTTTTATTTTCTGGACTGAATCAAACCATCAGAGGGTTGTACTATTTTTCTATTTTGCATTATTATGGCTCCACAGAATAATCTTTTTTCAATTGTTTCTATTAAATCACTGGCCTACATTTTTAGACTTTATGAAAGCATTCTTTAAACTTGTAACTGTATGTGTGGTTGCAGTGTTGTTGAGGGTAGAGTTATCTAGAGCGGGCAGTATTCTCTTTATAGAGATTTTGAAGAGGCTTTCTCTGGTCTGGGCCCAAGCTAAGCGCGGGTCACAAGTGGACCAAGATACTGACTCCCTACTTCCCTGTGGGCCAGACAGATGCTACCATCTTGTGTGTGCCACAGCACCGGAAGGGCAGTGCAGCGCCTTTTTGTCTGCTTATGATCTGTGGGCTTTGGGCTTCCGTTAGATTTGGGGCATGTTATTAGTTGCATTGCACCCACCCAGAATTCAAATGTTGGAGCCCTAACCACGGTGCCCCCACACGTGACCTTATTTGGAGACAGAGTTGCTGCAGAAGTAAGTAGGTTAAGATGAGCTCACTAGAGTGATACATTATGGCTGGTGTCTTATAAAAGAGAAAATCAAACAGACATTAATACGCACACAGGGAGCCTGTCACGAGGAAGGGAGATGGAGAGCAGGTAGCACGTCTCAAGCCCGGGAGAGCCGAGGCTGCCAGCAAACTTCAGAAATGAGAGAAAAGGCGCTGAGAATATTCTTCCTCCCAGCCCTCAGAAGGAGAGTCAACTTTGCCAAAGCCTGGATGTCTGACTTCTAGCCTTGAGAATTGCGAGACAATAAATCTTTGTTTTTCAAGCCTCATGCATTATGGTGTCTTGTTATAGGAACCCCGGAAAACGAATACAAGGAGAAACTTCAAACATTCTACTTCTTCACTCTTCATATTTCCTCTAGAAGCCACATGCCTTTGTTTATGGATTATATAGCTGCCAGTTAATTCATGAATTAAGAAACCATTAGGTGCCGTGAAGTGGTAAGAATACAAAGAAAAGACGTGATCTCTACCCACTGGGACATGAAGATACTGGAGTGAAAGGTGGGAAAATAAGCGAGTTGAATATAATGTAGAAAACATTCCCATATGCACATGACACTTTGGGGCCCCAGGGAAAAAGACGTTTTACCCAGTCCAAAGATTCAGAGAAGCTTTCTGGTGTAGCTATGCTGATTTCCAAGGAGTGAGGAGAAAGGATGTCCAGGCAGAGGGAACAGCTAGTTGATACATGAAGACATCAGTTACGAAGTGAGACGGGTGCCAGGGCTGAGGCTGGCGAGGCAGCTGGCACCACAACACAGATGATTTGTCTTCTCTACACAACAGCATTAATTTTTACCCCAGATAGTACTAGATAGAAGATGTGTAAGCGCAGACTGAGGCCAGGAGATTACAGAAATAGTGCAGGCAGATGTCTGAGCGAGACCCACGACAGAGCAGAGAAAGGACAGAATCAAGGAGAGTCTGAGATAAAAGTAGTCTGCCTTGCTGCTTGTTGGATTTGGAGGTGCTTAAGATGATCCATGATGTCTAGTAGGGTGACTGTGATGCACGTGGTGTTGCCACTTATCGAGACGGGACATCACTGAGGAGAAACAGCGTGGCTCTGAGTTTCCTGGAGATGCTGGGTTCGGAGAACTAACATACGTGTACGTGCTGTGCCGGTAAGTGAGTCTGAAGCTCAGGGCACAGGTCAGAGCTAGAGCTGGAGATCTGAAAACCTTCAGCATGTAAGTCAGCTAAAAGTCGAGAGCCTGGGTGAGGGTACCCAAGAAAAACGTAGACTAAGAAGAGTAATGGGCAGAGGATGGGGCCCTCTGGGAAAGACGAGCTTTTGGGGGGGTAAGCGGAAACACAGGTGCTCACGTGAGAGACTGACCAGAGCAGTATTGTAGAAGATAAGCCCTAAAAACAAAGTGCTGAGGGAAGACTAGGAAGCGAAGAACCGGCACTGAGTAATTTACAATGTCACTTCCAAGGGAGCTATCAGTGTTTGTTTGCCATTGTCAACATCGTAGTAGTCATCATCATCATCATCACAAGAAGGTATTTGTTGGAGCTCCCCGAAATGCCTGCAGTTCCCAACTGTAGTTAAATACACAGTCAGGTGTGACTATCTTACCTGTTTTTCACAAGCCAGTAATCTTTCCCCTCCAGGCTACCATAGCCAACGGCCAGCACTCCGTGATTCACAGTCTCATTACAGGCGGGGTCGTTGTAGACACCTGAGAACAGAATATGGCGAAGAAGAAGAGTGGGAGGTGTGTGACAAGCAGGGGCATTTAAAACGTTAGTACTTTTATGAGGTGGTTTTGGATCTACGGCAAGTTCAGTTAAAACGTTAGAACGTGGTGAAATGCTTCAACGCTCACTTTCACCGCTCAGAGCTCACACTTTTGCCGTCAACGCTCCACGTGCCAGTTTGCTCCCCAGTTTGACCTCGATCCAGTCCCGTTCCCTGAGGAACCAGCCTGGATAAGTTGCCACCTGTCGCTAATTTGCATTGCCTTGTAGATTCAACCCCATTTCTGTCTAAACCGTTGCATGCATTTTTGTCCTTAATTATTAAATGATCTATAAGAAGAGGTTTAAAAACAAGATGGTGGTCTTGGACCTGGTCTAGCCCAAAGCGCAGCCCTTGGGGGGGGGTGCCCACCCCCTGCTGTGCTCATCCTCCCCCTGCAGGTTCCAAGCAAGCAGCTGACCATCTTCAGTTTACCTGTCCTCAGGCAAGCGAACCTCCCCCTGAAATTTAGTTTTAGCATCTGTTAAACAGGTGTCTTGTGGGGATTAGATGTGATAAAGCACAGAGAGAATTCAGCGTTAGTGCTCAGCGTGTGGAGTTGGTGGGTTTTGATACTTGGTGCTTTAGAACCAAGTATGTAAAGCATACTTGTGTGTACTCAGAGAAAGTAGGAGAAATGGAGGGTTCCTTTAGCTTGATCTGAGCATGAAGGGTGGGATGCTGCGGAAAGAGAATGTTCTTCCTCACAGCACGAGGGGGACATGGGGCGAGCGCAGAGGGGCTTTACCACTCCTGTAGAGGAAGAAGGATGGGAGTCTCGCATTGATGGCCACAGACACTGGCCCTTTGTTGGCCACGGCTTCTTTCAAGGCCTCTTCGTCGCCATAGGGAAGTTCAGTGTACCTGGAACACGTGGCAGCCCGATTTTTCAAGTCATACTGGCACTTTCCATCCTGCAAGAAAGAGTGTAAATGTTTAAGTAAAGCCGGATATTTCAAACACACCTTATAAATCATCAGTAGCCGCAGTCTGGTTTCAAATATGCGTTCTGGCCTCATTTAAGTGTCTAACGCTCCATACTCCTTTCAAAGAAAGAAAAATCAAATCTTCCAAATGTGAGAAGTCCCACGCTTCACCAATAACACAAAATACAGAATCACTTTATAATTTCAAGTTGTGAGCATTGTCAGACTTGTAAGATTTACAAGATTCCGAGGTGGCTCATAGGAAAATGTACATGAAGGGCACACATTCTAGACTAAATCTTTGCTCTTTTTTTTTTTTTTTTGATGCTCTTATGCCTGCAGGACAATCTGCAGATGAAATGATGGTTTACAAAGACCATATAGTATATTTCAAGTGGGAAAAGGGAGGTTACAAATTCATGTTTGTTGCATATACAAGTATGTTTTACACTTAATAAAAAAAAAGAACTTGAAAAAAATAAACCAAAATAATTGTGGGTAAGAGGTTTTTCGAGCGATATTTTATCTTAAAAAATTTTCCATAGGGCCTCCCTGGTGGCACAGCGGGTTGAGCACCACACTGTGAAGCGTCGTAACACTGCAGCGGGAGTTCCATCCGGGGCCAGGGAGGGGACCCACAGGGCGCAGCAGACCTCTCCCGCACCCCCGCTGCTCCCCTCAGCAGTGTGTTTCAGTCCATCTGCCTGTTCTGCTCCCCGCTCTGTCCCTGGTGAGTCCTCTCAACCCCCACACCACTGGCCTGCACTCCAGTTCTTATATGCATAAATAAATAAATCTTAAAAAAAGAAAGAAAACCATGGTGACACAGGTTAGCTAAGCACTAAGGCTGTGGTAAGAGAAAGAGCTCTGGAGAACTGAGGAGCCCGGTGGGTTCTCTCGGGCGCGGGACTCTGCTTCTCCAGCAGCGGCCTGGCGCGAGCCTAGAGCCCGAGTTCAGGGACAGCAGAGGCTGCGGGGCTGCACGAAAGGCCCGCAGGGACGCACCTCGGCTTTGTAGGGGTAGGAGGCGTCCGAGTCGATGCCGTTGTTGTCGATGACGTACTGGAACGCCGTGGTCATGTAGCCGCCCTGGCAGCCTTTATTCTTGTATTTCTCCGTCGAGCAGTCCACCAGGTTCTGCGCGCTGAGAGACACCAGCTTCCCGGTTTTCAGCTTCAGCTGGGCCTCCAGGGCCCCCACAGCACTGAAGGCCCAGCATGAGCCGCAAGCGCCCTGAAACAGTCAGTCAGAGTCAGCGGGCTCCTCCGCGCGGCCCGGCCTCCTGCGGCCCGCAGCCCCCGCGACGCGCCCAATGGCGTTTCTCTCCTCTGAGACAGCCACAGGGAAGACAAGCTACCCCATCGTTCTTTGAGGAAGAAGGTCCCAGTTAGATAAAGATTTGCAAATGGCTAAACACAGAGTCTGAGGCCACATTCAAGAGAGCTGAACCGCCCCACTGGGCACCCTTCGAATCTCAACTGTCCTCAGCCACACCGAGGGAGAAGCCTGGATGGACGAGCCCTGAGCCCTTCTCCTGCTGCAGGAGGCCTAAAATAGAAAGTTAGCGAGTCCCACACATTTTTAGCTTTAGAATTTTTAAAACAAAAGCTATTTTGCAGAGAAGCACCCAGGGACAGAAAAACACAAAGCTGATTTAGTTTAAAAAGGTGGAGCCGGCCGGGGCCGGCCATGATGGGTCTCATTTACTGCGCCTTCGCCAAGGAAGCAAATTGAATTTGCTTTAGGTTAAAGCAAAATCATCCTTTCGCCCTGGCGAAAGGCGCTCCCTAAATTATTCATAGTTAACAACTGAATGTGTCATTTGTTCGGTCTTCCCAAACTTTTATTTTAGAGACAGTGTAGTCAGAATCCCAAAGAAAATACACCTAAGTGGAAAAGAGTATTGGTGGTGCCATGCTTCTTCATTTTTACATTCCTCATTGTTCACAAACTGGGGCAGTTGCTTCCAGCACAGAATCTTCTCGCTTACCTTGACCTCTAAGGTGCTATACCCAAGTGTCTTTGACTCTTAGTTATGCCTAACTAATATAGGATTTTTGTAACTTTTTTTTTTACAAGGAAACTAAAGGAAATACAAAAGCATGGGAACAAATGTATAGTCCCTGTTTCTTATCCTGGCAGTGTAAGCTTATAGGCTTCCCTCGTTCTAGCTCTTTCTCAAGCCAGTGGTTCATTGAGTAGTCAGTTTGCCTTAAATGACTATTTGCTTGGTTCACAGTGTTTGTCTAATATGGGTCAAACTGCTGGCGTCCTAATCACCGTAGGGAACACAGATAAAGTAGAAAGTGTGGTCCTTCCTGCAGGGAACTTTCAGTCCGGCTGGGAAGACAAGAACACTAAAAGTAATGAGAAAGTGGCAGAGGCCTGTGAAAGTCGCCGCCAGGTTGTGCAGCTAGACCAAGCACGTAAGCACAGGAGAGACCGACTTGGGAGCAGAGGCTGGGAGGACGGCGCTCACCTGGTACTTCACTTCCGTCACACAGCCCTTCTCTCTCCAGTCCACAGAGTCCGGCAATCTCTGGTTGGGGACGGACTTGTAAGTGACGTTCCTCTTCCACTGGCTGGGAACCCTCAAGGCAGTCAGCAGCGCCATCACTTCTTCACTGGTCTGCAAGGCAAACGTATTTATCTCCTTTCGTGCCTCTCCTTCTTAGCCATGTCCTGGTAATTGTAGTGCAGCTCACAGCTGAGCCAAGCCAGCGGCAGCCGTGCCAGCACAGGCCTGCTAACTGCCTCATGGATCTCTGTGTTACCTTCTGCGCTGGCGTCCGGTCTGGCACTCTCGTTGGGAAGGCGAAGAGGAAAATGGTAAAAACTAGAAGTTACAGGGAGGCAGATTCTTGACTCAAAGCCGGACATTTCTCAGGGCTATTTAAAAACCAGACGGAACTGGGTTCCCTTGCAAGAATTACAAAGGAGAGATCTTTGGGAATCTAGGTATTTAGGTAGGTATTTAACCTGCCTAGATTGTTCCTCCAGGGTGCTCATTTTGTCTGTCTGTCTCTCCATTCATTCATCCATCTACCCAGCCACCCATCATCTGCCTGTCTGTCTGCCTATCTATCTCCCATAATGCCTTTTACATTTACATATATTCCTTCACTGATTGTGTTGATTTTCTATTGCTGCTGTGGCAAATGATTACAAATTTAGCAGTTTAAAAACCATGAATTTGGGTCTCCCTGGTGGCCACGCATTGGTTTAAGCAATGCACTATGAAGCATCCTCAGCCACTACAGCATGAGTTCGATCCCGGGCCAGGGAGCGACCCACATGGCGCAGCAGACCTCTCCTGCCTCGCTTGCTGCTCCCCTCAGCAGTGTGTTTCAGTCACTATTTCTGTTCTGCTCCCCACTCTGTCTCTGGTGAATCCTCTCACCCCCCCCCCCCCACCTCTGGCCTGTACCACAGTTCTTCTATGCATAAATAAATAAATCTTTTTTTAAAAAAAACAACAACCCCACGAATTTGTGATCTTTCATTTTGGGGGCCAGAAGTCTGAAATGGGACTCAGTCGGGCTAAAATCGAGGCAGCCTTCTGCAGGACTGCTCTTCTCCAGAGGGTGCTGGGTAGAGCCTGTTTCCCCACTTCTTTCAGCTTTGAGCCCTGGCCCCACCTTTCTTCCCCAGAGGGAGGAGCAGCGTGGGCCCAGCCCCCTCCCTATATGTCTCGAAGTTCTCTGGCTTCCAACCCCCTTCCGCTGTAAAGACCCTTGTGATCCCCTGTGCTCACCCAGATCATCCAGGATAATCCCCGCCACCAGCCTTAATCCCAACTACAATCCGAACCCCCTTTGCCAGGGAACCTAACAGAGTCAAAGGTTCTGGGACGTGCCTTTTCTGGGGGGAAGGGAGGCATGGGGGTAGGGCAGGTATTTTATCTACCATACTGCTGTTCTTTCTTCTTTTTATTTTTTTGGCATATATTTGAATACTATCTTGGGTCACTTGGTTTTACCTGGAAGAATATTTTCCAGTATTTCTTGCATTCTGCGAGCAACAAATTCTGTTTTTGTTTACTTGGGGATGTCTTTATTTTAGCTTCATTTTTGAAAAGCAGTTTTTCTGGATTTAAGATTTTAGTTGATGTTTTTCTTTCATCACTTTATTATGTAAACCTAAGGGCACTATAATCCTTATTTTTGGCCACAACGATAAAGTTTCACAGGTTAGAACAGAATGTGAAAACTAACGGGAGATTACGTGTGACGTTAAATACTCTCCCCCATTGAGAAAGCAGTGGGCTGTATTAACTTGTCAATGTAGATTTGCAATATTAGGGTAACTTGCTGCAAAAGATTGTGAGCAATCTTTAGGCTGTGCTTTCTAGAATCCATTAAAAACCATAAGCAATAATAGTCTGTGAGTTTAAAATAGTTCTCTGAAGAGGGTCGTGTTAAGTAAAGTGGTCACGGGAAGAGATTAAATAAGGAATCTGTACAAATTCACATGTCCTTTAATTCTACTGGTTTTTGATTTTGTACACATGTAAATAATGCTGCTTTCTTGTTGCTTGCCTTCAAATTGCTTTTGGGGAGCCAGGAATCATCCTCACCCCGACGCTCCCCTGGGGTCATTCCTCATGCACCTACCATGTCTGCCAGGTGGTTCATGCTGAGGTCGTAAGAATGTAACCCCATCGAATGCTCCAGGTTGTGAAGCGTCACGTATTTCAGGTTCTTTTCCCAAATGAGACGCCGTGCCACTTCCTCATTCTGAAATATAAGGAAAAAGAACACTGTTCTACGGGCTCCTGCAGAAATCAGCGTTCAATAACGAAAATAAATGTTATAAAGCGTTCTGGTAAACGTGCATCTGTCTGGGAGAATGCGAATTAAGTTAGTATATCTAATCTAACTGGAAAAAAATCACATATTAATCTTAATTTTTGCTCTTCATTGCTTTGATGTTTAATGTTATTTTATTTTTAAAGATTTTATTTATTTATGCATACAAGCACTGGGGTACAGGCCAGAGATGTGGGGGCGAGAGGATTCACCAGAGACAGAGTGGAAGCAGAACAGGCAGACTGACTGAAACAGGGGAGCAGCGGGCGAGGCAGGAGAGGTCTGCTGCGCCATGTGGGTCCCCTCTCTGGCCAGTGGCAGGGATTGAACTCGTGCTACGGTGGCTGCGGTTTGCTTCATAGTGTGTTACTTGACCCAAAGCACCACCAGGAAGGGCCTAATGTTATTTTATGATCTCTCTCTCCTCTCTCTCTCTCTCTCTCTCTCTCTCTCTCTCTCTCTCTCTCTCTCTCTCTCTCTCTCTCGCACAAAAAACAT
>JAGFMF010011956.1:575873-595509 GCA_019455555.1 Galemys pyrenaicus
CCCCGCTCTGTCTGTGGTGAATCCTCTCACCCCCCACACCTCTGGCCTGTACCCCAGTGCTTGTATGCATAAATAAATAAATCTTTAAAAAAAAAATTTCCCAGCATACACCTGGAGTGACTGCTCAGAAAGCGCCTCATTTTTAGGGTACCTTCCCTTGAACCTTATTTTGTCCCAGACCTGCATTGTAAGAAGTGAGCCTGGTCTGCATGAGTATAGTTCTCAGCTTCAGATTTCAGTCATAAAATTTGAAGAAAATGTTAGAGGGCAAACATAGGGTTGCTATCGTTTATCAAATTAGGGCATTTAAAAATCAGTAGCTACACTCATCATCATTTCAAGTCAAAGGCGCATTTTAACTCCAGGTAAGTGGAAAGGACGTATCTCGGAATTTAGAAGTTGAATACTTTTCATTTTATGAGAAACTTCATTGTCCATATTCGAATCATTCAGCTGAGGACTGATGGAAATATCATCAAGGGCAAAGACCCACAGCGCAGAGGGCTTTGTTTCCCGATGTAATCCAAGCGCCTGGAACAGTATCTGGTACACAATAGGGGGAATTTTCTGGAAATCTCCCCTCACCTACTTTGGTTTCTTTGGCCAGTCCAATAATAAATTGGCATGAGAAAGATCAGCATGAGAAAAGACAAATTTAGTTTTGTGCACATGGAGACAAGGAAACTAGTGCATGACTGAAACCGCTCATTCCATTTTTAGACAAAGAAGCAATAAATCTGCGCGGAATTGAAAGTTTTGGTTTCGACACTGATTCCAGCAGCAGAGAGAGCTTGCTGACATAGCTTCCAGGCCTGTCTCTGGCTGTCTCTCCATTGCTGTGCAGGGAGGGTATTCTTTGCAGACGTTTATTTCTAGCTTTCAGGAGGAGCCAAGAGAAGAAGGTGGAGTAAATTCCTGTTTTCAGGAGAAAGGTAGGCTTAGGGTGGCATTCATTCACTAACTGTTCCTTGGATTCAAAATGATCACTACGCTCCTTCAGCACATCTTGGGTAGCCAGCAGCGGAGGCCCTCAGCTATAAGCGACGCAAGAACTAGAGGTTGGCACCTGCACCTCTCTGGGGACCAGAGCTTGGCCGCCGCTGGTGTTAGCTATGGGGTTGGCATTTAGCGTGGCAGTGGGCTAACGTATTTGAAGCATTTAAGGAGATATGGAAGTGTTATGGGACTGCAGCCGGCAGGAGCAGTGGTGTGCTGCTTCACTGCAAGTTAGTATGATGGTTGCTCCTCAGAAACCTTTTATATAGGGGTGTACTGCCTGGATCGTGGAACGGACCAATCAGGTGCAAGCTATGAGTTGATTGGCGCTTTGTTGCCAGGACTCCGCCTCTCACTACAAGTCAGTGGTGGCAGAGCACTTTTGTGTAAATTGCACTTCCTGGATTATGGAACAGACCAATCAGGTGCAGGATTGACAAGTGGTCCAATCAGACTGTGGTGGGGGGGCACCCTGAAAATGGATATAAGCCAGGGTCAGCAGGAGCTTGGGGCACAGACACATGGACTCTCGGATACGTGGACTCACTCAAACATACACAGACAGATGGAGAAGAGCGCAGAGAAGCAGCAGCCCGAGGAAGAGCCCCTGCAGAGGAAGAGCTGAGCCCTGAAGAGGAGAAGATGGTTCCAGCCTCCAAAGAAAGGAGGGAAGTGTCCAGCAGCTGCCCTCTGAGGTGGGGAGAGAGGCTGAAGGACTCTGTAGAGACTGGGCTTCGGTCCTGTCTCTGACACTGACTGGAAGGAGCACCAAAGGCCCTGGGTGTCTCAAAGAGCTGTTCATTGTTGGTGTAACCCAACAACTCTCAAGAAACTCTGGGTGTCTTTGAAACTGCCTCTGCAGGACCAGTAGTGGCCATTGCTGATGGTCAGTGCTGCCCAGCACTCCTGATGACCAGTGAAGCCATCACTGATGCTATCAGGATGAAGCAGCCAGTCTTGTGGGTACTTAAGCGCTTTTGTTTCCCCCTGTTTGTAAATAAACCTCAGGCTGTTGTTCCTGTAGCCTGAGGTCTCTTGCAATTGTGTGCGCAGGTGAGAACCCACAGACAGTGACCTGTATCAGGCACTGTCCTCTGTTAGGTTATAGCCCTTATTAATATAGCCCTGGATTCTGGTTTGTGGCCTTTTGGGGCTTTTGGGGGGCTCTCTGGCCTCAGAGCCCTCCTCTGCCCCTGTTTCAGAAGACGTGGTTTGCTGGAGTCCAGCCCCGGTGAACAGGGTTGAGGAGAGGTGCCAAGTGAACCAGGAAACAAAGAAATGACAGACACAAAGTAGTATAAGAAGAGAGGCCCTGAGGTCTGCGAGGCCTCTTATTTCATGCTCTCGCGCCCCGCATGCCGGGCACAGCTCATAGCTATTGAGAAAAACTGCCCCCTTTCGTTAGTTACAGGACAATGGTTTGTTCTTTGATTTCTTGGTATTCAGCGTTACTCCAGCACACACTCGCTGCCAAGCTGCTGCGCCACCAGGCTCGCTGCTCTCCCTTCTCATCTCATGACTCCCCAGGCAGTGGCTGCGGGCACAAGAAAGAACATTCCGGTCTGTGCACGGGCCGGTCTCCCAGCCCACGCTGACCGGTCTTTTAGCCATGCCCAGTCTTCCGGCCATGGCCCAGATATTTTCCTTGTCTCAGGCCTCCATGCCTTACGAGTCCCAGACAGTCCTTGGGGAAGGGAACCTCAATTCTTAGGTCTCTAAAATCTATTTGGGAGGTTTGAAAATCTAAAGATAGATGCCTGAAAATCTGACTTAATATCAAATTGAATGTTTCAGGCTTTAGCAGGGTTGTGTGGTGACTTGACTTAAGGTGTTAGAAATTGAGAACCTGTGTAGGGTCCTTCAATTCTCCTAGGAATCGGGAGGACCGGTGAGATTGGGAGCACGCATGGATGTGCTGGAAGGGGTAGGAGTCTTACGCTTCCATCTAAGTCTGTTGTCAGGGACATCCGAAGTGCCAACGGCAGCGCACCGGTGGGGGCAGCGGCAGTTCTCGGGGTCTCTAGACGAGGAAGTAGCTTAGAGAGGCTCGTCCAAGGCCTCTGTGGGAAGAAGTGGGGGCCTGGGGCAGGTGGCAGGTGAGTGAGCACAGAGTGTGGGTCAGGAGCCATCCTTTCCCTTAGCCATTTCTCCTTTCACATCCTGCCATATTTGGGGGAGGTGCCTGTAACCAAGGGCAGCAGTAACAGAAAAGGCAGAAGAGGTGGAGGCACCCAAGGGTATAAAGGTGAAGTTCAAGTGCTAGCTCAGTCACAGTCTTCTTTTCCTGATCCTGTAGAGAGGCAATTTCCAACTTGCAGAATGGTCGTGTTCTAAAAGTCACGTAGGGAGGCTTTGGAGCCAAGAATGCACTATCCTAAAAGAGCCTTAGAAAACAGCGATTTGTTTCTTAAGCACGGGAACAAAAGTCGATCTGCCCGACAGTGTAGTTGAAAATGCGCTTTTACAAAGAAAAGTAGCATAAAAATACTGCTGTAAGCAAAATAGGCTTGACTTCCATTTCTTTTTTTTTTTTTTTTTAAAGATTTACTTATTTATGCACAGAAGAGCTGGGGTGCAGGCCAGAGTCGCTGGCGGTGAGAGGACTCACCAGAGACAGAGCAGGGAGCAGAACAGGCAGAAGGACTGAAACACACTGCTGAGGGGAGCAGCGGGGAGGCAGGCGAGATCTGCGCTGCCATGTGGGTCCCCTCCCTGGCCGGAATTGAACTCGTGCTGCAGTGCAGCGGATGCTTCACAGGGTGGCGCTCAACCCGCTGCACCACCAGGGAGGCCCTTGACTTCCATTTTTCGTGTTCCAGCAGCGCCCTAAGACTGAGTCCCATGATTGCGTCTTAGATCCAAATTTCATTCTCATGAACAGCAGTAACAGCAAACTCACTTAGCAGTCACTCCTCCCGGCTCTGTTCTGAGCTTAACATGTATTAGCTCATTTCGCCAGCAAAATAACCCTGAGGGGCGGGGATTGCTATTGCCCCATCCCACAAATCCCTGGCCCTGACCCAAGTGACTGCACACAGAAGAGGTCGGATTAAATCCAGGCAGCCCGGCACCTGCGGTCATGCCCTTAAACATGATAATATATCGCCTTTCACTGAAATCTGACTGGACTTTATCCTAGCGGTCTTTGTAGCGGGAGGGGGCCAGTTCCTGGCGCGGGCGGGAGCTGGGCAGGTGGTAGGAGTTTCCTAAGCTGACATAGGGTTTGGCATCTGCAGGCGCTCAGAAAATACTTCTTGATTGCATGAACGTGATAAATTATTATTACATTAAGTGAGGGAGAATTTAGGGGCTCACTTTTATAAGATGGCTGGAGTAATAATAAATGTCTAAAAGGAACAGATGGAATTTTCCATTGAGCCTCGGGCGGTGCTGGCCTTGCCTAACACACTTCAAGCTGCAAGGCTCGGGCACGGCTCAGGCCAGAGCACCCAAAGCAGACTGCAGTGCGGCTCAGACTCCCAGCAGCCCAGGACGTCCTCCCTGTTTGGCAGGGCTCTGCGGGCCTGAGTCGTGGTTTCCTATTTTTCCAGTTTTTCTAGAAGGCAAGCACAGGCAAGCTGGCCTGAGTTAGCTGGTTCACCGCACTGGAGGGCAAATCCCGGTTCCCTCTCCTGCTGCCCCTCCCACCTCTTGAACCGTGGGCCCACAGCAGTGCAGGGCGGGCCACATGCTGATTTCTAATTCCTTGCAGCCACATTTTAAAAGTGAAAAAAGCAGAACTATAAAATAAGTAAAGTTAATTAAAATTATTTCATTGAACATTTCACAAAATAGAGTCATTTCAATAGAATCAAGAAAGGCAGCGTAGTCATCATCAGCAAGACGTTACTAGAGAGACTCTTACTTGCAGTGTGTTCAGAACCCAGGGGGCGTTTTCTGCTCGTGGAGCATCGCCTCAGGGCCAGCACATCTGTCACCAGCCTAGGAGCTGCGCGGTTCTCCCAACCCCTCGTCAGTTCTCCTAAAGCAGATCTGATTAAAATACGTCCTGTCTCAAAACCTTTAATGACTCCATATTGCTTAGCAATTTAGGAGCAAGTTGTCACCCTACTATCCGGATTCTGTACCAGAAATGTTTTACCTGAGAGTTCCAGTTTCCCGTAAGAAATTAGAGAGTTGCTACTCCATCCTAACAGTGAGAGGCTGGATAAATAAAACATTCAGTTGCTACGTTTAGATCCACAGGAGAGGTGAAGTCGCAGAGCAAACCACTACCCTTAAAATTGGAGAGGTTGAGAGGTGAATGCAGAGAATCATAGCTAACCTCTCGCCTGTTGCTGGTGGGGAGGCAAGATGACAGTCAGTCAGAAAGCTGGCTTAGCTGTCTCTTACAAAACTAGATATACTTTATCGTACAATCCAGCACCTTCCTTTGTATTAACCCCCCAAAAGGTGAAGACTTCCATCAACACAAAAATCCATGTGCAGATGTTTATAGTAGGTTTTACTGTAGTTGTCAAAACTGGGAAGCAACCAAGCTGTTCTTCAGTAGGTGAATGGATAAACTGTGGTACATCCAACAGTGGACTGTCACTCAGCACCGAAAAAAGAAAAGAGCTACCAGCCATGAGATGTGGCAGAAACTTAAATGCGTATGACTAAGTGGAAGAAACCAACCCGGAAAGGCTGCACAGTATATGATTCCAACTCTGCTTCTGGGGAAGGCGAAACTGTGGAGACAGTATGAGGATCAGAGGTTGCGGGCTGCAAGCGCGGAGGAACAAGAAGGCAGAAGACAGAGTTCTTTGGCAGAGAAACTACTGGTATGACACCATGATGGATGCACACCAGACCCACAGAAAGGACAACGTGTGAATCCTCACGTAAACTCTGGCTGTTGGGGGCTAAAGATTTCTTGATGCACGTTCATCACCTGCAACCCATGAACCGTTTGGGCTGTGGGGATGCTGACAACGGAGGGGCTGTGCACATGTGGAGGCCTGGGTTAGGGGGAATCTTTGTGCCCTCCATACAATTTTGCGGTGAACCTAAAACTTCTCTGACAAAAATCTGTTTTTCTGAAAAAGCATCACCCGATCACCCCAGCCGCATTGTCGCTGCTGCTAGCGGCTGAGTGCCTGAGCCCCACGGCCACCTGCTGAGGTCAGTCTCCACTACGGCACCTGGGATGACCGGGCCGCAGGGCAGAGCGTCACCGTTGCTGTTATAAAACAGGCCCTGAAAGCACCGTGGACCCTTCCAGGATGGGAGGACTCAGTGGAAAGACAGTTTCTATGAACAGAAAATCCACTGACATTTGGACCTTGGACTCCACAGCCTCCCGAACTGTGAGAAATAAGTTTCTGCTGTTTGTAAACCACCCGGTTTCCAACATTCTGTTACAGCAATAGACTAAGACGAAGTATCCTCAGCGTGAACCTTACTATTCAAAGCAACTTGTTTCCAGAACATCTGTGCTTGTCACCCTCTGCACGGTCACCCGCTTTATTATTATAACAGTCCCAGGAACACTTGCTGGAGGGCACTGGTTAGCCACCGAATGCGTATTATTATTTAGCTTTTACAGCACTATGGGTAGTACAGTTGCTATCTTCATTTTACAGAGAAGACACTACATTTCAGAGAGGCTGTACATCCTGCTCAAGAAGGTAGCCCTGGCTGCTGACCCGGACTGAACTCAGAGTGAGAAGTCAGCGCTTTCCAGCTTCTCATTCTGCCTCCCACCCTCTGCAGCTTCCTCCTCTCTGCTCTGCCTGGTGGTTGGTCCTCTCTTTCAAAACTCATTTCCAGCTTGAGGTCTCGCTTCTGCAGTCCTCTGAGGCGCCCTTGTGGCAGACTCGTAAATCCTGAGAACTGAAAAAAATCCCGGTTTCTTCCTAGTACTACAACAATTTGTGTCTTTGCCATACAAGTCGACCTGTCAGCCCCTGAACACCAGAGTCACGTGCGTCTGACTCATCTTCACAGCAGAATGCCGATGCAGCACTACTGACGTGACGAAGTGACGTCAAGAGCTTTCTGTCCGGTCTATCACACAATCTCATGCTGTGTGTCACCGCCACACTGTACTCGTAAAACACGTCTCGCCATGTCATTTTCTATAAATGCTTTATGTTATTCATCACATTTCCCCATCATTTTGCTCATCCTTGAACATTTTATTCAATTGAGAACAAATTCTTTTTTTAACGCTCATCCCTCTGGAGCCGTTGCTGTTTTCAGGCCTCCCACATTGCACAGTCGTTTGCGCTTTCTCTGTCTTGCCAGACCCTCCTGCTGTGGAAAGCAGCGCTCCCCCATATTCCTCTTTCACATGCTCTCACGACACTCAGCACTCAGCACTGCCCTCTTCAAAGCAGGCCCTGTTTGTACGGCAGGAGATAGCTTTGTTCCTCCGGCCAGCTAGAGAACACAGGAGCCTGTCTTCACTCACCCTTGTATTGTTCCGTGGCGTCATCCATGGTTAGTTATCAATGACACACTTTTTAAGATTTATTTATGCATCAAGAACTGGGGTACAGTTCAGAGGTGTGTGTGGGGTGAGAGGACTCCCCAGAGACAGAGTGGGGAGCAGAACGGGCAGATCTACTGAAACACTCTGTTGAGGGGAGCAGCGGGGAGACAGGAGAGGTCTGCTGCGCCATGTGGGTCCCCTCCCGGCCAGGGATTAAACAGTGGCTTCAATACTTCACACTGCAGTGCTTAGCCCCTTGCGCCACGAGAGAGGCCCTGTTTTTTGATGAATGATCTTATTTCTAATTTTCTGCATGCTTTATTCTTGCATCCGAATCGTCACCCATTTGGCACAGCTTCTGAACCTTTAGCCTTAGGGTTCTGTGCTGGTTTTTATGCTTGTTTGCGCTCTTCCCAGAACATAAATGCCTACAAACAACAGCATTTAAATACCTTAGGAGAGGGCCTCGATGGTGGCCTAAGGGTTAAGGCTCACCTGGTATGATCCTCGCCTGAGCTCCATCCCCAGCCAGGGAGCTGACCCATAGGGCGCAGCAGACTCTCCTGCCTCACCTCGCCCACCGCTGCCCTCAGCAGTGTGTTTCAGTAGATTTGCCTGTCCTGCTCCCCGTTCTGTCTCTGGTGACTCCTCTCACCCCCGCACCTCTGGCCTATGCCCCAGTTCTTCTATGCAAGGAAAAAACAACTCAGGCTAGCAGGGCCTAATATCCTCTACCCCCAGGTGTGTTTACTGCATCCTGTACAACTAAAAACCACCCTGTGACACTCCGAAGCTGTAAGCTGGATTTTTGCACAGTCGTTTCCTCTGAAATGGGGCACACTTGCTGTTGCAAATTTATCTAGAGATTAAAAACAAAAATGTGAAAAACAAGGCCAGCCTGCAATGGCACATTACTAAATCTTGCCTACAACGCTGACGCCCTTCCAATCACGGATGAAGAAACATCCTCTCATGACACGAAAAAGGGAAACGAGAGCAGAGGGAGGAAGTCTCAGGCCTGTTCTGAGTTGTGAAGTCACCGTCTGCTGTCAGCATGCACCCCAAAAGCTGGGGGCTTCATGTTTCTCTGAAGAACGATCTTAGTCTTAAGGGAAGGGCTGTGTTGGGATGGCCCGGGGACTATGTGGGTGAGCGTGGGTGCGCGGCTGTCCCCCAGCCCTTGCTCCTCCGGCTGCGCTGTCTGGAGAAAGAAACCCTTGACAGGAAACCAGCAAAAGTCACCGAGCCAGAGGTGACTGAGGCTTTATGGGGGCTGTATTGCCCAAGAAACCCCAGGCCTGGCGGTGTCTTGTCTTTTGGGGCTCCATCTTGAACCGCAGCTAAAGCTGAGTAGTTTCCCAGAAGGGCCTGGACCCTGGGCCCCGGCAGGGCCGCGGAGGATGAGGGACAAGCAGTCCCTAGCAGCAGCACTTGGGACCACAGCGGGCAGGAGAGAATAGGCCAGGAAGCTCAGTGGGTTGCCAGGGAGGGAGGCTCCCGGCAAGACGGCGTTTCTGCCTCGGACCAGAGAAGGCGCTGGTTACATGACTTAAGTTTTAGGGTGCCAGGCCTCAAGGGGTACCCAATTTGAAATCCTGCTTGGGGCAGAACACAATGACCAGACCAGGCCGCGGCTTGTGAGTCGTCCCGCCTGCCAAGGCCCTCTCAGACAACAGCTACAGCCCTCCCCTCCTTCCCTCCTTCCCAGCAGGGCCCTAATTTTGCTTGGAGGACTGCTCTTCAGGGGACTATGTGGGGGAATTTTTGGTAAAGATTTCGTATTTATGCGGACAGGCCAGAGGTGTGAGGGGGGAGAGGATTCAGACTGACTGAGCAGTCTGCTGTGCCCTGTGGGTCCCCTCCCTGGCTGGGGATCGAACTCAACTGCAGTGGCCGCATTGGACGCTTCCAGCACGGTGCCCAACCCCTTGCACCACCAGGGGGCCCCGGCTAGGGATTTCATATTGTAGTCTAAAGTCACTGAACTATGAGCAGCTCAAGGGCGGGATTCGTGTGCTGCGGACTTCTCATAAAGGAAGGTGCAGCGGGAGGTCTTTGCCTGGCAGCGATGAGACCTGCTGGAGAGGGCACTCGGGCTGGGCTGTGGGGGAACCAGCCCTGCAGCAAGGAGGAAATGACTAGGGCCACGCAGGGGCCTGGAGCAGAGAACGGGAGCTAAATGGGGTGAGTGGCAGAGCTAAAGAAGTGGCTAGATTCATAATAAATTGTGAAGAAATAGGGACAGGACTTGCTGATAAGAGGAACAGCAGCATGGGGGTCTGAGGGCCGTGGAAGTGGGGGCGCCTCGGTAACTCACCAGATGGGGGAGCCTGTATTTCCAAAATAAAACTGTGATGGAAGCCAACGCTACTTCAATAAAAACATTTTTTAAAAGGTGAGCCATGTCTAATTCAAAACCACGTGACTAGGGGCCTGGTGGCGCAGTGGGCTAAGCAACGCGCTAAGAAGCAAACCGCAGCCACTGCAGCACGAGTTCGATCCCTGCCACCGGCCAGGGAGGGGACCCCCAGGGTGCAGCAGACCTCTCCTGCCTCACCCGCTGCTGCCCTCTGCAGTGTGTTTCAGTCAGTCTGCCTGTTCTGCTCCCCACTCTTGTCCGGTGAATCCTCCCACCCCCCACCCCCGCACCTCTGGCCTGTACCCCAGTTACTATATGCATAAATAAATATTTAAGAAAAACATGAAACACGTGACTAGATAATACTATTTTAAATAACCATTAGAACCTCTCTCTGATTCTTTTTAATTGTGGTAAAATAGACACTAACATGAAATTTACCACTTAAGCAACCTAAAAATATATTTTCAAAGGAGTTAAGTAGATTCACAATGTGGTGTAACCATTGCCACAATCTACTTCCAGAACTTTTAAAAATAGACTATTTTTTTAGAGAATTTTAGGTTTACAGGAAAATTGAGCTAAAAGTACAGAGAGTACCAATATATTTCTTGCCCCCACATACCCACAAACTCCCTTACTTAGAACATTTTTCATCATTCTGAAGAGAAGTTTTGTACCCATTAAGCAGTAACTCATTCTACCTCCTCCCTTCGCCAGATAATACCCCCGGGCTGTCTAATTTTCTGGTTCTATGAGCTGGAATCATCCCCTTTTGTGTCTGGCTTGCTTCACTATGATGCCTTCACTGTTCTTCCTTGCTGTCGATGAAATATGCAGCATCTCATTCCTTTTCATGGGTCAGTAATATTTCACTGTGTGTGTGTAGATCACACCACCAGTTATTCATTTGTTGGGCACCTGGGATGTTCTACCTTTTGACTATTGTGAATATTGTCAGGAAGAATACTGGTGTACACATGTGTTTGAATGCCTGCTTTCAATTCTTTTGGATATATATCTAGAGCGGCATTGTTAGATCATGTGCTAATTCTATGTTTAACTTTTTGAGCAACCAAAGACTATTTTAAACAACAGCTGCACCATTTTACATTCCTACCAGTAATGTACTAAAGTCCTAATCTCTCCACATCCTCATCACACTTACTATTTTCTGTTTTGCAGTAGTCTTCCTAATGGGTGTGAAGTGTGGCTTAGATTTGCTCTTCCCTAATGGTTAGTGATAAGCATAGTTTCAAGTCTTCATTGACCATTTGTGTATCTTCTTTGGAGAATGCATATTCAAGTTTGCCTGTTTTTGCTTTGGGCCTTTTTTTGTTTTACTTTCTTCTATCATTGTTAATTTTTGTTAGGTAATTGATTTCCCTCCTTCAGGTGTAGTCCCCATAGTTCTCTCACTACCACAGAACCCATGATCCATCACCACAGTCCGCCCCCTGCTGGATGCCTCAAATAGATGGTCAGCTGGAAAGTTTTGTCTTTTTCTGGATCCTTGTTCAATTTCTCTATATTCCACATATAAGTGAAACCACATAATATTTACCTTTTCCTTCTGACTTCTTTCATTGAGTATCATCCCTTCAGCTTCACCCAAGTTGCCACAAATGGCATGGGTTTATCTTTTTTTTTTCTTAAAGATTTATTTATACATACAAGAGCTGGGGTACAGGTCAGAGAAAAGATTCACCAGAGACAGAGTGGGGAACAGAAGAGGCAGACTGACTGAAACACACTGCTGAGGGGAGCAGCGGGCACAGCAGGAGAGGTCTGCTGCACCCTGTGGGTCCCCTCCCTGGCCGGCGGCAGGGATCAAACTCGTGCTGCAGTGGCTGCGGTTTGCTTCATAGTGCGTTGCTCAACCCACTGCGCCACCAGGCAGGCCCGGTTATCTTTTTTGATCACTGAGTAGTATTCTTCTTGAGCCACTCACTGTTTGGGAGCAATTAGGTTTTTCCCATACCTTGGTTATTGTAAATAGTGCTGCAGTAAACACAGGAGTGCAGGTTTCTTTTTGAATTAATATTTGTGTCCTTCGGGTAGATTCCTAGGTGTGGAATCTCTGGGTCATATATCTATTTTCAGCGTTTTGAGGAACTCAACACAGCTTTCCACAGTGGCTGGACCAGTTGTGTTCCCACCAGCAGTGTTAGAGGGCTCCTTTCTCACCACATCCTCGCCAGCATCTGCTGCTTCTGGTTTTTGAAATATGGGCTGCTCCCACCAGTGGGAGGTGGTGTCTCATTGTGGTTTTGATTTGCCTTTCCCTGATAATAAATGACATTGAACTTCTTTTCCTATGCCTGTTGGTTATTTGCATTTCTTTGAAGAAATTTCTTCTTAGCTCTTCTGCCCATTTTTAACAGACACACAGGCTAATGGAATTGAATGGAAAGCCCAGAAATAAAGCCACACACATATGGTCAACTAATCCATGACAAAGGAGCAGACTGTACACTGGAACATGGAAAGCCACTTCAGTAAATGGTGCGGGGAAAATCAAACTGCCACGTGCAAAAGAATGAAACTAGACACTACCTCACACACCACACACACATTGACTCAAAATGGGTAAAAGACTCGAATGTAAGACCTGAAACCAGAAAATATATAGAGGAAAATACAGGCAAAAGCCTCCATGACGTAAACCTCAGAAGCATCTGAGGACTCATCCCCAGAAGCAAGGCCAACAAATGAGGAGATAAACAGCTGGGCCAATGCACACAACTGCCAAAGGACTGATATCAAAGATCTACAAAGAGCGTACACAACTCAACAAAAACAAACAACCCAGTCCAGAAAATACGTTTTTGCTTTTGTGTTGAGTTGCATGAGTGTTTGGTCTAGTTTTTAATTCCTTATCAGATATAAGACTTGTGGCTGTTTTCTCCCATCTTGTGGGTTGTCTTTCCACTCTCTTGAGACTTTGATGTACAAAAGCTTGAAATTTTGACAAATTCTATTTTTTGCTTGGTGTCATGTCTAAGACAAAGTCGAGATTTAGCTGTTTCCTTCTAAGAGTTCGTTTGGATTTTTAAATCTATTTTGAATCAACTTTTGCATCTGGTGTGAGGTGGCACTCTGACTTCATCTTCTACAGCTGGTTATCCAGTTGTCCCCGCAGCCTTTGTCGAAAGGACTATTCTTTCTCCCACTGAGTGGCTTAGGCTCCCTTGTCAAAACTCAACTGAACACAAATTTCATTTTTCATTCTATCCCATCAATCTGTCTTCCTAGCCTCATGCCGGGAATAGACTGCCTTTATTACTACTGGTGTGCAGTAAGTTTTGAAACTGGGAGGTGTGAGTCCTCCAACTTTATTTGCGATTGCTTCAGCTCTTCTGGCTCCCGAATGTCCGCGTGGCGTCTGGGTTGGTCTGTCAGCTCTGCAGAGAAGCAGGTGGGGTTTGACAGTCATTGTTTTGAATCAAGAGCTCAGTTAGAGAAACACTGCCACCTTCGAGATGACCTCCCAGGCCACGGACACAGAATGCCTTTTCATTTATTTCGGTCTTCTGAATTTCTTTCAACCATACAGATTTTACACTGAAATTTGTTCCTGAGTATTTTATTCATTTTTTAATAAATGCAACATGCAAATTTTATTTAACAAAGATAAAGTCAAACAAGGACTTGCGTTAAGAAAACGACTGACTACAGATAGTTTGTCCTAAACCTCTTACAGTAACCTGCTTGCGGCTGCATTTAACTGAGGTCTGTCGCTGTGAAGAATCCAGCTCGTGCGCAGGTGTGGATGGGCGATTCGTACCCTTTACAACACCACCGTACACGTACATAAGAAGTAAATGTGACAGATCGGCAACTGGCCGCTTCGCTTGTCGACCTTTGGGAGTGGTCACGTAAACAGAACCGGCAGCTCTGGCCTGCGAGCCAGGCAGTGGGCCCGCTGCACTCTGCTGACCAGCACCCAGGCCTTCGCAGACACGGGCGGGCAGTGAGTGCTTGTTGGGCAATCCCCTGGGTGACACGCCGTGCTGGTCCTCAGTGCTGAGTGGTCGTTTGCGGGCCAGAGCTGCTGTGGGTCAGCCCGTGGAAGCAGGCAGGAGCGGCCAGGAGCGGGCAGCTGGCACGCTGGGCCGTGAGGCCGGGCTGAGCCCAGGCTACCATGCAACTCATTCTTTTTGGTGTCACGGAATTGTTTTCTTCACTTCCGCTGGTTCAGTGTTACTGTACAGAAATCAAATTTACTTGTGTATTGGTCTCTCCCCTCCAACCTTGCTGAGTTCACCCATTCATTCTGATAGTTTTTCAGGTAATTTTTTTGAATTTCCCATATGGTTCTTATCATCTGCAAAGACACATTATCTTTCCTTGTCCAACTTAGGGGAGTCTCAGGAAGTCAAACCTTTGGTTTCTAAAAGCCCAGGGTGAAGGACTCTGCCCTCGGACAAACTCCACTTTCCCGCGTGGTGAAGACAGTTGGTGAGACACACAGGCTTCCCTGTAGCAGAAGGGTTCAGCCAAGGGGTATGGACTGTGGGCCTGTCTCCCAGGAAGGGCCGGATGTGCTTTCCCCAGTGTGACCAGACAGGCCACTTCCAGTGTCACTTCGGGGAGCCTGGGGCACTCGGGGCCCGCGGGCCTCAGGACATCGTTACCACAACCTGAGGTACATGCTTTCTAGTCCAGAGCACTGAGGGCCCCAGAGCGGAGAGAAAGCGCCGTCCTCTGCCCTTCTCCTGACTGAAACACCGCTGCTCTCCCTTCCTATGGCCCGGAAGGACGAGGCTGCGGGGGTTACCGGTGTAGTTTGCTCTCCGTGCTGCTGCCAGAGGGATCGTGCCCGACTCAGCGAAGGCCACGGCTCATACCTCTGTCCTGCTCACAGCGCTGGGCGCCTCCTCCCTGCCTGTGCAGCTGTGAGACAGTGTGACCTTCTTGGGCGTGGGGCGTCCGAGGTGCTCCAGGACCAACCTCCAACCTGCTCGTCTTACCTCAGCTGTGCCCCCGGCACTTGAGCCACTTCAGCCGCCGCTGGGCACGCGCAAGCACGCGCGCGCACACACACGCACACGCACATGCACGCGCGCACACGCACACACAGAGCTCTTTCTGTGCCTTTGTTCACCTGACACCTAAAGCCTTCGGCCTGATCGTCTCCCCTCCCCCGCCCCACTCCCATTCATCTTTTCTGACCACTCAGATCTTTCGAAGCTCTGTTCTCGAAGCAGCCTTAGCTACAGTCCCTTTAAGAACTGGCACTGTGGCTGGTATTACAGGCTGCCCATAGGTCTGTCACTGGTCTAGAACGTTCTTGAAGTCAGGGTCAAGTCTTAGTAACTTGTATCCCCCGGTCTTGAATACAAAGCTTAATATATAGTAACCAAAATTTACATGCAAAAAAACATTTACAATGAAATAAAACAGAACCTGATACGTGGCAAACATTCAATGAATGGCTTTAATATGTGCCCAACAAGTATTTTGTGAACGATGCCAAGACAGCTTATGCTGACTTATTATTAGCCTGCTAAATTCTTTTAGAACTAACACTGCTTGGAAGCCATTACAAAGAGTTCCATGGGGCCTCCCTGGAGGTGCCAGGGTTTAAGCACCGCACTACAAAGCATCGCAGCCACTGCAGCTTGAGTTAGATCCCCACCAGGGAGGGGATCGACGTGGCACAGCAGACCTCTCCTGCCTCCCCACTGCTCCCCTCAGCAGTGTGTTTCAGCCTGTCCCCATCTGTCTCTGGGGAGTCCTCTCACACACACACCCGCCCTGCATCTCTGGCCTGTGCCCCAGCTCTTACATGCATAAATAAATAAATCTTTAAAAAAAAGAGTTTTAGCCTGCTGTTTGGGTGACAGCAAAAGGCTGTGGAGCCTCAGAAAGGGCTCCGGGGTATTTACAAAGACCCAAGTTCACGTATCACTTAAGCCAGTCTCCAGACAGCCAGATTTAAATATTGAAATCTCTTTACACCCATTTTATCCCTGAAACCTAGTACTGTCAACGAATGCAAACTGAAGGAATAAAAAGATGAATGAGGGTGGGTTGTCTCTGTGTCAGGCTTTCCAAACAAACTGTGAGCACATCAAGGATAAGCCGGATGTTGTGTGTTTCATTCCTCCTTTTGTCTCCAGCACAAGAGACTTCCTGACACGACATGAATGCTTGCTAAATAGCTATTTATTAAATTATAGGTAAGAGGTAAAAATTTGGCTTAAAGATGCAAAGAAGGGAAAGGAAACACATTTCTTGCATCATATACTTGCACCAAAGATACACGAGTAACTTCATGAATTAGGGTGGAAGCCAGAGATCTGAGGACACCGCGGTGAGCCTGGAGGCGGAGGTCACCTTGGTTCTGCGGCGCGAGCTGGCCGGCCCCGTGGTGAGTCTGCCCTCGCGGAGACCTCCAGTCCCAGCTGTTAGCTCGGCCTCCGCCCCAGGACAGGCCACGCACAGCCAGGGCAGGCTGAGGCATCTCTCAGCCCGAGAATCAGCACCTGTTAGGGGGACCCCCACGGTGTCCACAGGGAGAACAGTGGCCTCATCTGGGAGGCCCGCAGTGTCACCCAGAGCGTCACAGACGTGGACGCGAACAGGCCGTGTCTGCGTCACACACCTGCTTCAGGAGAGGCACACGCGCGCCCTTCCAAAATGCGCCGGCTCACTGCACACGGCGGCAGGCACGGAAAGGCCGGGGGGCTGGCGGCGGTCACATCTTGGGGAAGCTGGCCAGGCTGGCGATGCCGCAGGTGTTGTTCTTGTTCCGGGCCATGAGGATGTAGCCCTTGTTGCCCCAGTTCTCTCCCCAGCTGCGGGCCGATTGAGGAGAAACACTTAGCACTGACCCTGCGACCCTGTGCGCGTCTATACACAAGTGAGAGCTCCCTTTAAAGGGCGTAAGGTCAGGAGCGCTGGGCTCAAGGGCAAGAGAGGCCGCTTCGCCCCCGGGGCTGAGCAGGCTCCGCACAAGGGCGGCCCCACGGAGCCGCGCACAGTCGGTGTGTCGGCAGTGGGCCCAGCAGGCCAGGAGCACGGAGCCAGCGAGAGGCGGGAAAGCGCCGGACGCATGTGGGGCCGCGTGGAGACCACACGGGCCTGGCCTCGTTTCAGGGTCGTGGGCGATGTGATGGAGGTCAAGTGGCCGCCTCTTCCCCGCCACTGTGACTGGCTCTAGAGGACTGTGACCGACACGGTGGGCAGCACTGGCCTCCAGGTGTGGGGAGGGCCTGGAAGAGTCATCTAGCAATGGGTGGAGCATGCGAAAGCGGCCAGAGAGGCTACCGAGGGGCCAGACCCCGCAGCAGAGAGGATGAGCTCTGAGGGCGGCCAGAGGGCCGCGGGAGGGTTGGCGGCATGTCTTCCTACACTGGCCCCTTCTTCTCTGGTCCTCCTTCCCCAACTGGCAGATTCTCCACGCATCTCCCCTAAGACCTGCTCCACGCCTGCTCCCTCCCGGGGCCCTCACTGACCCTGCTCCCCCTGGGGGTTTCCCTCAGTCCTCCCAGCTCTCTCGGATGCGGCTCCACTCCTGGCACTCGCAGGGGCTGGGGGCAGAAGGCGGCTGTGGGGGGCCCTGTCTCAGCACACCCTTCTTTGGACCGTGGCGGGAAAGGCCGTGTCAGGTCCGGGCAACTCTCAGCCCACACTTGGTCCCCGGGCCCCGGTGGCAGCCCAGCTGGCACCTCCGTGCGCTGGACCGTCCACTCCCAGAGAGCGGCACCACAGCGGTGGGAGGGGCCGCGAAGAGGCTGTTTAGCCGGTGCCTCTGCCAGAGGAGGATGCCCGACAGGAGAAGTGTAATTCTTAGGACTCTGCGCCCCGGTCAGGGGAAACCGGAGAGAAACGGAGAGCCAAGGCGCCCTGTCCGCACGCCCCGAACAGGGAGGGAAAGGCTTGCTGAGTCCCGCGCAGCCCTCCTGGTCTCCGGCTGCTTGTCACGTCTCTATCCAAAAGGCAGCTGGAGCGGCCAAGAGCGGCAGGGGCGCCAACCGCCACTGGGCCCTGCTGCTTCCAGACAAGACCTTGTGGGAGACTGGTCACCTCAGAGGGGACACAGGGCAGTGGGATAGTCCCGGTTCCCGCTGGTTCTTTGTGCTCGTTCTGTTCCGCCTAGCGCGGCCTGTCTTTCTTGGGGCTACTCGTGTGCATGACGAGGCTGTGTGGGGAGCGGCCCGGACAGTCTTTGAGTCCTACGGTCCGGCCCTTAAATATTAGAATCTGGAGCCTGCAAACAGGCAGGGAGAGCTGCAAGGGACGAGGCAGCTTTCCGGTTCGGGAGGAGGAGACGCAGGGAAACCGGAGGCCAGGCTGGGTGCTAACCGGCCGTCTGCATGGGAAGGCGCCCCCTCCTTACCTGTTTTTAATTATCCAGTGCTTCCTTCCCTTCTGGACCCCGTACCCCACTGCCAAGACCGCGTGGTTCAGATTGTCGCTATTGCAGTTTTCATCGTAGTACACGCCTAGGGACAAGCCGGCACCGTGAAGCTTCTGCGAAGTGAGCAGCCCGTGGGGGCTGGGGCCAAGGTCCCGTCCCGCGGGAGCGTCTGAGCCAGGCTCCTCTGAGCGGGGCCGCTGCTAGTTTCTCCCCGACACCCCAGCAGCCCAGGTCACGTGAGCGCCCCGCTGCGTGCTGCGGGGGCAGCCCTTACCTTTGCTGTAGAACTGGAAGGAGGTGAGACTCGCGTCGATGGCCACAGAGATGGGCCCCACCCGGGCCACGGCCCTCTTCAGGGCCTTCTCGTTGCCCTCGGGGATCTCTCTGTACCCTCTGCACTTGGCCGCCTTACCCGTCGGGGTGTACATGCAGCTTTCGTCCTGGAAGAAGCAAGGTCGGAACAGGGTTGGGCAAAGCAGCGGGCAGTGGGTCCCTCAGGATCACCAGTGCTCTGAGCGACCAGCGAATGAAGAGGGGAGCCCAGTGGGTCTCCAGAGGGGGCATCTTCTCTCCTCTCCATCTAGAAGATGACAAACAAGGACAGAAATGCGGGCGCGTTACACCATACACAGTTGACCCCAGGGAGTTTTAAAACATAAATGGGGAAGGAATACTCTAGAAATTTAGAGAGCGAGAGCCTATTGTTACTAACACAGGGTAGGGCGAGGTTTCTGGAATCAACCTTTTCATGAAGCACCAATGACTTTCTGGTCACGTGGTTACAGGGGCCTCGGAGGCAGGACGACGGCGGCCAGAATGAGGAGGGGGCAGGGAAGGCCGCTGGATGTGTGGACGGTCTAGCGCCCCATCGTGCTCTAACGGGCCAGGGATAAAAGCACGAGCTGGACACTGGGGCGAGTTAATAAAGGGCTTAGCAACTAACTTTGCAGACCCAGTGAACGATCACCGGTTTCATCGGTCACTGCCAGGAAACCCACCCAGGCCGAGCTGCTGCGTGCTCCTTGGGAATCCACTTTCCCAGCAACTGCCCTGTCCACGCCCTCCCGTCACAGCTATGAGAACACGTTATTATATGAAGTCACAGAGGTTGCCTGTCTTAACGCCTCAAGTCCTTCGTTCTCTGCTTCATGATCCAAGGCCTTGGAGCTTCTGAATGCTGACGAGACCGTGTGAGGGGCAGGAAAGCAGAAATGAGAAGTCAGATGACCCTTCTATTCTGAAAGCTTCAAATGGTACGTGATTTTCATTAAATTCACAGTCTCTGAGTTACTAACTCCTGGTTACTAAGTCCTTTATTTATTTTTTTTTTAAAGACTCATTTATTTATGCATACAAGCACTGGGGGTACAGGCCAGAAGTGTGGGGGGGTGAGAGGGTTCACCACAGAGAGCGGGGAGCAGAACAGGCAGATCAACCGAAGTACACTGCTGAGGGGAGCAGCGGGCACAGCAGGAGA
>JAGFMF010011956.1:595567-611978 GCA_019455555.1 Galemys pyrenaicus
GGCACAGCAGGAGAGGTCTGCTGTGCCATGTGGGTCCCCGCCCTGGCCGGCGGCAGGGATCGAACTCGTGCTGCAGTGGCTGCGGTTTGCTTCATAGTGCGCTGCTTAGCCCCTAAGTCCTTTAAAATGATGTGCGCTAGGGCCTCCCTGGTGGCGCAAGGGGATAAGCACTGCACTATGGAGCAAACCGCAGCCACTGCAGCACGAATTCCATCCCTGTTGCCGGCCAGGGAGGGGACCCACATGGTGCAGCAGACCTCTCCTGCCTCCCCGCTGCTCCCCTCCGCAGTGTGTTTCAGTCCATCTACCTGTTCTGCTCCCCGCTCTGTCTCTGGTGAATCCTCTCACCTCCCCGACTCTGGCCTGTGCCCCTGCTCGTGTGCATAAATAAATAATAAATCTTAAAAAAATAATAACACTATTTTCTCAAAAAACAAATAAATAGAATGATGTGAGCTGGTAGCTCCACCATCTTTACTGTTCTTTAATGTTGCTGTGCAAGCTTTAAATCAGCTGCTTCGATAAATGTAAGTTACCCCGTCAAGAAGGCAGGATAGGGCCTCCCTGGTGGCGCAGTGGGCTGAGCGCCGCTCTGTGAAGCACACGCTGCACACTAATGCGAGTTCGATCCCGGCCAGGGAGGGGCCCGCAGGGCGCAGCAGACCTCTCCTGCTGCCCGCTGCTCCCCTCAGCAGTGCGTTTCAGTCAGTCTGCCTCTTCTGCTCCCCACTCTGTCTCTGGTGACTCCTCTCACCTCCCTTTCCCTTGCCTCTGGCCTGTACCCCAGTTCTTGTGTGCATAAATAAGTCCTTTAAAAAAAACCAAAAAAAAGGCAGGATAGGGAAATAGAAGATAAGATTTCTGTACTGGTTCCAGGACACAGTCGTCACGCGGAGGCAGGGGCCGCGCTGTGTGAGCTTGCGGCAGCCTCACCTGGCCGACGTACGGGTAGGCGTCTTCGGAGTCGATGCCCCGGTTCCTCTGCACGTACTGGAAGGCGTTGGTCATGTAGCCGCCGCCGCAGCCGTCGTTCTCGGACACGCAGTCCACCAGGTTCTGGGGGCTGAGGTTTAGGAGCTTGCCGGTTTTCTTCTTGAGCTGGCCCTCCAGGGCGCCCACGGAGCTGAAGGCCCAGCAGGAGCCACACTGGCCCTGGGAGCGGAACAGAGACTGTCGTCAGCGCTGTCCCCATCTCTGTCTGTCCTTGCCGCCTGCCTGCTGGCCTCACGTGCACTTTGGAGCCCCGCACCTCCCTGTCTGTGCTTCTTCCTCCCTCTTCGCTTTGCACTGTTGCATCCGCCGACGCTCTTGCTGCTCCTGGTAACTGCTGCCACCGCTGGCTGCAGCGGAGAGCACAGGAGAGCCTCACTCAAGCCCGCTGCTGGGTCTTGGAAACTAACTTACGACAAAAGAGGGTCTCCGGCCAAGCTGTGCTGCGCAGCAGCAGCTGGAATTGACTTTTTCTCGTCAGTGTTACAATGGACCAGTGTGGAACAAAATGACGTTTATTTAAGGCTTTAAAGTGACCCACTACATGGGCCTCCCTGGTGGCGCAGCGGGTTGAGCACCACACTGTGAAGCATCCGCTGCACAGCAGCACGAGTTCGATCCCGGCCAGGGAGGGGACCCACATGGCGCTGCAGATGTCTCCTGCCTGGCCCGCTGCTCCCCTCAGCAGTGTATTTCGGTCAGTCTGCCTGTTCTGCTCCCCACTCTGCCTCTGATGAATCTGCCCACCTCCCGTGACTCTGGTTTGTACCCCAGCTCGTGTATGTATAAAATTAAAAATTATATATATATATATAAAAACAAAGTGACCCACTACACATGTGGCCTTGGGGAAGACAGGGGACCTTAGTGCCTCCATTTCCTTACATGTGAAATGTGGAGGAGGAGGATGATAATAATAATAATAATGCACTTAAATTATGAAGATTTGAAAAGTTAATTCATTTAAAGTACATACATTTTGATACTAATAATCTCTCAAAAAGTGCTAGCTACTGTTAGTGGTAAGCTAGATTGCACACTTTTTTTCTTTTCTAATTTGTAAGATTGAGGTTTTTTCTTGAGGATAAACCCTGTGTCTTTGTCAACTTGAGTGCCCGCTGCCTAGCACTGCATACACCTGACAGTTCTGAAAACAATTGTTGAATTAACGTTAAAACAAACGTCTATCTAGGGGATACACTCTGTGTTGTTAAGGTTGTGGGAAAACTGGCAAAAACTCTTTTGGAAAAGAGTCCCAGTGACCTAGCAATTCCAGCTTTAGGGTTTACTTTGCACGAACATGAAAACATGTGCACAGGGTGCTCCCAGCTACACTCTGTGAAAGAGAAAAACCAGAAACCACCTCAATGTAGAAAAATGGGCAATGCGTTCAGTTAACATGACAGACGCATTCTCTTAGCAAGTGGGGAGGCGCCTTAACTCCCTGCCCTCTTCTGCTGCCCCCCAACCTTAAGAACAAAGAAACACAAAAAGCCAGAGGAGATGACATCACGTATGTGCCCACACCCCAGAGGAAAGAGGGTACCTGGTTTTTGACGGGGGTGACGTACCCCTTCTTTCGGTAATCGACGGAGTCTGGGACTCGGCCTTCCCAGTCTGGGGCATAGAGGGTGTCGTTGCTGCGGGGACGCGAGGGCGGTACTCTGAGCCCCGTCATCTTCTGGACCACCTCTTCGCTGGTCTGAGGCAAAGAAGAAAAGGGCCGGGCGTCAGGAGGGGCTGAGACAACAGGGCAGCGCGGCAGCTGAGGTTTAACTCACCATGTCCCCCAGGTGGTTCATGGCCAGTTCGTATGTGTGGACGCCCAGAGACGCCTCAAGATTATGGGTGGAGATATGTTTCAGGTTTTTTTCCCAAATTAAGCGCCGAGAGGTTTCATCGACCTAAACAGAGCGCAGTCAGTGCCAGCACAGACCGAGGCCTGAGTGCAGAGCCGCGTCTCCACACCAGGGGCGTTTGGCAGATGAAACTTACAATCACAGAGGATCGAAAATATACTGCTGGAGAGCTGACCGTGGGCTTAGTAGCATGCAAATAGAAATCCATAAATAAATACAAATTAGCAGGCGAAGTCCTGGAGAGAATATAGAAAATTGCTTAAGGAGAATAGTATGAATCTGATGTTTCCCCAAAGAGAAGTATGTTATGAAGAAAAGGCGGCTAGAACTTGGAGGCTGAGTGGAAGGACAGGAATGACACTATTAAGGATCAGGGAACGGGTACAGGTCTGCTTTGCTGGAGCAGCTGAAGGATTTGCGTTGAGGAAGCCCAGCCGGGCCTCAGGCCCCCCTTCCCGGGCACCTTGTTGTCGTACTGCTTCCGATGGGTCTTCTTCCAGAGCTCCCATTGAGAGTCCAGCAGCTCCTCGGGGCCCAGAGCGGAGCTCACCACAGGCAGCAGCAGCAGAACCTGGAGCCGCCACATCCTGGGGAAGGGGAAACTTAGGGGGACGCTTGTTTGCCAGGGCCCCACAGCCTGATGGGATGAGGAGACGGCCAGGGCCGTATTCCCTGTGGGCAGTTCTTAACTTCTGAGAGGAGCCACAGGTTCCTTTAAGAAACTAAGACAATTTTTCAACATTAATTCTGGAGGCTGCACCCAGAAGTTAAAAACCCCTCCCTTTGGACCACGAGGCAAAAGAAAACCAGGCTTTGAAAGCAGACAGCCGAAGAACCGAGGGCGCTCTCCCTACAACCATCAGCTGGTATGAGTTGGTTGGCATGGGATGCTGATACACTTGGCTGCAAGTACTTGAAGCTCGGGAGATTGAGTGCACACGCATACACACACACGCACCTTGCACAAACAGAGTGGGAAATGGACAATCGGGCTGGTCTCAGCAGCTGCCTCCGCCACTGCCCCCAGCAGACAAGGAGATGTACGCATTAGGCGTAGGGTGGCCGCGGGGCACACGAAGGAAGACCTCCAGCTAAGTTCTACACCCCGATGACCGTTTGAGGCATTCTTTCTTCGTTGTGTGGCTTCTAACGCTTTTCTAGTTTTGCCAGGAGAGGTCAAGGGAAACACTGACAGCCTTTCCTACCCGTTGTGAGATAGTTACTCCCACTTCAGAACTCTCATAAACATTTCTTCCTTTTCTCTTCCTGCTCCCTCCTCCCGCAGGAAACTGTACTAACTAATCTCAACCAGCTGCTGAGATTTCTTTTTTAACCAGAACATCTCGCTGCTTCTGAGCACGAAACGTCTCAAAACCCAAGTTAGACTATAAGGGGAAAAGCAACATTCTGTTACGGAATTCACAACTTTCAGCAGTTTCTTCTGGCTTTTCCTCTTGCCAAGCGGCTGAACTGCATCCTCCATTTTAGGAACGACTTACATCCTGGCGCAGGCCACGCAGCTTGCAAACGTTTGTGTTAGTCTGTTTTCTCTTTATTCTTTGCAAACCGGCAAAGCGTCCAGGCTACTAATATCCGGAGCAGACAGTGCGCAGTTCTGAGCTCCCTGCTTTCCTTCTCCCCACTAGTAAGGGTATCCTTGACCCAAACGAGAAATCCTAGACATTCTGAGGGGTGAAGGGTTCCCTGTAATCAGAGATACATCCAAAGGGCAGGCATCCTGATTTCAAGATGTTATTTTGCCCAAGAAGGCATCGGTTTTCATCCATACAACCTAACGGTTCATCCTGAGCCCCAAGTCACTAGATCTCTAATACTTGTGAAACGGAGACCTGCAGGAATGAGGAACTAAAGATCTATTAAGTCAAGATGTTACCTGCTGTCGGGGATCTGTTCTTGGGGCTGGTTTCCGCGGCAGCGTGGCTAATGTGGCTTATGACGGGAGAGCTGAATTTATTCCATCAGAATTGCGGAAGTCAGCTGTTGGCTGGAAAATTTGGATAGGGAAGGAGGCGGGGAGAGAAAGGCAGCAAGAAGGGGGGTTAGGGAGGAGGAGGCGTGGCAACAGGCTGGCAGTGTGTGTGGGCGCTCCCCAGGGGGAAGCTGCGAGGAATCTGGTTTCACGAGAGCTTTGAGGAGACACACAGAGACCTCAAAAACACTAGTTTTATTTTCTTTGATGGATAAATGGGACACGGCTCTGGTCTTATTCTGTAGGGGGGGTGGGGTGTTGCATTTTTCCTGCCCTTTTCCACTATTACTCACTTCTCTAAACTTAAACCTGTTTTCAAATGTTGATCCTCACATGAAAAGCTAGAAAAGTATGGTAAAGGTGGCCACAGGCTAAAAATCATGTTTTTTAGAAACTTGTTGGCTAAAAGCCATGATCGCCTTGAGGCAGGGGAACAGCTCTACACCCTAACATGGCTTTGCTGAGGGAGAACATGACCAGATGGAACCAGTTCTGGAAGTAACCAAAAACAGCACTGCTGACTATTCGGGTCAGCACTGCCGGACTCACACGTGACTTCTGCAGGCGCTGGGGCTGAGGACAGGACGCCTGACGACCATTTCCCGTCTGCCGTTAATACCCCCAGTGCAGGTCCAGTCATATGAGCGTCCCCAGGCGCTTCCCCACAGCCGGCCATGTGACAGGTCATAAGAGTCTCGTTCAGTCCCTAAGCCACATCCCCAAACTCCCATTTTCTTCCAGAAACAGGTGCCAGGGAAGAGAAACAGAGGGCACCAGGAGGAGCAGGGTGGTGAGACTGGGGCTCTGAACTCATTTTCTAGCTGGATCACAGACATGTTCTAAAACTTGCTACAGAGTCACATGGTCCAAGGGGGAGACCAAGCCTGAACGGTTCAAACTTCCACATTCCGACTCCTTTTATTCAGAAGACGACATACTGGGGAAAAGGGCCCAGACGTGCCTCACGGGGCTCATAACCCGCCGCTCCCTTTCTGAGGACTCGGCAACCCCCAGCCCACCCTGTGGCCAGCCGTCTCTGCGACCTCACTCTCCGTGAGTCACGGTCAGGAGATGATGAAGAGAAGGCGCTGACGACCAAGCCCTTGCTTCTGACTCCTGAATCAGAGACGCGCTGTGTGTGAAGCTTAAGTGTCGACGCACTGGCTGTGAGCAGGAGAGGAAAGTAAAGGCGCAATCAAGACCACACAACGCAAGAATTTACAAAAGGAAAAAAATATTTTGTTTTAAAATCTTTGCTACATGTCATTATCTTTGCCACTCTAAGGCTCAGCACAGACGCCGGCGGTACAGAAATGGCCAACGAGAAACAAACAAAACAATCAAAAATAAAACCCTGAAGGAAAAGCAGAAACAAACCCCCAGAGAATCTTCTTCCCACCTTCCCTTCCCCAAAGTCCTAAAACAACTGTACAATATTATAGTCCTGATCACATTTAAAAAGTCGATTATTAAAAAACAAGGATTCCATTGGAAACTCAACTTTTTGGTTTCTTAAACTGTGATATAAATATATATGTATACTGCATGTGTGCACATAGAATACAAAAATAAACCGTCTCCGCTCCCACTGCACCACGTGGCACCAGACTGGAGACTAGGGGAGGGAAACCCAGCAACGACATTCTCTCAGCCCCTCCAAGGCCACCACGTGCTTCAGTCCCCCTAAGGCTACACTGGGTGATGTCTTACTAGTTTCTCATATCAGATACTGGCCTGAGCCAATCAAAACCCAAAAGGGCCAGTATGCGTGGCTGTTACCTGAGGAAGGGGCAGGAGTGAGGAGCGCCCAGGTCTGCGCTTCCATGGCTACAGTTAGTTACTAAGTGGCCCTGCCAGGGCGGGCGTCCAGGCCCGCTCTCACACGGACTTAACTGCATTTGTACTGGAACACAAACTCCATCTCCAAGGCTGGAGATGAAGCAGAAGAAAGGCCCCAGAAAACAGCCCACTCTGTTTCTTGAGAGACGAATGCACCTTGAGAATGGGACAGAGCAGCTACTTTGCAGGAAGGCTTGGTGTCTGGCTTACCCTCCAGCAGAAAGGATTTTCACCGAGACTGTGAATCCAAGAAGCTGAGTTTCCATGCAGAAACAACCCCACAGAGAACACGTCTGTGACGGACAGAAATGCAGCATCCTTATGACCAAGCAGGGTTGTTTTGTTAAAGTGTTTATCTTGCCAGCCTATTTCTGTAATGTCTGCAGATCTTCCATTCAAGGTGAGAGCACCAAAAGCAGGAATGAACCAGCTTGATCACTTATGTTCAATGAGATCAATCACATCGAGAGAAGACTGCACAGTTACAGTTGCATACTGGCTGGGCACAGACTGAGTGCAGCAAAAACATTCATTTAAATACTCCTTGGCTGCAGTCCTAATGGAAAATACATGGGAAGATTAAACTCCTTGGGACTCTTTGAAAAACATACAGAAAGACAAAGATAAAATCTGTAACAAATTTTGCATAACTCCCAAATAGGGAGAAACAAACAGAAAAGCACACACTCATTACTATCTTCTCTCTCTCTCTCGCTCTCTCTCTCCCTCACTCACATTTCTTTCCAGAGGAATTGCTCACAGGCACCAGAAAGAGTCTGTGGTCACTTCCTAAAGCCCCATGTAAAGCTACTATGTCTCACGGTCCTCAAATATGAGGACATTTCTCTTCCCTCCACCGGATTCAGAACTTCTTTCCAAAAGCAAGTCACAGCATCCACGGCGAACAGTGGACGTCAGCTGCTCTGATCCGCCCCGACCCAGCCCAAGTCGCCTCCGCACACGCTTCGGGGCAGGAACACAGGAAAGGCTTTCTTTGCCTCACCCAGCCTCAGTTATCCAAAGGGCTCCGAAGCCTTGAGGACTCACTCCATTTCTTCTACAAATGTTACTTCAAAGAGGCAAGAGGGCAAGGAAAAGGCCAGAGGGGGAAGGGGTACACAACAGGGGTGAGGGAAGGGAAGGGAGACAAACTTTATTCTGTTTACAGAAAGATTTGCTTTTTAAAAACAAACGGCTGGTTTTTCTCCCCCACCCCTTATCCTCACCCCGACAGTTCTATTCTGGAAAGGAGGGAAACATAGTTAGGTCAGGGAATTCTTCACTGTTGTAGCTGTTGCTCTGGTCGCCTAACATGGACAGCATCTCCTAGTAAGAGAAAGGAATAACCGGTCACACGCCAAGATCCTCTCCACTCAGACTCCCGCTCCGTGCTGCCCTGAGCCGTGCCGCGACCAGCGCGTCTGCTGGGCCGGGCGCTGAGCCTTCCTTATCTTCAGTAACTCTGACCCCTTTAGACGCGGGTCTTTGCCTCGTGCCTTCTCCTATAATCCCACATTTCCTCTACTTCCTAGTCCTCAATATTTCCAAAGGAAGAAAAATCTGCTTGCCACACCTCATGTGCCCCAACCACACATGTACAATGGATGCGTGTCATCCTATTAGTTGTCCGCCAGAATCTGTTTTGCCTTCTTTAAACAGAGTTTAAAATTAGCGCTTCCTGGACCTCCCTGGTGGCGCAGTGGGTTAAGCAACGCACTATGAAGCAAACCGCAGCCACTGCAGCACGAGTTCGATCCCCGCCGCCGGCCGGGGAGGGGACCCACATGGTGCAGCAGACCTCTCCTGCCTCGCCCGCTGCTCCCCTCAGCAGTGTGCTTCCGTTGATCTGCCTGTTCTGCTCCCTGCTCTGTCTCTGGTGAATCCTCTCGCCCCCCCTCACCTCTGGCCGTACGTACCCCAGTGGTTGTATGCATAAATAAATAAATCTTTAAAAAAATAAAATAAAATCAGCGCTTCCTTTACCCTGCCCACGATGACTCCATCTACTCCTGCGGTCCCCTCAGCGCTGTATCAACGGACTACACTCAGGGCGATTACACCCGAGTGGCTTGAAGTGGGGATGTGGGTCCCTGAAGCAGGCTAAAATGACCTTGTCTGCCATCTTTGCAAGGTTCTTCCTATTGCCACCTGGGGTCTGGTTAGAGCTCAGCACGTTCACAGTGAGTCAGCGACCTTCCACTGACGGCATTTACCCTCACACATCCCCGCTGCCCCCCCTCATGCTCCCAATCAAGGATCTGAGTCCACATTTACTTCCCTCTGTCTCTCCTCCCTGGCCCTCTACTCCAGTTTCTGGCCTCCTGAAGCTCTTTCGCACCCTCACCTGGAAGACCTCAGGCTGGCCGGGCTGCTGTGCTGATGGCCGCTGGACATGTTGCTCGGTAGAACCTGAGCGGTGATGAGGCTGCTGGCTCTGCCACTGAGGCCAGACACCCACTCCCTCTGCTGTCCGTGTCTGGAACTGTCCTGCGGTCTGTCCAGCCTCAGGAGCTAGCAATACAGCACAGGAGAACAAACAACTTCGATCGACCGGCTGCGCCGCAGAGGAGAAGCAAGCACACAACTACACGCAGGTCATTAATTCTGTGTAGAGGCCTCCTAGTCTTTTCTCTCAATGGATGCCTTTATTATTTCAAAACCCAGTTCGAATTACTTTCTTCTGTTCTAGGTAGCCTTTCTGAAGAGCCCTTTGCTCACGTAGATTAAATGTGCTTACTGTTAAACTTCTAATACCTTTCATGCTCCTTATGATACGTGGCAGTCTTTTTGTGTGGGTAGGTTTTAAATCCCAAATGGACTGTCACCTTCCACTTCCCAATAGCTGGGCCAGTGCAAGCATCTGAGCTACCGAATCCTCTCTCTGCGGTGGTGAGTCTCCTGTTACCTCCTTGGGTCTGAACTCACCGAAGCTGGAGCCACGACTGGTGAGACTAGGGTAGGCAGCAGCACCAGGAGAGGCGGCAGAAGCGCCAGGGAGGGACATGGGGCTGAAGGAGGACGGAGTCTGGAAGCTGCCAACACCAAACTGGGAAGAACGCGTCTTGGCTGTAGCCTGGGGAGCAACCTGCTGAGAGAGGGGAGGGGCAGAGAGCAGCAAACAGCATGTCAGCTCTGCGTGTGGCGCACAGGCCGCGAGTCAGCGCTGTGAGTACCTGGCTCTTGTGAGCCAAGCTGGTCGTCTGCTTTCCAGCTACCGCCCAACCTCCTTGCCGCCATTTCCAGGCTATGATATGGTGCTTTGAAAAGCAAAGAACTTGGAGTTAATAAAGTACACATTTAGGGTTACGAGAATTAGGTGAAAATTATTTAAAGTATTCTACAAACTATAAGGTTATATAAAAACTACTGTTAGTAACAGTATGGTGTTATATATAGAGAAAAAACTGCATAATTTTAAAATTCAGTCAGTGCATTCAATTGTAATGATGTCTTTCTTTTTGTAACTAAACACTTTTCTCACATTAATAAGCAACCCATATGCACGGTGGAACATTTGGTAAGTGAAAGAAAATGTAAAAAACCATTCATCATTCTAACACAAAGAACCATGGTTAATATTTTTTATTAATTTCTTGTAGTTCGTATTTCCTAAGCTTTTTAAAAATACAATTGAGACTATACTGCATGTAATAATCCTAGAACCAGCTTTAGGTTTTAGAAAACACATTATTTTAAATAGAAATCACTGTGTTCAAATTAGCAATTTCCCCCTTTGTTCCTGTATTATGTACTCCTAACCAAAGCAGAAACGTCTTACAATTTATTCCCAGAGCAGAGCTGGAAATCAGACCTGGTCAAGATGTTTTGTGTGAGCAAAGGTGACCTAAAGTGCATGTGGAAAACCACACAATGAGACTTGGGTATCTATGGCTTGTAGCTATCCAGCTGCTCCTAACACACATACAAAGTAGAAGGGAGAGAACGTGTGAGCGCAGAGGTGCATCAGATCGACAACAATAACTTTTCACATGGAAAAAAAGGCAAATCGACCAAACTAAAAACCACGTACAGGGGACACAGAGAAAGAGGCCAAGTCTTACCTGGGCAGAGAAACCTGGGCGGGTGCTAGGAGTCCATGTCGGGGCTGCTCCCTGGGTGGGGTTGGAGTGGCGGGAAATCTGGGCCAGCATCTGCCCTGCCGAAGCTGACGGTTGGACAATGGTTACCGGAGGGGCCAGGTTACTATTCCTAGGAGTGAACAGAGAGGCAGGAGTCACAAGAATGGGCTCAACCCTGGATTCCAGGAGCCACAGGACAATCTGGTGATACCCCTAGACTCTCTTGACTTCCCTTGGATTAAGGCAAAGCTGGTGACAGAACTTGAAAAGACGGAAAGTTGACAGCCACACACTGCCCAGGACACACGGGGTGGAGCCTAGAGCACAGCAACAGGACGGGCGCAAGGAAACAGGAGAGGAGAAGCAGCTTGTCCCATCCTAGGTCCTACAAGTTCTCTGCTTTGTCTGAAACGACCAGAGAAAGCTCCGGAAGGATAAAGCTTGGATTCGGCAGCCGAACCCCTCGGTTGCCCTGTAAGCCGCTCACACATATGGGGCTCACCTGAAGTCCTCTGCCAGCCGGGGCGTAGGAGGGAATGTGGTGCCCCGGGAGAACAGCTGTTGGGTGGCAGGGACAGTGCTGGCGGAGATGCCTTTACTCTGATCTGCGGACCAAAAGGAGCGGGGGCCAGTCAGGGGCTGTAGTACGTTAGCTCAGCGAGCTCCTACTTGCTCATGAGCTACGACGATCAGGTGGAAATGTGCTGCAAGACTGCTGGTTGGGCGGCAGCAGGCGGCCAGTAAGCGCCCTGAGTGCACCTTCCAGGAGAACAAGGAAGAGCCATACCTGCATTGATATTGGAGTAGATTTCTGAAAACCGTGGATCTCTATCGTGAGCAAAAAGACCATCTGCCTTTTCCAGGGGCTTGCTGTGTTCTGGCCCTGTGGCTGTTACAGGCTGAACAGAAACCTGTGGTGCATGATGATAAAAATAAGCACGAAAAGTTTAACACGACATTCAATAACCCAAAGACTCACAGAAAGACACACACACACTCTAACTGGCACCGCGGAGCACTTCTTAAGAAATGCTTCTCCTCCTCTCACAGAAGCCACACTAACCTGGGAATGACTGTAGCTGGCTAGCGCATCTCTTCCTGCTACCACATCCAACTCTGCCTGCTGTTGCTGCTGCCTATATTTTGAAGGCCAGTGAAGAAATGAAGAGGAAAACAGAAGATTTTTAAAAAAGAATCTGGGGAAAGGGCATAAAAAAATTAACAAGTAAAATGGCCACTTCCCTGGGTTAGTCACTGCTCAGTAAATGATGCCGCCATCATTTCTCACCTGGGTGCCAGCTGCGCTGAGCCCATCTCCAAGGGTAAGTTAGAAGGGGGACCCAGCTGTGGTCTCTGAACTGTGCTGGACAGGGCAGGCCGTGGTTCCTGGTTGGAGTTCCTGAGGAAATGGAGAGCAGACAGAACAAAAGAAACGAAAGTTTCCTGTGTGTACATCAGTCTCTGTAGAGTAACCTGTAGACAGGACAATCACTGATAAATTCCTCTTTGAAGTCCAACCCCACAGGTGACCTATGACTTCAGATTCAGCAAACCACTATAAAATGAACACTATGTTACAAACAGAAATTATGTCCTAAGGTGCAAGAGTTCTGACTGCATCTGGGTATTTAATACCGAGTTGCTGGAGATGTAACAGATGCATGTTTATCCACAGAGTGAACTTTAAAAAGTATAGGTAAAAAACTGAAAGTACATAAAATGAAACAGCACCAAAGACTATTTCTGAATAGTGAGAATTTTTTTCCTTCTTGCTCTAGTTTTAAAAATGGCTTCCAAATTTGCAATATTTATTAAAAAAATAAAAGAGAGGCCTCCCTGGTGGCGCAAGGGGTTGAGCGCCATATTGCGGGGCTTCCGCAGCCACTGCAGCACGAGTTTGATCCCCAAGCTAGGGAGATGACCCACGTGGTGCAGCAGACCTCTCCTGCCTGCCCGCTGCTCCCCTCAGCAGTATGTTTCAGTCGATCTACCTGTTCTGTTCCCCATTCTGTCTTACCCTCCCCCCACGCATCTGGCCTGTACCCCAGTTCTTGTATGAATAAATAAATCTTTAAAAAGAGAGAGAGAAATAATGAGGAAAACTATATAAAAACAGGGAATAATTATTTCCAGAAACATGTTCTTAAAAAGACTGTGTTTGTAAGTAGTACCTCGAAGCCTGGCAATAATGTGTCTATTTCCAACATAGTCACGGAATAGTTAAACCTGCTGTTGAGACACGACGCACAGGCAAAAAGCCTTTGTTCAAATATCACTACTTGTGGACAATGCACCTGGTCAGCCAAGAGCCCGGTGGAGGAGAGTAAGAAGGGTAGCACTACCTTCACGCCTGTAGCCACATTATTCTGCAGCCCAAGGCTCAACGAGTGATTATAACCTTTAAGTCTTATAAAAAGTACAGTTCATGAAGCTACAGACAGCGATTCCTCTGATGGATACGGGCAAAGGAAGCTGAAACCCTTTAGAAAGGATTCACCATTCTGGATGCCATTAAGAGCACACATGATGGGAGGTCTAAATGTCAACACTAATAGCAGTTCGGAAGAAGCTAACTGCAACCCTCGCGGACTACTTTAGGGACCAGGGACTGCAGTGGAGAAAGCAACTGCAGACGTCGTGAAAACAAGAGAACAAGAATCAGAAGTGGGTTCTGAGGCTGTGACAGAACCACCGCAAGCGCGTGATAAGGTGAAAGCGAGTGAGGTGCTTAGCTGGCTTGGGGACAGACTATACCCTGGTGAAGATGTCGGGGACACTGGTCAAGGACAACAAAGGTGCAGGACAGGAACTCAGCTGACAAACTGGACTCCAATTTGCGCGGGTGCTCCACTGTGGGGAAATGCTACCGAACAGTGTGGCGAGCCACAGAGAACCTCTTTTGTGAAAGGAAGAGTTAAAGGATACAGTAAATTTCACTGTTATCTTAAGAAATGAGGGAAAAAGGGAAAAGGAATTGCCACAGCTGCCACCCCAGTCTTCCTTGACAACACCCTATCAGTCAGCAGTGTCCAACATCAAGACCCCCCACTGGCAAAAAGATCATAATTCAGTGACATTTAGCATCTTTTAGTGATAGTGTTTTAAAATTAAGGTATACAAACCATTTTTTCAAACATAATGCTATTACACACTTAATAGACTACAGTATAGTATAAATATAACCTGTATATATGCACTTAGAAGCCAAAACACCCATTAACTCATGTGTTATTGTGGTTACTACTGCTTGGAACCGAATCCACAAGTGTCTCTAAGATGTCTACAGTTGTAACAGACGCCACATGCCACAAAGCAAAATATGTGCTATGGGACTTTTACAGAAAGAGCCGGCAGACAGCTGACCTGCAGGCAAGCAAGGCCAAAGCAGTAAACTGCATAAAGCAATCCTTTCCAGAAAGAGCTGAAACATAAGATTGAAATACATACCTTTCACATCTCAGAACCTAGTTCCTAAACTATTTGTTAAAATCTTATTCTACTTGGGTGAACTATGCCAAATTCTATGAGAAGGTGAAAGCTGGGGAGTGTCAAATGAACTGGTGTTTAAAAGTAGAAAAAAACAAAGCAGCTTGACAGGGCTAAGCAGACTTGGCCCACGAGGAAAGCTTTCTATGGTACATACTTCACATTGGTGTTGGTACAGATGATGTACTCAATTTCATCTGAGTAAGGGTTCTGGAAAGTAAAGGAGCTGGTTCTCATCCATAGCCATTCTCGGTTCTTGGACCGAAACCGGAACATGACAGACAGCACCTGGCCTTTTAACTTCACCACCTGGAAAAGTTTTCATTCTATCAGTGAAACCCACAAAACTTTTTAAGTTTCCAATTTCTACAACCCAAAGTCTGTGTCACTGTCCATGAAGTACCAGTCTCTTTCAGTGTTACCAACAAGAGTGAGAGGGAAGTGACTAAACAGCCATATTTGTATTTCTTCTCCGAATCCCGCGCTACTGGACCACAAGTCAAAGTCAAAAAGAAGTAATAATTATTTCCAAGAGAGAAAAGACGGTGCTTCCTCTTTTGTTCTGGAAAATTCCTTAAAATTATGCTGATCTGCCTTTATAAGTCTATGCTAGAGATTTTTAATTTCAAAGATAAGTTTACACATTGCTCTTCTAAGTTCCCTTCACCCCCAATCAAGGTCTTCTGTTTCATAGCACTCTTGAAGGTATCTAAGCTGGCTTTAGTCTTAATTTGCTCTTAAAGAAAGTAATTTTGGATTATTTTAGTTTCTAGTCTCACAAAAAATCATCTTTCAACTTTCCATCCCTCATAAAAAATATGAGCGAGGGACAGTTACAGCACAGTCACCATGTGTCAAGCACAGGCTGTGTGTGCCTTTCCTTTTCCTTTTTTCTTTTAAGAACATCAAGATATATTTAACACGATTTAAAAAATGACATGAATATGTGCATCTGAAACAGCAGCAAGCTGTCTTTAGCCTTTAATATTTACATGTGCCCACAGTGATAGACACACACAAAAAAACAGAATTACGTTTGTATACAAAAACCTGTTTACTGGTGTACATTATCTATTCTGATGAAACATGAGCCCAGGACTTCAAGATACCTATGTTTTAAATTGTCTTTTTAAGAAAGAGTTAAAGGGGCCTCCCTGGTGGTTATCTACTGCTTGGGACCGAATCCAGAGTGTCTCTAAGATGTCTACAGTTGTAACAGATGCCAAGCAACACACTATGAAGCAAACCACAGCCACTGCAGCACGAGTTCGATCCCTGCCTCAGGCCAGGGGGGGGAACCCACACGGTGCAGCAGACCTCTCCTGCCTTGCCCATGGCTCCCCTCAGCAGTGTGTTTTAGTCCGTCTGTCTGTTCTGCTCCCAGCTCTGTCTCTGGTGAATCCTCTCACCTCCCTGGACTCTGGCCTGTACCCCAGCTCTTGTATTTATAGATATATAAATCTTAATTAAAAAAAAAAAAGCAACTTTGCTTACGTAACACACAGCAGCAGCTGACATTAGGACAACTTGAGGTTATGGAATGTAGATATGGGTCATACAAGCTACTCTGCAGTAAACATTTCCCGAAGTGTTAAAATGCTACATTCTGTTGGCCAAAACATCACAGTTCTGAATTTCATGGACTGAAGATATACTGTACAGTAACTTCGCACACTGACAGAGTCCATATGCTCAGCTCTGAATGGTTCTGATGGAAGTCAGAGTCCCTTCCCTAACTGCAGATGGCAGAGGGGATCCCTCTGGGAGCTGTAGCTACGTGGGTACACCGGTTACACTGAAGACTCGGGACTCAGAGACTTTTTTCCCACTGTCTGCTTCCTTCTAGAACAGGGGTTATGTAATTTAAATGCATTCTCTCATTTAATCTTTGCAACAACCCTCTAAATTTAAGTACTCTTGTTACACCACTAGATCACAAGGACACTACTGAGCTTAAAAGGGGAAATGAGTAGCAAGAACTAGTGCTTAAAACCAGGTCTGTCCAGAAACCAGCTATGCAGATATTTTCAGAAGACAGGGCCTGAAAACTGAATTAAAAGTCACCTGTAAGGGGCCTCCCTGGTGGCGCAGTGGGTTAAGCAACACACTATGAAGCAAACCGCAGCCGCTGCAGCACGAGTTCGATCCCTGCCGCCGGCCAGGAGGGG
>JAGFMF010011956.1:614182-637269 GCA_019455555.1 Galemys pyrenaicus
CCTGTATCGGGCACTGTCCTCTGATAGGCTATAGCCCCTGTTGCTATAGCCCTTGACTCTGGTTTGTGGCCTTTTGGCCTTTGGGGGCTTTTTTTGGGGCCTCTGACCCCTGTCTCGGTCAGAGCGTCCTCCTCCCCTGTCTGTGCCCCCTGTTTCAGATGGAGTCTGCTAAGCAACTGGCCGCACAGCATCTTCCTTTTTTAAAGACACTATGTACCTATTTTGACTGCATTTTATGTACAGATTTCACTCATTTTAAGTATAAAACTTGATGTGCCTTTCAAATCTTGTATACTTTTCTTCTTTTCACTATTTGTCTTAATGAGTTATAGGAAGCCAAGAATAAATTTAGCCACATAGAACAGAATCACCTCTTTTTTTACCCTGAGCTGGGGCTGATGTTTGGGCTAGCTCTGGAGTTACGGGACTCCAAGACCTCACACAGCCAAGGGGAGGCAGGCCTGGGAAGCAGTGGTGACATAGCTCTGGCGCCTCACCTGCGGCTGGTAGCCCACAGTGGCCACACAGCGGTGATCAACGAAAGTGAAAACTCCCTCTATGTTGTGTCGAGAGATGAACTCCGTTGGCTGACAAACATTACTCATGTCCGTGCAGTTAGGAGAACTAGTTACCTGGAAGCAGGAGATAAGAGAGACAACAAAAGCATTCTTTACAGATGTTTCCCCAGCTCGAGCCCACGACCACTGACACAGACCCGAGCACCCCGTGCTAGAGGAGTTTTTAAACGGTCACAATCAGAAAGGGCACGGAGTGCAGCGAAACTACCACTCAAGCACTTTGCCAAGTTTGTGAAGAAAAATAAAGACAAAAATTCACCCAGCCCCAACCCCACTTATTTTCACTTGGTTAGACCGTGTTCATGATTCAGACCGGAAACTTACAGCCCCAAGTAACTAAGAAACTTAGCTTATGAAAAGAGTCAAAATGAACTCCACTTCTCTACTGTTACTTATATAATGATAAAATTAAAAGGCTCTCTCTTCCTTTTGTAAAGGAGCAAATTAGTTAAGAATAGAAATCCAACATTGTAAAGCTACAAAATACGAATAAATGGAAAAGATCTCCCTTCCTCTCTCAACATCTTAAGATTCTGTTAAACCTTAGAGAAACAATATTAACTATGAACGTCACATTCGTCAACGTTTTGGTTTTATAAAATTCATTTGTATTCAGAGAGTAAACGAAAAGCAACATGATGGGGCCTCCCTCCTTGGTGGCGCAAGGGGTTAAGCGCCGCTCTGTGGAGCCTCCACAGCCACTGCAGCGTGAGATCGATCCCCGGCCAGGGAGGGACCCACAGGGCGCAGCAGACCTCTCCTGTCTCCCCGCTGCTCCCCTCAGCAGTGTGTTTCACTGGATCTGCCTGTTCTGCTCCCCGCTCTGTCTCTGGTGACTCCTCCTCCCCCTGCACTTCTGGCCTGTACTCCAACCTTTGTATGCATAAATAAATACGTCTTAAAAAAAAATCAAGCAAGATAAGTAAGTCCTAGAGATATTCTTCGAACAGTAAAAGAGTAATACTGATGCGGGAAGTTCACACTTGCCTGCAGTCTCCCAATGGCCACTAGACAAAACTTGCTCCCCTGGCCAGCCTCAGGGTCATCGTCTGGGAGGGAGACACCTTGAGGAAGGTAAAGGGGTAACAAAAATCAAAACACCTTCAAAATTCAAATAGGAGAAGATTTCAAATACACTGGACTAGAAACTTTTCTTACATTAAATCTAACCTTCACAATACCTATGTGGAATATATTATTTCCAAATAATGGGTGAAAAAACAAGAGGTATTTTATGAATCAAGCAACTTTCCTTAAGTTAAAAACTTAGTAAATAACAATGCTAGAACAAACCCAGGTTTTCCCAAATCCAGAGTAGAATCTCTTACCAAAATATATTGTCCTGCCTCTCATTTCTCGTTTCTGTCTCCCTACAACACCCATTTCTCAATCATACCCAACCAGCAGAGAATAAAGTTGTTAAACTGTAAATTCTGACAAGTCAGTTTAAAGAAGCTGATCCCTGCCCCCAGTCACCTTTCTCAACATTCCATTTTTATTTCAAATTCCAGTAAAGCTAAACTGCTTATATCCTAAGTTAAAGCCTTTACAGAGAACATTCCTTTATAACACTTCACTCAAGGCATGTGCCCCTTCTCCATCACATTCTTGCCTTTATTTTAGAAAGGTTTCCTAAACTAACTGCATTCATGTCAACTGCTTGGCACACAAATACTTGGGACACAGGTATTCAATATACAGTAATAAGAACTTTCACACTTATAAACCACCTTCTGCGACAGAGTCTACTCTGGGTCATTTTAAAATCTGAGTAACCTCTCTCTCCAACTGGGAAGGCATCGCCTCCATAAAGGGAAGGAGATTATCTTCTTATTTTCTTAGTTCACACCAAAGTACATTTCATATACAAGGCACACAATGTCAGCTAGCTGCCCTGGACTCTAAGGAACCCGCTGCGTCAGGGTGAGAGTCACAGCCCGACTGTCCCACCTGCTGGAGGCCAGGCCTTGATGTAGCCTGTGCAGTGCACCACCACGAAGTGAGGTTCCCCATCCTTCACAGAGCCGAGTCCGTTTCTAGAAGAATTACAGGTGTGAGGAGAAAAACCACACCCAGTAACATTTAAAGGGCAATTCTGGTTTCCTATCTTTAACTTTAGACTCTTGGATGCTTAGAAGAGGAAAACTGATACTTGCGCCTTTCCCATCCCAAAGCAGCCACCTTATTTTTGACCTTGCCAAAGTAAAACAAATGAAAGGCACTCAGCAGGGAGAGAGCAGGTAAAGTGTAGGTAAAGCAAGCAACTTCCTTTTTTTAAAAAAAAAAAAAAAAAAAGCTTTAGCTTTTTTATTTATATATATTTGGTATCAGGTATAGTCCCCGTGGAATTTCCACCACCAGTTCACCCGTGTACCATCACCTCAGTCCCTTGTGCTCTTCCCACCCTCATTCTGACAGAATGAGCAAAAGAAGCTTTAGAAGTTTAGGAAAATACTGCCAGGGAGAAACGGTAGCCAGGAGGTAAAGGGTGAGCATAAGGCTGCCGAGGCAAGCACTACAGTGAGGCGGCCGGGAGTGGTGGGCTCCACTGGCACTCGGCCATGCCTGGTGTTCCACTGCTGAAGATCTCACCTGCATCTGTTCCTCACGAAGCTCAATCTGTTCATGGAGACTGGGTCCACAGAATTACTGCCACACCTGTTTCAATGAACACAGAGATGAAAGGCAATTAAGCTGCACCATCAGAGGAGAACTTTCCATCCACTAATAGCCGGGTAATAGGCTCTGGATACAACTAGACACAGAAAATTGGTAACAACACTCCTAACAAAGAAGGATGGAGAAGTTACATTCTGTATTTCTAAAATGTACTGTATGTTTAGAATTAGAAAGCAAGATGTTCCATGTGCTTTTCAAAGGCAGGACTCTCTGCCAGGAGGCCAGCAGGCCTTATCTGTAAACGACCAGACAGCAGACACCCCAGCTCTGTAGGCCATACAATCTGTTGCAAGCTGTTACCTCTGCGATGACAGCAAGAAAACAGCCTCAGACACGCTGGGAACAAGTGGGCGAGGCTGTACTTCCCATCAAGCCAAGAGACACTGTTTGCGGGCCCCAGCCGTACCCCACGTGCACCTACCTGCTATGTTTCACCACCTCGCTCTGCCTATACATTGGCATCAGCTGTGTCCACATACTGGGCACTCCCTCCCAGCTGCTCTAGTTCGCTCATTTCTTTAAAACAATAGCTAGGGGGCCTCCCTGGTGGTACAAGGGGTTGAGCACCGCACTGTGGGGCTTCCGCAGCCACTGCAGTGGGAGTTCAATCCCCAGCCAGGGAGGGGACCCACATGGCGCAGCAGACCTCTCTGGCCTCTCTGCTGCTCCCCTCAGCAGTGTGTTTCCATTGAACTACCTGTTCTGCTCCCCACTCTGTTTCTGGTGAATCCTCTTACCCTCCCTGCGCCTCTGGCCTGTACCCCAGTTCTTACATGCATAACTGAGTAAAATCTTTTTAAAAAAATAAATAACAGCTAACACAGGGAAGTCAATACATGCTGTGCACTATCAAAGGTTCTTTACATATACATACTCTAATCCTCAGAACGACTTTCAGGTCGATAGTAATGTAACCCCCAGTGTTAGATAATGAAACCAAAACACAAAGTCGTCATTTAACGTGCTTAAGGTCTCAGACACTAGTAAGAGGCAAAGCCAGTCATCTGAGCCCAGAAGCTGCTCTGAATCACTGAATAGACAGCACTCAGTTTTGTTACTCTCCTAGGAAACCTCTAACCCGTACTTGTCAACTCCAGTCGCTTCCTCTCAGGACAATGTATCAATTTCCATTAAACCACCGATCTTATCAGGTGTCAAAAAAGTCACGACATAATTTTTGTCTTTCAAGCAAAAATGCGTCATGACTTTCGACAGCCTAACATCATGTGACTCCAAGATGTCTTTTCTACCTGCGTAGAAAGTGCCATCGTCCTTTCTGTAGAAACCTAAAAAGCACAGTACATAACTTATAAGCGCTGAATGCTAACTGGAAAACACAGAAAAGTCAACTTTCTACCCGCAAAATGCAGAAATGGTCAGAATACGTGGATGTGGTTTCACGATGTACCGGGAAAAAAATACAGGTTTTGGAATCTGGTTATGGATTAAACTCCTGAATCAGACATTATCTGTTTCTGGAAGTTAATTTCCTTGAATCTGTTTTTTAAGTCAAACACAGAAACCGTGAAGTCTACCCTTTGCGGGCCGTGGGAACCGAGCTGACGCAGAGCCCGGCACGAAGAGCTCCCTTGTCACACAGTCAGAGCGACGACTCGTGTGGGACTTAGAGTTGAGTTTAATCCAACTGGTGCCTGGATTTACCTTGAACTCAAACCTGCAGCTCGAAATTCTTGATGTCAAATCACTCACCTCATGCGGCAAATAAATGACCTCCTTGAGCCCATACACATCCTCATGGAAGACTGCTGACCTTCCTTCTTCACTGTTCCAGTCTTCAGGTCAAGGATACGCCCTGGAAAAGGTTGCGAAGAGCTGGAATATAGTGTTGTGTATGGGGAGGGGAGGAGAGCTACTGAAGGCAAAGAAAATATTCGTGTCCTCCGATCTCTTTGCTTGTAACAGAAAAGGCCAAGAAAGAGATTTTTTTTTAAATTCTGAAATACCTGAATTCCTTCAGTGAGTCTTACTCTCTTTTTTTTTTTTAAAGATTTATTTATTTACGCACACAAGAGCTGGAGCACAGGCCAGAGGCGCAGGAGGTGAGAGGACACACCAGAGACAGAGCAGGGAGCAGAACAGGCAGATCGACCGAAACACACTGCTGAGGGGAGCAGCAGGCGAGGCAGGAGAGGTCTACTGTGCCATGCAGGTCCCTCTCTGGCTGGGGATTGAACTCGCACTGCTGTGCAGCATATGCTTCACAGTGCGGGGCTCAGCCCGCTGCACCACCAGGGAGGCCTGAATCTTACTCTTAAATTCAAAGGCAACACTGGAAATAACCTTGCACAAGAAATGTAGGAATGGAAAGTAGCACTGGCAAGTAGAGACAGTATTGCATCCTGGGCTAATTATTTTATACACATGCATGTATACGCACACACTCACACGCACATGCACCACAGTGTCACTGATTTAAAAACAATTTTACATGCTATAGAAAACACGTATTTGTCTCAAGCTGAAATTGTTCCTCCTCTTTATTGTACAGGAAACAACGGCGACTTTTGGAAAAAAAGAACCAGAAAATGGGATCTATTAAGACATAAAAGAGGGGAAAACTAAATACCAACATTACTATGACCATAATGAAATTCCTTGCATATTAATTACCAGTTTTGATCCGCTTCCACTTGTTTCTTTTAACCAAACTGGGAAAAGGACTGAACTGCATTTGAAATGGGGGTGGGGAAGGATAAAAACAAAAAAGAGAAAATACAGGTACTAAAAACTTATACAATGACTGATAACCAAGCCCCTCTGAAGTAAGAATCTATTATGAACCTAGTGCAAAGCCAAAATTAAGCACAAGCAGGCAGAAAAAAATACTAGGCAATTAGCCATACAAATCAGACAGGAAAAGGTCCTTAGGATGGAAAAAAATGTTCAACGTAGGTTTGGCTTTTACTTTTTTATAGAGGCGAAGACCAAAGTAAGCTTCTATGTGGGCATTGTCACCAATGAGACATTTCCTCAGGATGAGCTGTAAATATATCACCCACTTGCAGAGAAAAAGAACTAAGGACATTCGTTAATGTATGTAGGGTTAGAGAAATCAGGTCTTTCCACCCTCCCACCACTGTGATGATGGACACCTGCGGTGCTGCGAGCATTCCAGGGTGGGCGTGCGCAAGTGGGCGCACCTGAGTTGGACACGGGCTTAAATGGGCGGTGTCATAAGGACGCCAGGACGGACAGTACCGACCAACAGCAAGAGTAACGAGCAGCAGTAAGAGCAGCAGCGGGAGAACAGAAGAGCAGCAAAGCAGCCGAGAGGGTGAGATGCGCCGGGAGCTGGGAGGCCTGCCAGCCTCCCGGCCCCTCGGCCCCCTGCCTGCCATGTACCTGGCCACCTCTACTAAATAAAGCATGAAAAGCCACTGAGGGCTCCAAGACTCTCCTTCCTTCACCCGTCTGCCCGAATCATGGAAAACCTGCCCAGTGTGCCACCTTTCCTGCCGCCACAATGTATGTAAACGTAAGACGCACTGACGGAGTCCATGAATCGATTTAAGAGCTGAAGCACCTCGTCTACCTCAGGGAAGAAAAGGAAAACAGTTCCTGTTTACTTCCTACCCAGTAACTCATACCTGTCAGGGCATTTTCTGAAGTGCAGAGCTGCTCACGGAGCTTGTCCACGTCATCTGGGTGTGCCTGGTCATAGAGTGTACTGCCGACCCACTCAGACTGCGGCTGGTTCAAAACAGGGGTCACGGAGTCAGAAACATACACCACCCGGCCCGTCTCACACGAAACGATGAACAGAAAGCCATCAGCAGCCTCCAAGATCAGATGCTTCAGTTCCTGCCCAAGAAAAAAAACAAACGTTAATACTGAATTCTGAAAAACCAAGTATTACCATGACTCGTGACAAGTACGACATTCCAAACCATGGGAACCTCTTCGTAAGCACCTGCTGGCTCCTGCCTGGTCCACAGGTTTGTAACCTAAATATCATTAAGTTCACTAACAAGGTAATTCCAATAAATATTAACTCAATGTCTCTGTATCATTATCCACCTACTCCTCTTAATCTCGGACTCAAGGTAGGGGATTAAAAGGCTTCTACTAACTTCCTTAGGGTCTCTTTAGGACCTTGCTCTAAAATATTATTATTTTTCTCTCCTCAGATCTATAAATATGATCAAACATATAACCTTCCCCCAAATTTACTCATCTTTTTCATTGTCAAGTGTATACTAAGAGAAGTCCTTATTCACTGCCTCTATTCTCTCACTTTCATTTATTTCCCAATCCTACTGCAATCTTTACTGTTTGTTTCTCTAACATCAGCATGTTAATTCTCTCATTAATGTAACATTGATTAATAAATTAGCATCATGTTAATGTTACGACTGTCCTCCTAACTATCAAATTAAGACCCCTTGCTGGGTCTGTATCATCTGACTTAACCTCTCAGCTGAGTGTGACAATGCTGTCCTTCTATCCTTCGAAAATGTACTGCCCCTCGTTTCTATGACGCCATCCCCTAGCTTTTACTCCTTTCTAAATGTCCCTTCATGCTTCAGGTTTTGTTCAAGTTTTAAATGTAAGCATCTCTAATCTTGCATCTTAAGTTCTCTAGCTATATCGTGCTTTTCTGGTTTTTATTGTTACTGTATACCACACTCTCTTATAAATAACATCTATGCCAACCACTATGAACCAATGCACCTCTACATCCCTGGCCTTGCCTAGTTTTTTTCCTTGGGTTTTAAGAAGAAGGACTTACGAGTACCTATTAAACATTTCAAGTAGGTCATCTACTCCATTCAACTTCTCAAGGACTGTAATTTCCCCCTCAAAAAAACAATCCTCTGTGCTTTTCCAGCATTTCCATTCTTAACAGTATCACCTTCCTATCAGGTTAGAAGCCTCAAAAGCTAACTACTGCCGGGGCCTCCCTGATGGTACAAGGGGTAAGCACCACACTATGAAGCATCCACAGTCACTATAGAGTTCAATCCCTGGCCAGGGAGGTGGCTCACAGGGTGGAGCAGACCTCTCCTGTCTACCTGTTGCTCCCCTCAGCAGTGTATTTCAATGGATCTGCCTGTTCTGTTCCCCACTCTGTCTCTGGGGAGTCCTCTCACCCCCATGCCTCTGGCCTGCATCCCCAGTTCTTGCACACATAAATAAATCTTAAAAAAGAAATCTACCTATTGTCTTTCATATTCCAGTGATAACTCAGTGTTAGCAAGTCTAATTTCCAATACTACGTCACCATGCCAGTCATGTTATGCCAAAACTAATGATTTTATCTTTTCACTTTCTCTCCAATCCATCCTTAACATGCTACCACATCTACTATTACACTTTTGATAACTCCCCACTGTCTAGACATTAAAATCTAGCTTCTTTATCAGGTTCCAGCCAACCTTTATGTTATCATCTCTCAAAAAGGTACTTCATTTTTCAACAGTTCAATCATTCTCACTAAGCTTTTGCAAACACTATTCCTCTAGTCTTTGTTTCCCATATTTGCACCTCTACAGTAATTACAGCTGCAGCTCTAGTACACAATTGACTCTGCACTTATGATTTATTTACACGTCTACCCCTACCAGTCTTTCTATTTTGCACAGTACAAAGGACCTGGTAAATCCACAAAAGTACATTCCCTGGAACGTGTTAAGTTGTTATCTGTATGAATACTGTTAAGACAGATGGGTTAACTATCCCGGTGTGCATATTTATAAAATCTGTGCTATACGAGTCTTCATACAGACCATCCCACTAGGACAATTTGTATTTTTCAATCCAAATTTCTGTTTTCCTTTTACCTCACTGAATGAAAAGGGTAGCATTACAAGTCAATTACTTTTTTCCTTATATTTCTTGTATTTTCTGCAATAAGCACGTGTTATTTTTATGATTAAAATAGAGTATGGCTTCCTTATTCCTAGAGTCTCTGTTAATAAAAATCTTCACTCAGTGAGGCTTCTGAGGCTGGGGGCGAAAAGGGGAGAAGGTGTGAAAGGAGTGTAGGGATGGTGATGGGAAAAAATTAAGAAACAAGTAACCCTCACTCAGGCCTGGTCATTCTGTTCACGCTAGCCTCCCATCTAGTACATATCAAGCCCCGTGTAAACGTTCAACACCCATTTTAGGACAGTTCTTCCCCACATGTACTTAGTGTATATCTAGTATACATATATAGTACACATACATACCTAGTATATACATATGTAGTATACATACTAGATACATATCCCTACATGTATCTAGTACATATCAAGCCCCATGTAAACGTTCAACACCCATTTTAGGACAGTTCTTCCCCACATGTACTTAGTGTATATCTAGTATACATATATAGTACACATACATACCTAGTATATACATATGTAGTATACATACTAGATACATATCCCTACATGTATCTAGTACATATCAAGCCCCATGTAAACGTTCAACACCCATTTTAGGACAGTTCTTCCCCACATGCATTTCAACTCGTGCTGTATCCTGCTCACAAAGCCCAGAAAGCTGGAGGTGTGCTGCCGCCTCATCTTTGCCAAGGTGTACCATCTCTAAGTGACCTGACTGTGTGTGCGGCTCCTCTTAGCACTAGGACTGGAAACTGCTTCAGAGGTTAAGAGATTTTTTTTTCCTTCACCTCCTGTAATCCTAAAGCCAAGGCAAAAGACTGTTTCCATGGACACGGTCATCTCCTCTGTCTGGGATTTGATTGTTCTACTATTTTCCTGCATAAGGTTCTAAAATACCTGTCAAGTTTGTTAAATACTTTGCACAAGTCTCATACTTTCCACTGTTCCAGTGCTAAAAACGTTGTAGTCGGGGGCCAAAACTCACTTTTCCAAGGTCTGAATTTTTACTTAAAGGCAGAAATTTGTCCTACAAGCTGTCGCCCGAGGCACTGCACTCATTCAGTTATGGCCCTTTCCCCCCAAGAGGAACATTCCCAGCAGACTCTGCCACGTGAGCGCCATGCACCCTGGAGACCTGGTCAGTGAGGAAAGACGGCTTGTAGGTGCCGTCGGCGGACGTGTTGCCGGTCCCTCGCAAGGACTTCATGTGGGACACCGCCATGCGTAAGATGGTGAGCTTGTCTGGTTTGCGAGCCAGGGCGCTGCAGGTGGGGACCATATCTGACAGTTCTGTGATGTAGGCCGTCATCTTGTTCCGTCGGCGCCGCTCAATCTCACTGTGATTTTCCCTGCATAGAAAGAGAGAAAGGAAATCCCAGCCAGGTAGGTGGTCACATCTCGCCATCAGGAGATACCAGCTGAGCGGCTAGAGAAATGTGTAGACTTAGTCATAGCTTGGAGTCAGGAGCGCCAACCTTCTCATGCAGAGCACGCATGGAACAGAAACTAGTAAGGCAGACAGAGAACAAGAAGATTCCAGCAAATTCCCTCTATTTCCTGGAAATTTTACTTCCAATGTAAATTATCACTTTCTCAGAACAAAAAAAAAAAAAAGTTTTAGGAAATGAGCCTTAAAAAATTATTTAATTGATTTAAGTTCCTGAGAGACAAATAATCTCAGACTGGCTAACTCCATTTTTACTTCGACTTTTTAAAGACTGAAAATATAAAATGACCGATGTTTTCTAACACAAGTTTGTTACTCAACAGCAGATACTAGAATTGACAGCTCAAGTCCCACTGGTCTATAAATGCCTGCTCAAGCCCTCTCTTCCTAGCCAGAAGACCGAGGAGTTTTACCTGTCCCGCTAAGGCACACAGTCCCACCTTCTTTACTGGGCGTGGTGCAGGAACTGAGCTCGCGGGGTAAGATGCCGTTTGCCAGCGTAGCTTATGGATCCCTAATTTGGGACGAAGCGATTTGGAGAACAGAAGTGGAGTGGGGAGGAAGATGCTTCAAGGCCTGAAAACAAACACCTGGGTCTCCCCGGGACAAGCAGCTCCCATCTCTGACTTCCTCAAAACCAAGACACAGTATCACTGTTCAAAGCGGTGACACTGAATTTCTGAGAAGCAGTTACTCTGTCCTCAGGAGGATGCTCAGAGACTCAGACTACATGCTGCACTTGTGCTTCTACTTGAGCAGCTTTATCTTTTTGCCTCATTTCGATCACCAAATACTCTATTTGAAGCAAAGTTCTCTACGAAAACAAAAAGAAAACAGCTAATCTGATATAAGCCCCTATTGTGTAGAGAAAGCAAACTGAGGTCAAGAAGTTAATAAGTGACATTTCAAGGGCAGCGCTCGCTGGCAATGAATGCTACGTTCTCCCCCTACGTCAGTTTTCTCAGGAGTGAAAGTGTTAGCAGGAGGCAAGAAACAGCAAAGGAGCTTGTGGCCCAGCGATGACAGAGGCAGGGAGGGAGAACAGTGAGCGCTGGTGTGAGCAACGCTCTCTCCTACTGAGCGGCCCCACACCAGAGACCAGGGAAAAGAAAACTTGAGCGCAGCATTTCTTCTGCAGTATTTCTACATCGTTGACAACAGTCTCCTTTCCTGGTGGCCAGAAGATACCACCACATCGCATCGGTCCATTTTTGGTTACTTTGGCTGAAAAAATTGAAATTCTGCTCGCAAACTTAAAGCACCCTTCTTCCTGGCATCAGGTTTCTGACACAGAGGTCCAGGGGATCATCTCTTAAACAGCTACAACAAGCTGCTAAAAGTTTTCTGGGAAACCACAAAGAGTCACTCACCAAAGCAACTCTAGTACAGCTGTGACATAGAACCCAGGCTGTCGGTCTACATAGGAAAACACGGGCAGCTGTCTAGGGTGGGAGGAGTAAATGCTGAGGCAGAGACTGGGAACTAATCATAAACACAGACACATTCATTAGTTTCCTGTTAGGAGTATTCTCCGATTTAAAGTACCAACTGGTCCAGCTACATTATTTATAAAGCTTTTTATTCTGTGAAACTTAGTGCTGAGATAAGGAGGAAAAAAGAAAACATAAAACTAGTAGCAATCCCTTAAATTCCTAAGTAAAGTTCCCTCAACACACCCACTTTCTGATGGAAGAAGGCAAAGTTCCTGTTACATACAAATTTCTAAAAAATGTCTTCCCTCTCTTGGCACAGATAAGGAAAAACACAAAGAGAAGGGAGAAGAAAAGAGCACACGAGAAAAAGGATAGAAAAAGCAGCAGCATCTGCTTCATCATGCTAAAGACACTGTTCTCCTACCTGGCGAGTCTCTCTTTATCCGCAGAGCTCTGCTCATCATCCGACCTAAAAACAAGATCAATGCACTAAGCTAAAATTAAAATAAAAAGGAAAGGATGCAGAGAAGAGAGGAGAAATGGAGATATGACAGGAACCTTGCCTAAACTCTATTAAAGCCATCTGTTAGGATGAAGAAAAAGTATTTTACAGGCCAAAAGACAACATAAGAGCAAGGTCAATATTCTTCATTTATTAATACCAAAAACTGAATACAGAAAGCATTTTGTCAATCAATCTCTGCAGAGATCAAAGATAAACAATGCTTGTTTGAACAAGCACCAACAAGGGAACACCATTCTCACATCTACTTCCCATCTGGGAAGAAAATGACAGCCACATATACTTTTCTATAATGAAAAAATCCAAGAGTAAATCATAATAAGAATGTCAAACAAGTGACCACAAACGCAATCTCTCCAGCACCTAAGCACACACACACTCACCCTCAGACAAAATTATCAATCAGCTTTCACTATGGGAACTAAGAGCTAGGGTTCCAGCATATCCCCTATCCGTGAGTAGATCCCGAAACAGTTCCTATTCAGTCACTTTCCCAATTCTCTGCAACAAAGGCACGACACTGCTGGGTCCCTGGTACCAACTCCCAGCCACTGCAGAGGCTACAAAGACTTACCACTATGTGTTTTTAGAGAACAGAAATACTGTAAGAATTGGTGGCAACTGAAGAAATAAAGGTACTGGCAAAAAATTGGTAGTTAGCAATTTAACAGTGACAAGTACACTTACTTAAGAATATATGGGAAATTTTCTACAAAACTGTCAGCAGGAAAAAACCAAAATAACAGTAATGACAAAATCACATAAAAACGTGTGCATACTGAAGAAGAAAAAGAGAGCTGAATGATATTCAACAGTCTAAAGTTATGTGTGTATGGTATATTATAGGTCCTAAACAAGTTAAATTATAACTTTTATCAAAGTGAGAAAATTCTTACATTTTCAGTTTTTGAAGAGCCACTCCTAGATTTCCAAGAAGCTATGTGAAATGGACCAGGTTAACAAAGCATATCTTAAAGGACTGAGATCTCTTACTGAAAGAAATTTAAATATCTAAATATTTAAATTCCCATGACATCTACTCCTACAAATTACAGATGGACAATTCCTTTACCGTTCCAGTATTTGAGTGAACTATATGCCTGTATAAATATTCGCATTACACAGGAAAAATGAAGACCAGAACAGTCCAGGTCACGCTTTCACAGGTTTTTGGAGTCTCCGCCTAGAGAGCGAACCTGCGCCGTCACCACTATTTGACGGCCACGCTTCTGATGCCGCCTGAAGAACTATCCCCAAACGTGCAAAACAAACATCACACTTCAGAGGTGGCTCATAAGGAATTTATAGACGTGTACTCTGATAAACAAATCCTCAGACACCACTGAAATTCATTCCTCTCCGACGGCCACTGTCACCACTCTAGCCCAGGGCCTTGTGATTCGGTGACTATCTTATTTCAACAGCCTCCTACCCATCTCACTGATTATACTCACTACCAGTATTTCTCTTTAATCAATCCCACATACAGCTAATAGGTGAAAATCCTGTATTCTTTTATATATTATTCTCTCATTCAAAGCCTCTGCTTGCATCTTGCTGCTTCAGTGTAATTTTACACTACTCTGTCTCATATTTCTTAGCTGCATTTTAAAAAAACATACAATTTACTGCTTAATTTATAGACTGAACTTTCTAGAAAAACAGTATCTGAGAACTTAGGAAAAAGCAAAGTACTGAAAATTTATTAAGAAAAGCAAAGTATTTTTTATCTTGATAAATTAAGCACATTTATTTCAATCAAAACTATCTCCAACAAAAAATGTTTTCATTTTTACAAGACTTAAAACCATTATCTGTACAGATTTCATATGCCTCCTTTAATAGCAAATGCAACCAAGAGAGCAATCTAACCACTGTTTCTGTAGACATCTTGCAAACACACCTGTATAGCTGGCCGTCATACACATAACACGTACCGTTAGTTTGAAGTCACGTAATACCTACACATAAACAATTATCGCAATACCTAGTTCCACTAGCTTTCAGAACAGGAAAGAGAAAAGACAGAAACGAAACTCTGACCGAGGTCGACTTAAAAGCCAGCAAGCACGAAGTGCCCAGTCCCACGATATGGAGCAAGACGCGCCATTACAGTACCTGGCAAACCGCTCCTTATCGTTAGACGTCTGATCGTCATCACACCTGCAGGAGAAGAAAAAGATTAGTCCAAATCATTGTACTTGTTAGAGCTATTCCATTTCGAAATAAAAACCAAAGGGGATAAAAACACTCAACAAGGAAAAAAGAAGCCGACGGCAAAGCATGAGACGCGGCACCCCACAGGACTTGTTACGTCTCTGCGGTCGCCTTTCCCTACGGATCAGACACTGCAGAAAAAGAGGAGGATCTAGGAAGCGAGGGCACAACTGCTTCGCTCTCAGTTCAGAGGTACTGATTTGCTTTTCCTAATTGTTAAAATTTAAAAAATTATAAAACCGAACACAGAATTCACTGTCTTGACCACTTGGAAAGGAACAGTTAGCAGCACTCACTACCAGTTTGCTACTACAAAAGCCACAGAGGAGGATGTGCTCAGGGGAGAAAAGCTAATTATAAAAACACTGTTCTCTAAATGATGTAAATTTTTCTCTACTCATAGTCACAGGATGTAGCAAAGATCCATCAACTTTGGACAAAAGAGCTTTGGCTCTCAAGAACTCTTACAGAAACATTTTTCCAATGTTTTAGAACTCCCCAATATGTCTATATGATGACCAAGCCACAGCTGTTGTTTTCAAAACCACACAGCAGAGTTCAGTAGGTAGAAATACAAATCTTAACTTTAAACGTTACTTTAAAAAAAAAAAAGATGTGACTGTACTTGGCATCATAAAACTAAATGCAAGTAACTTAAAGTATGAGTCTGAGTAGAAAGAAAAACGAAGGGGGTTACGAGTGTGTTTATGTACACACATGCATCCAAATGCTTACGTAAGCACTAAACGGTGCTGGCTGGTGGAAGGATACTCAATAAACTGGAAACCGTAGCTGTCCAAGGGGAAGGGCGCTGAAGATCTGACGCTGAAACTATGTGTACTTTTACTAACTACGACTTTGCCCTGCTTAGGAAACGGCTATAAAACATACTGCTCTGTAAAACTTGAATGAAGTTCACTCTGGCCGCAAACATAATAATACACTTAACAGAGTTCCTATACTGATTTCTCCTATAATTCTGCAATGTAGATACTAAGTAACATTTTCAATTTGGAAATAAAAAAGGCAGATTGCAGACTGCAGTCAAGGTTATTTTCCTTTCTTTGACACACTGCTTTTCTTCCTTAAAACAAAGTCATGTAACAGTTGGTCTTAAGCAAAAATAAGTATTTTCCCTCTGAAAGAACTCCATCGATTACTGAAAGTGCATTTTTAGCACTGCAGAATAGTCAATACGCAAGGATACAAATTCCAATTCCTGAGCTACAGAAATCAGCCACTCAGAGGACACGATGCAGCACACACTAAGGACCCCAACAGTTAATCGCCCAGTGTTACGCCAAGCGGGGCCCCTCCCGCACTGACCCAGGACTCGTACACCGGCCATGTGCACGCGGCAGTCTAAGCAGGCCTGACAACCACGCACAGGCTGGAACTCGCCCTCAGGCATGTAGCATCAGCAGGTGAAGAAACGCAGTCTTGCTTCCTTAAGGCAAAGGACCAAGAAGGAAGCGCTACCAGCCATGCCAGCAGAGTCCAGTCCCCAGCAAACCAGGCAGCTGATTCAGTCTTAATGTGAGCCAGGCTAGGTCAGCAGAGGAACAACCCAGTCAATGCACAAAACTGTGAGAAGTAAGAAGTCACTGCCTTTGGTCACACCGCAGCAGATAAGTGGTATGTGCAGTCTCTGCCCTCTCCGCACTAGAGTGCTTTCCTCTACTACGAGAATGTTTGAAATTCTTACGGGTACAACATAATATGTAAATTTAGTTTTAAGATGAAGCACTCTCCTTAAATCTAAGTACAAAAGTAATTTAAGTCAGAAATATAAACATCATTAACTTTACTTTTAATATCTGCAATCTAAAGTTGTACAAAACCTTTTTTTTTAAAGATTTATTTTTTTATGCACACAAGAACTGGGGTACAGGCCAGAGTCCAGGGCGGTGAGAGGATTCACCAGAGACAGAGTGGGGAACAGAACAGGCAGACTGCTGAGGGGAGCAGGGTGAGGCAGGAGAGGTCTGCTGCGCTATGTGGGCCCCCTCCCTCGCCAGCAGCGGAAATCAAACTTGTGCTGCAGCAGCTGCGGTTTGCTTCATAGTGTGTTGCTTAACCCACTGCGCCACCAGGGAGGCCCCAAAAGTTGTACAAAATCTTACCTTAAAAACTTACTGTTCCCTTCTCCATCATCATCAAAATCCAGCCTGGGGAAAGCCAACAACAGATATGGTGAGCTTACCGGTAGTGCCGACCACTGAGAAATCACTAATTCTCAACTCACAAGTACCTGAACACCCACCCAACTGGAAGAAGGAAAAGAGGAAGTGGATTTAAGTCAAGCAAAGCTGTATTACCTCTTCCTTATTACACCAAACTGAGCAAAGGAATTGGGCGACTGAAAAAGAGTAGGACCACTGCAGCTTGTATTTTCCTAGGGTAGCAGTCCACCTTCACCCGAATTTTACATCATAGTATAACCTCTACCAAAAAATGCAGGAATCTACTCAAAATGCACAAGAAAATTAATATGAACAATTCAGGTTAAGTTTCTTTTCTGTAGTCTAAGTTATGTTACCAGCTTTATGAAACATCTCTCAAAACAGTGATTTAAGGCTTCAGAAGACTGTTCAATAATACTTCTGTCCTTCATTCACCTAATAAACATGTAATACGTGCTGTAGTCAAGAAGAGGCGGAAACAAACTTGCACTCAAGGAACTCTTTGCCTAGAAAAGTACAAATAGAAAATAAATGAGAATGGCAAAGTTCCACGTGTGATCAACCTGCTCCAGACACTTAGTGGAAGGAGAGGAACCTTCACTTCAGTGATTAAGGAAGGCTGTAGTTACAAGGGAGAACAACCTCCTACCGACCTCCGTACTCCATGAAGCTAAAACACTGCCCATGTTTCCCCCTTAACCCAACGCTCGCTCTTCGCATCTCTGCTACTGTCACCTGACCGGGCACTACGAGCCCTTCGGTGAGCTGGGTAGGAAGCATGTGCGGACCTGGTGCTCGTTCTTCCTCGTTTAGTCCAACAACTGTCAAAATCCTACCCGTATAAACAGTAACTTCATTTCTAAGAATTTATTGTAAAGAAATAAATTGAAAATAAACTAAACAAAACATAACAAAAGTAACTCAAGCTCTGAGGAAGAAATGGAGGTTGCCAGAGTGGGAGAAGAGGCAGAGGGGCCAACCTGACAATGTGACCGGCAGCAGCCCAGCGCCCGCACACACCTAGCAGTGCGACTCCCAAAACTTAGCAGGATTGTACGCCAATGTAGTAACAGAATTTTATTTTTTAAAAAAGGCCTCAAAAATTATGTAAAAGATGGTCATTTCAGCATTACAGACAGCAGTAAAATATTCAAAACAATTTAGAAGACCCAAAAAGGAATTAAATACAGGCCCTCAAGTTAGTATGAAATTATGTTTATACAAAATATATAACAAGTTAAAAGACAGATTATTATATATTAGGAGACAAAGCCAGGCTATTTAAAATTATATAATTTTTAAATCTACATATAAAGAATGAAGGAATGACATTAAAAAACTGGTTAGAGTTGACTTTGGGTAGTAGCACTACTGCTATCTTATTCTTCTTTCTGTCCATATTTTCTAGTCTTTTTTTTTTTTAAAGATTTATTTATTTATGCATACAAGCACTGGGGTACAGGCCAGAGGTGTGGAGTGGGGGTGAGAGGATTCACCACAGAGAGCGGGGAACAGAACAGGCAGACTGACTGAAACACACTGCTGAGAGGAGCAGCGGGCACAGCAGGAGAGGTCTGCTGCGCCATGTGGGTCCCCTCCCTGGCCGGCAGCAGGGATCGAACTCGTGCTGCAATGGCTGCGATCTACTTCATAGTGCATTGCTTAACCCACTGCGCCACCAGGGAGGCCCTCTAGTCTTTCTATAAAAGAATGTGTATTAGTCTTTTAATATAGTTTCCTGATTACCAATAATACACATATCAGAATATCCAGAATTAAAAATAAACAAATCTCTCTAATCCCATCACCCAGAAATCTGATAAATGTCTTTTTAGTTTGCTTTTTTTAAAAAAAGATTTATTTACGCATACAAGAACTGGGGTATAGGCCAGAGGTGTGTGGGGGGGTGAGAGTCAGAGTGGGGAACAGAACAGGTAGATGACAAAATACACTGCTGAAGGGAGCAGCAGACAAGGCAGAAGTCTGCAGAGCCATTTGGGTCACCTCCCTGGCTGGGGATCGAACTTGTGCTGCGGTGGTTGCAGATGCTTCATAGTGTGGTGCTTAGCCCTTGCACCACCAGGGAGGCCCCTTTTTTGTTTTTTCGATATTGCACATAAGTTCCATGTATTTTCCTCTGATAGAATGGTACACTACATGCACCGTGACTTCATCTGTCTTAATATACCTTGAACATCTTCCTGTACTAATACATACTTGTCACTTCTAATAACCCTACAGTATCCCATTTTTAAATACAAAAATTTATTCAACCAATCCCCCAATTTTGATATTTATATTATTTCTAATTGTTTGCTATTGTATATTAAACCATAACACTGTGATTTAAGAGAATGGATTTTAAAGCTAAATTCTTAAAGTTCATATCCACATCTTCCACTTACTAGCCTTAGAACTTTGGATAAATTACTTATTCACCACATCTCAGTAAGTAAGTTAAAAATACATCAAGACCTGGGTGAGGTAGTGAGCCTTAATGTTAGCCCAGGGATGGCTCTAAACTGTTCTTGTGGGAGGAAACCTAAAAACTAGTTATAATACTAGGGTCTCCCTGGCGGCGCAGTGGGATGAGCACCGCACTATGAAGCAAACCGCAGCCACTGCACCACGAGTTCAATCCCTGCTGCTGGCCAGGGAGGGGACCCACATGGCGCGGCAGACCTCTCCTGCCTCGCCCGCTGCTCCCCTCGGCAGTGTGTTTCAGTCAGTCTGCCTGTTCTGTTCCCCACTCTGTCTCTGGTGAATCCTCTCACCGCCCTGGACTCTGGCCTGTACCCCAGCTCTTGTGTGCATAAATAAAGAAATCTTTAAAAAAAAAAAAGGAGTATTAAAAAAAAACCCAAAACTAGTCATAATATTAGATATATAATTTTTAAAAGGTAAATTTAATACTAAAAATTAGATTAAACACTACCCATTCTTCCAGGCCTTTCCATAACAATCTCGTTTCTGAAGAATTTCCCAGTCTTTATCAACCAATTGTGGACTGTGGTATTTCCATACACTAAAATACATAGCACAGTATTTGTTTCTTCTTAGCAAATGCGACATATTCTATTTTACATTATATTTATGCGTGAATGCTTACTCCTGCCGGGGTATTAAGACAGCACTGTGTCTTACTTACCTCTATCCTACCTGCAGCCAGCACAATGTGTCACACTGACCAGGCATTAAACAAATACTTTTGGAACAGAACGAACTCTGCATTCCAAACCAAGTACCATATCAACACTTACAGCAGAAATATCCTAATGTTCAGCATTTTCTAAATTCAGAGAAGTATGAAGCTTACTAAATAGATTGTGAGAATCCAGACACAAAGCTCAGTGAAAGAGCATACCGTTTTCTCAGCAACAGTGAAATCTTTGGGCTTAGTGATAGTCCTTTATCTTGCATTTTTGGCTTTAAAAAACTACTAATAAGAAGCGCAGGGAAAAACAGCAATTCTGTGTAAGAAAAGATAAAGGGAATAAAACAAGCTATACGACAGCAGGCCAGTAAGTGACAGTGAAGTGAGTGAGGAACAGCCAACAGGGCACAGTCACTATGTTAGACTGATTTACAGGAGAAACATTTGTGACACCCAAACTCACCCTGGCCGACGCTTAATAGCCCTCTGGACAATGGCTCCTCCACCTTGAAGCCCAGACCCTGGGTTCCCAGAAGCAATGGCTGAACCCAGTGATGGAATATCTGATGTCATTTCTGTCAGAGGAAAATGAAACACAATTTTAGAAAACATGGTCCTTGTTTATCATTATCAAATTGGCTACAGGAAAGGCTCAAGCTACAGACAAGATTTCAGCAGTTTGCTAGAAAACCAAATGCTCACAATGGAATTGCTCTTCTTGAATTCTAGCCCTGGTGGAAGAGTAAAAACTGAGTTCCTGCCACTTCATCGAATTTGGAAGAGGAATACTATACTTGCAACCTTCACTTTTAAAAACTTCTAACAGTGACATATTAAGCTAAAACACACATATACGAAGTTGGTTTACACATTTCACTCATGAAACAAATACTTTTAAATTACCTGTTAATTTTATTTCGAAAATACAGAAAAATCCCCAAATAAAAAAATCACCAACATTCCAACATTCAAAAAAATTGTAAAGGGCCTCCCTGGTGGTGCATTAAGCAATGCACTATGAAGCAAACCACAGCTATTGCAGCACGAGTTCGATCCCTGCCGCCGGTGAGGGAGGGGACCCACATGATGCAGCAGACCTCTCCTGCCTCGCCCACTGCTCCCCTCAGCAGTGTGTTTCAGTCAGTCTGCCTGTTCAGTCAGTCAGTTCTGCTCCTCACTCTGTCTCTGGTGAATCCTCTCACCGCCCTGGACTCTGGCCTATACCCCAGGTCTTGTGTGTAAAAATAGATCTTTTTTAAAAAATTATATAAACTATATTTCTTCTTTTCCTACCCCTTCTAGAACTCTCTTCTCCTTCAATTCAGTCTCACCCCCCTGAGTAGACACTGTTAACAGCTGAGTTCATATTATCTCTTTTCCATTACATATATACCTATCTTTCTATCAGTAACAGACATATTTTCTTAATAAAAATGGAATCCTGATCCACATTTTTTTTTAATCATTTAAATGTCAGGCACATCCATATACCCACAATCACAGACATAGACAGCCTCAGTCTTCTTTATGACTTCACACTATAAATATACTATATTTTATTCAACCATTCTCTAACAGGTGGACATGTAGGTTTTCTTTTACTTATTATTTTATTATTATAATTTTTAAGTGTTTTTTTTAAAAAAGATTTCTTTATTTATACATACAAGAGCTGGGGTACAGGCCAGAGTCCAGGGTGGTGAGAGGATTCACCACAGAGAGCGGTGAGCAGAACAGGCAGATCAATGGAAGTACACTGCTGAGGTGAGCAGTGGGCACAGCAGGAGAGGTCTGCTGCATCATGTGGGTCCCCTCCTTGGCCAGCAGCAGGGATCGAACTCGTGCTGTAGTGGCTGCGGTTTGCTTCATAGTGCGTTGCTTAACCCACTGCGCCACCAGGGAGACCCCAATTTTTAAGTTATTTTTCTTGACTATTACAAGTGATGCTCCAAGAACATTTCCATATACAACTTTAAATTCTCTTTTGGTATCTAGTATCTAGGATTCCTAAAAATGGAATTCATCATGTCCAAGTTATAAGCACTTAAAAATTTTGAAGAATGCTATAGTCCAAAGACCGCTATAATTTATGTTCTCCTATAAACATGCTATGAGACTATTTCTCTATCAGCACTAAATATTATACTTTTTAATTTTATCAACTTTATTAGGTAAAATGGTACCTTGTTTTTATTTAAATTACATATTTTTAATTTTAGTCATCTGAAATCAGTGAGTCTGACTCCTTACATCTTTAACTTTCTTTTTTTTAAAGATTTATTTATGCCCACAAGAGCTGGGTACAGTGTAGGCCAGAGGTGGGGGGAGGGGCCGGAGCGGGTGAGAGGATTCACGAGACGCAGAACAGGTTGAATGACAGAAATATACTGCTGAGGGGAGCAGTGGGCAAGGCAGGAGAGGTCTGCTGAGCCATGTGGGTCCCCTCCCTGACCAGGGATTGAACTTGTGTTACGGTGGCTGCGGATGCTTCATAGGTTGGTGCTTAACTCCTTGTGCCACCCGGGAGGCCTCACATCTTTAATGTTTTTATGTTGAAAGCCTTTTCCCAATAAATTTGTAGACTCTATCAGTCTATAAAAGATATAGTAATTCCATTGTCTATTATATAAGTAATTCTGTACCACCTATAGTGGTAAATATAAATAATCAACATAATGTATATTTATGTTGCTTAATTTATCAGCTTCCCAAAATAATTCCTGGGCTTGTAACTCTTCTTAAGAAAACTTATCACCAAATCATTTCTATATTTTATTATAATACTTTTGTTTTCCACACTTAGATTTTAACCCATCTGGAATCTATTATACCCTATGCCAATTTGGCATAAGAAAGGACGAATTATTTTCTTCCAAATGAATAGCTAATTATTTTAATATTATTTGCTTAAGTCATCCTTTCCTCACTTTTTTTTTTTTAAAGATTTATTTATTTATGCATACAAGCACTGGGGTACAGGCCAGAGGTGTGGGGGGTGAGAGGATTCACCACAGACAGAGCTGG
>JAGFMF010011956.1:637319-650294 GCA_019455555.1 Galemys pyrenaicus
CCCTCCCTGGCCGGCAGCAGGGATTGAACTCGTGCTGTAGTGGCTGCGGTTTGCTTCATAGTGTGTTGCTTAACCCACTGCGCCACCAGGGAGGCCCTCCTCACTTATTTAAAATGACCCCTTGTGTCTATGTATAATCTTCTATATATTTATTCTTATTTCCCTACGACTATGTCAATACTGAATAACTAATTATAACAGCTTTACAATACCTATTAATTATTAAACAGAAAACGCATTAATTACCAATTTATTGATAATAATTTTAATTATATTATACAAATATATACTAATATGATATATACTTATATTGTATACTATCTTAATATATTAATATAAATTATTGATTTATTAATGTATCGTCTCCCATTATTTTATATTTTCTTATTGCACGTCAATATATCAACTTCTGCTACTGGGACAATGGAATAGATGTACTTTTCCCTGTTGCTCCTACCAAGTACAGTTAAGAATCCTGGAAATTATACAGAAAATAGACATAAGATACTCTGAAAAGCAGAAATAAGGTGGCTAACAAGTTAAGTAAGGGCCTTAGGACCCAAGGAACAGCACAAGATGTGTTCCCCTGGGCTTTCTTTTTGCCTCACACGCTCCAGACATGGGACTGAAGTCAGCAGCCTGGAACCCCGAAGAGTACAGACAAAAAGAGCCCCCAGACCCCACCACATAAAAAGGCTGAGGTCGGGTTAATTACAACTGGGCTGGGGGGTATCTAAATCCGAGGAGCGCTGTCTTTACGAGAGCAAGGAGAGGGTGCCGGACAGAGATCGGAACGATGCACCCACAGACAGGACAAGAGGGAGGGTTCACCCTCAGCGGCTCTACAAGGAAACAAGTCTGCTGACATGTGACTCTGGATTACGTGTTTCAGAAATATAAGAGAATGTGTTTATGTTTTCAGCCTTCTACTTTGTGGTAATTTATTTATAATAGCCAGTCTGGTAAACTAACACAAGAATGATATGATTCTTTTAATATACCCTAGGTTTGATTTACTAATATTAGCTCCTTTTTATTTTAAAGATTTATTTATTTATGCATACAAGATCTGGGTGCAGGCCAGAGGTGTGGGGGGCGAGAGGAGTCACCAGAGACAGAGTCGGTTGTAGAACAGGCAGACCAACTGAAATACACTGCCGAGGGGAGCAGTGGGTGAGGTGAGGCAGGAGAGGTCTGCTGTGCCTTGTGGGTCAGCTCCCTGGCTGGGGATCAAATTTGTGCTGCAGTGGCTGTGCTTCACAGTGTAGTGCTTAACCCTTTGTGCCACCAGGGAGGCCCAATATTAGCTCCTTTTAAATGGAAGAACTTAGTGTGATGTAAAGGTTGTATAACTAAGGAATATTCTTAGTGTACTTTCCTTATATACAAAAAAAGCAAAATAAGTCAAAAACCTAAGTGTAAGAGCTAAGGGTATGAAACTCTCAGAAGAAACCATAGGAGGAAAGCTTCATGACACTAGGAAAATCTTGACTATATCAAAAGTACAAAAAACAAATTTAGAAAATTCTTGGCATTAAAGGACACAATCAACAGTTAGGGCTACCCATATAATGAGATAAAATATTTGCAAATCATGTATGTGATATGGGATTAATATCCAGAATATATAAAGAATCCCTACAACTCAACAACCACCACCAAAAAACCACAACCCCATCTAAAAGTGAGCAAAGGGCCCCATGTACTTTGCAACTGATTGAATGTGCTTTATCCAACACTGGAGGAAAAATCAAAATTTTATTTTTAAATCAGAATAAATATAAGGACACTGCTTTCTAAGGATACTTTTTCTATGAAGGTTTGAAATAAATAATGCTTGCTCCCTCTGAAAATAAAAATGGGCAAAGGATTGCATAGACATTTTTCCAAAGACATTACCCATGGCTAACAAATACGGGAAAAGATACTCTAGATCACCAGTCATTAGAAAAAGCAAATTAAAACTCTAGTATGAACTCATACCACTGGGAATGCCACCACCAAGAAAGTGAAATAAAAAAGCATTGCTGCAGATGAACACCATTAACTGTAAAATGGTGCAGCTACCATGGAAACATCTTAAGGGATTCCTTAAAAAATTAAAAACAAAACTACCATATACTGTAATTTCACTTGTATGACTACACTCAAAAGAAGAGAAAACTGGGTCTTGAAAAGACTCTTGTACAATACCCACATTCATAACAGCACCATTCAGAATACCCAACAGCTGGAAGCAACCCAAATTTCTAATGACAGAAGAATGGAAAAAGAAGATATGGTATCCACACCCACAGCCTACCATACAGATGAACCTGGAGATAAGCTAAATGAAATGTAAATACAAAAAGCCAAATGCTATTATGACTCCATTTATTTAGGGTACCTAGAAACCAATTTCCTAAGTCAGAGTATAGAATGGGGCTAGGAGAATCGGGGATTAAGAACTTATTTATTGCGAGTCTTAGTTCTCCATGACTGTAAGTTTTGGAGGTAGAGGGCGCTAATGGCTGCACAACAGTGTAAATGTACTACAGAACTGTACATTTTTTAGAGATGTATCTATTTATCACACAAGAGCTGGGGCACAGGCCAGAGCCGCAGGAGGCGAGAGGATTCAGAGACAGTGGGGGAGCAGAACAGGCAGATCGACTGAAACACACTGCTGAGGGGAGCAGCAGGCGAGGCAGGAGAGGTCTGCTGCGCCCTGTGGGTCCCCTCCCTAGCCAGGGATTGAACTCGTGCTGCTGTGCAGTGGGTGCTTCACAGGGTGGCACTCAACCCTCTGCGCAACAGGAAAGCCCAGAACTGTACATTTTTTTAAAGACTTTGTTTATGCACACAAGAGCTGTGATACAGGCCAGAGTCCAGGGAGGTGAGAGGATTCACCAGAGACAGAGTGGGGAGCAGAACAGGCATATCCACTGAAATACACTGCTGTGGGGAGCAGAAGAGGTCTGCTGTGCCATGTGGGTCCCCTCCCTGGCCAGGAATTGAACTTGTGCTGCTGTGGCTGCTGTTTGCTTCACAGTGCACTTCTTAACCCACTGCGCCACCAGGGAGGCCCTGTACATTTTTTAATGGTTAAAATGGCAGATTTTATTTTGTCACAATAAAAAAAAATAATATAAAGAAAAATGTTTGGAGGAAGACCTACATCACCGAAATTAAAAGTATCCACCATAAATGACTATGGAAACTAAGCTATGAAAAGTATATGTAAGGGCCCTCCCTGTTGGTGCAAAGGGTTAAGGTGCAGCACTATGAAGCTATCCACAGCCACTGCAGCACAAGTTCGATCCCTGGCCAGGGAGCTGACCCACATGGAGCAGCAGACCTCTCCTATCTCCTCTGCTGCTCACCTCAGCAGTGTTTCAGTAGATCTGCCTGTTTTGCTCCCCACGCTGTCTCTGGGGAATCCTCTCACCCTCCCATACCTCTGGCCTGTATTAGTATTTTGATTTTTCCAGATAGTTTTCAGTACATATACCACAGGGTTTTGGGAGGGACAGATTATACTGAACCTGTAATTTTTTTCCACTCCTGAAAGTTCTATCATATTATACAGACTGAACTCATTATTTTAATATTTACATAATACTTCACAGTACAAACATATATTTATGGTATTCACATGATCACTATAATAAATAATGCTTCACTATTATCTGTGTATCTTTATGCACTTTCACCAGTAATTCTCTACGATCAGTGAGGAAGTTTCAAAAAGTCAGGTGAAACAGGCCTCAGAAAAGGTAAATGAGAGGAAATAGTCCACACAGACAAAAGATATGATCAAATCCTAAAAAGAGGTACAAAAATAGCGGTAAAGAGAAGCAGGTCAATATGGAGCACAAAGTCTGTACTTGGGAGAAAAGCTATCAAGTCTATCCAGTTGTGAGAAGGCCTTAAATGATAAGATGAAATCTCAGATCTGATTCAACAAATAATTAAAGACAAAATATACCTTTATGTCAGAGTGACCCAAAAAATGCAAATTAGATATTAATCTTAGAGATTTAAAGTTTAATAGCGGCAGGGAGACTAATCACAAATGAAATGACAAAGCCCTAAATTTGTATGATAGCAGGGTGAATATGTTAAGGAATCTCTGAAGTTTTAAAGTGTGTAACTGGTGCACAAGGATACTGTGTTAGGGGCCTCCCTGGTGGCACAGTGGGTTAAGCAACGCACTATGAAGCAAACCGCAGCCACTGCAGCATGAGTTCGATCCTTGCTGCCGGCTGGGAAGGTAACCCACATGGCGCAGCAGACCTGTCCTGCCTCACCCGCTGCTCCCCTCAGCAGTGTACTTCCGTTAATCTGCCTGTTCTGCTTCCCGCTCTGTCTATGGTGAATCCTCTCACCCCCCATACCTCTGGCCTGTATTCCAGTTCTTGTATGCATAAATAAATAAATCTTTTAAAAAAAAAAAAAAGGATACTGGGTTAAATGTATTTGACTTTCTTTCCTTCCCCTCCCCAAAAAAAAAACTGAAAGGGGAAAAATAATTTTATATGACATAAAATCACATGGCTGGGAAAAAAAGCAATAAATTATTGGAAACTGAAACTACTGCCTTAATAGGCAAAGAATTGAATTCTAAGCCAGCAAGGAAAAAGCAGAAAACAAACCAATTTACACATAGGAATCCCCCAAAGTTATAAGGAACTGGTGATTCCAGATATCTGGGGAGGAAGAGGCATAGGATGAGGGGAAGAGGAAATGTGAATGAAGCCTACAAGAAGAATTGTTTCAACATGTTTCAGTGGAGACAGATAACGAGACCACCTCCCCTCTTAATTTCAGACTGCAACTGCCCCTCCTCTTCCCTGTCAAAAGACTGGACACCATGCAAAGCTGAAACTGAGGATACTTGACTGAGTGCAGGGAATTATAACCAATGAATGCATAGTGGATGCTTCACTTTTCACTTGTTGTGCTACCTCGTTCCTGCATTCCGTGTTTCCTCTTTCTTGGTGTACTCTCTCCTACCAATAAAGTATATTCTCTAGCAAAACCCCCAAGAAAAGGGCATCAGGGAGACCCTGGGTTTATGAAAATATCTTTCTTGTACTTCATTAAGTGATATAGTATGCCTAGGTATGGAATTCGATGTTGAAATTATTTCCTCTATATATTTTGAAGACATTGTCCCACTGTCTTCTACTTTCCAGCGAAACCACTGAAAAAACTAATCTGATTCTTGCAAACTGACCCTTTTTTTTTCCTTTCTAGAAGTTTTTAGGATATTCTCTTTGTATCTGATACTGAAATTTCATGATAATGTACCTTGATTGTGTTTGATTTCATTCACTTGTTTGTTTGCTTAAATTTGAAAACTTGCATCTTTTACTCTGGGACACCTTATTTAAACAGGAAAAAAATGATTAAAAAAGATAAAAATGTTCCGCACTGGAGAAAAGGAACTAAGAAGCTGGAGAACTGCTGTTTTTATATCAAATATAAAGCTATGTGTTTAAATATGTGTGAATAATTTTGATTATACTAACTTTAACTATGTTTAAATGTTTATATTTTTATGTATATGTATGTCTAAACACACATATACACACACAAACATTTTATGAAATATAAAAAACAAAAATGTGGGGCTCCCTGGTGGAGTTGAGTCTTAGTACTATCACCACCGAGGCCTTAATTCAATTCCCTGACAGAGAGCTAACCCACATATGGCACGCAGACCTCTCCTGTCTCTCGCTCAGCAGTGTATTTCAGTAAATCGGCCTGTTCTGTTCCCCACTGTCTCTGGTGAATCCTTCCTTCCTGTCTCTCTCTCTCTCTCTCTCTCTCTCACACACACACACACACACACACACACACACACACATACACACAGCACCTCTGGCCTTTACCCCAGTACTTCTACACAAATTTTTAATATTAAAAAAAAAAAACAAGAATTATAACTCACCAGATAAATACAGAAAGGAATCCAAACACTTCTAATTGCTTAGCCTGGGGAAGTGGAAAAACTGATAATCATAAGAGACAAAGAGAAGTTAGGAAAAGCAACAGATTTGAAGGAAATCTGGTGAGAGTGGTGTATAGATGTGCATGGTTAAAAATTATTCCAAGAAGATATGTAAAAAAATAAAAATGAAAGTTTTAGTCTTCAATATATAAAAGATAAATGAAAAAAGTGGGATATAGTAGTTACCAAATAAATGTTTAGTTGAGGTAGGAAGGTAACCAGGAGGGAAGGCAGATAGAAAAATAGAAATAAAGGAAGGTTGACTGGCTTACTAATTAGTCAAGAATTCTAGGACCAGGAGTGAGAGTAGAAAAGGAGAAGCATAATGAGCAAAACAAAATTAACAGGCAAAAGGAACAAAGAGGGACCAGAAGTCAGAACAAGCAATGCCATGTCTCAGACACCAAGTTCAAGGAGACACTCACCAAAAAGGCACAGTTATGAATGTAGAAAGAACCAGAAGGATTCCAGTAAAGACCTTAAAAGTTATTTAATGAGTTGAAAAACAACACTGCAGAAAGAATACAGGATGTTATAGAAAAGATTTAAGGAACTCCAACACTCTTTTAATCCTTTTTCAGCACCTCACACTCACCTCTCCCTCTAGGCAACTGTGCCCTCAAGGCTGACCGATGTATTTCACCTTCCTCATTTACAAAAAAAGTCAATACCCCCTTCTCTGCCTTCTCAAAAGATACTGTACATTTCAGTGGGAAGTAACTTCTAAGTCAAAATGGAAAAAGTCTCATTAAGTTAAAAAAGCATTCTACTGTCTCCACCCTCTAGGAACTATGTGACTTGTGTTATTCACTCTATGCCTTAGTGTCCTCATGTGTAAAACAAGGATATTATTATTACATACACCTCACAGAATTTTGGTGAAGATTAAATAAGATGATACAGTAAGGCCTGAGATAATAACAATAGCTAGCATATAATTACCAATAAATGTTACCTTTAAAAATTAATTCACAATGTTAATGGCTTAATTAATGTCACCTGTTCAAAGGTACTGTCATGTTTACAGTACACACAGATATGGACTTCCAGTGCTGGGTTTTATAGTCATCATTTATTCCACAAGCACTTGCATCCCTGTGAGTACTGGGACGCTGTGGTAAACAAGGAAGGCAAAGGCCCTCCCTCAAGGAACCTGAAGTCTAGTTACACTGTTAAAGCCATAATCTTAGTCTGTCCATTTAATTACGAGGAAGATACAAAATGAAGAAATTTATTTAAAACATGAGGTATAGTTTCTAACATAGAATCAACAAAGCCAGCAAAGTACAGCTTGGCATACAGAAGGAACTTAATTTTCTTCCTTTCTTAGGTGTAAAATAATTGGAGTTATCTTGATCTCAACCCCAACATTCACTCGTGTCCACTCACTAGCGTCATCAGAGCATTTAGGCAGCATTCTTCAAAACAGATGGTTCTACAACCAGGACCTAGCAACGGGCATGGATGATGAACCCGAACAGAACCCAGCAGACTTGCATTTCGGAAGGGCCTGCAAGGTATTCTTTTTTTTTTTTTTTTTTTTAAAGATTTATTTATTTATGCATACAAGCACTGGGGCACAGGCCAGAGGTGTGGGGGGGGTGAGAGGATTCACCACAGAGAGCNNNNAGCAGAACAGGCAGATCAACAGAAGTACACTGCTGAGGGGAGCAGCGGGCACAGCAGGAGAGGTCTGCCACACCATGTGGGTCCCCCCCCTGGCTGGCAGCAGGGATCGAACTCGTGCCTCAGCAGCTGCGAGATTTGCTTCTTAGTGCGTTGCTTAACCCACTGCGCCACCAGGGGAGGCCCTGCAAGGTATTCTTTTGATGTCACATCTAAGAAATCAGTTAAACTATAATCACAGAGATATTGGTGAACACACAGCAATGTCTGCCTTTGAAAGACCATACCACCAAGGAACTAACGTTTAAAATCAGTACTGTAAATAGCCTAAAGAGAAAGAGAAGACATCTAGAGTCTCCAAAGACAGGGAGGTTACAAATTTTACCGGTTTGGGAATTAAATGGCCCTAAAAAGTCATGGCCTAAAAAAAAATCAAGTAAAAAGGGGTTAGTTTACTTGAGCATTGCAATTTAGTTTTTGAAAGTCAACCACCACGTGGCACTGTGGAAGTCTCTATTGTGACTCCCTTATAAGAAAATCATCCATAACAGAGATCCACAAAAGATTTTCATAAAACATCCATTAAACACATTATTCTCATCCTGAGTGGACTCGGTAAAGGGATAAAGCAGGAATGCTGATATATCACTATTTCAAAACAAGAAAACTAGAGTTTTAAGAATGCAGAAGTATCTACTTATTAATCCCTACAAAAATATCTAAGATTCAGATTGGTACAGCAGATCTAATAGCATAAAAAAATGAAGATTTTTTTTTCAAGAACATTAATTGAAATACAATTAGAAAGTAAACACTTCAAAAAATTTTCATAACAGAACATAACTTCTTAAAGTATCTTGCCATCTTAATTTTATACTGCATAAATTCCTATTGCCCTGTATCTGAAAAAGGGAAACAAAGGTAATAGGTAAGAATTTTGTTAATTAATACTTTAAAAACTATTATTTGTAAAGATGAAAAATATGTGAAGGGAAATTTTTTTTAAATATCAGCCTTACAATTCTACATGGCGTTCCCTCCTCTGCCTTTTACTGCATTCTCCATCCACAGTAAACTGTACTTTATAGCACAAAAAGATCCCTACGAAAGAGAATGCCAGAATCAAGGGACGGAAAACTTACTCTCCTACACACTCATTTGTCTCTGGTCCTTATTGACCAGTGCCTTAATCAACACATTACAACTCATACATACGACTTAAAACGGTTTCTTTGAAACCGTCAGTATCCCATACATAGGCAAGAAAGATACAGCCTAAGATTTCATAAACTGCCTCAGCCACCACTTCTACCTGCCAATGGTAAGTAGAATTAGTGATAAAGAACATGAAGAATTATCAATTCATGCAGGGGAAAAAACCCATCATCGTATTAGAACTATTACTTCAGAACAACTCAGAGAGCACAGTATCAACTAAATCTTACTCTTCTTTTGATTCAGCACCACGTTAAGACACAGCGAAGGGTGCAAGAGCCAAATCCCCTCAAAGACACTGAGGAGCTACCGACAGTCTCTGTAGCATATTCTACATCAACTGACAAGACCATCAAGTTGATATTAACTCTAAGGACTAATTTAAATAAAGACTAAAGAGTTAAATTATTACAAAAATCCTCTACAGACATAAGAGAAGAAACAAACAAGAACCGTAGGAGCACTTAACATCAGGAAAAAAGACAGTAGGAAAAAACTCAAGAAAGTATGATGTCTCTAGTTCCTAAAAAGGCTCTGCGGAGCGATGGTCTGACCAGGCAACAAAAAATTTTGACCCATTTACTTTCTTTCACTGAGTACATTTCCAGCCTGTCCCTCCATTTATGGTCCTCATTTCCCAAAATGCCCAGGCTGCTAACAGTCCACAATGCATCTATAAGCTCTTCCTCTTGATAGAAAGCATCAAATGGAGAAGTGGAAGAAAAAATTTTAATTACTATGTGGCAAACACTGGCTTCAATAACTCAGAAGAGATGGAAGAATTTTAAATCATCAAAAAAACTGCAGAAGCAGGTCACCAAGGGACAGTAAACATAATCCAGCATTTCATTAACAAGGATTTTGCACAAGTGCTATTTTATGTTTAATAACTTAGTATTGATCAGCTAATGAAAATATGGCCAAGAGATTGTCATTCTGGTTACTGTTACTTAAAAAACAAAACAACATAAAGCAACCTCACCTACACTACTGGAAAAAAGCTTCTGACATATGCACTAAATTTGTTTACCCAGGCAACCTCTTAATAAGAGAAAAGCCTTGCAACTTGACCAGGGTTCTCTAAGTATTTTGCAGTGTGTTATCAATTAAAATCAGTTTATCTTCTCCCTAGTTAGCTGATTATTTTACTACAAAGTCAGGTTTGCCAAAAGAATAGCATTTTTCCAACTTTATTGGAATTTTATTCCAATAAATTTTATCCCTCACCACTTCATGCAGTGGAATTATAGCCGTTATTTTAATATTTTTATCTCTAAAACACTTTTTAAATTTTTTAAATAATACTGACAAGTGACAAGTTAATCGTTTCTTTAAATAGTTTTATTCCCAGAAACATGGTAGAAAAGATGGTAAATGTCAGTGATTCAACTGTAACAGCAAACAAAACCTGAGTATTGCAAAATACTCAGAGACACGAAAACCGACCATCTTAAATCTCAGTGCGGGGACATAAGTCAATCCCTCCCACGGGTTTATTTCGAAGAAATTCAACCCCATCCTTTTTTTTCTTAAGTGAGAGACTTCTGGGGAAGGATTTTATTTTTCAAGGCATGGCCAAGGCTCGCGAGGCAGAGCAGGACCCTCAATGAAATACTTCCTCGGGGTCATCACAACTGACACGCCGCGGAGGGCGCGCCGGGCCCGGGTTCGGAGGCCGGCCCGTCCACGCGGGGACCTACACCCCGCCACCTGACGGCTGCTCGCGGGGAGCTGTCAAGTTCCCCCCTTCGCAGGGACGCTCGCTGCCAACAGGCACGGAGCGAACTTTCCTGCAAGAGCCGGACCGGCCTCGACGCGCCCCCACCCGGACCAAGCCCCGGGGCTCGGGATGCTGGCGGTCGGCACCCCGCCCGAGCCCGGCGGGACGCGCACCCCGGCCGGGCGGCACGGGCGCCGGCCCCTCGGCCGCCGCGCGGCGGGGACGAGCAAGGGCGCCCCGAGGGCCCTCGCCGGGGCGCGCTGAGCCTTCGGCGCTCGGAAGTCCAGTTTGGCCCGCTGCGGCGCGGCCCCGCGTCACCGACCCAAGCGCCCCCCGAGCGGAACGAGCCCTCGCGCGCACCGGCGGCCGCACGGGCGGGGTGCGCGCCCCAACCCCCGCCCCGCCGCGGGCCCCCAGCCCACAGGTGCGTGCCCGCGCCCCCTCCCCCGCCGCCCCGTCCCCCGCGCCCCCAGCCCCACCGCGGCCCCTCAGCCCGGGTCTCCTCAGCTGCCAACCTCTCCGGCCCCTCCCCCTTCGGAGGCGCCCCGTCCTCCGTCTCCTCACCCGGGGTAGCAGTAGACGCCGCCATGGCCGTAGGTGCCACCGCCGTCGCGCCACCCCCCAGTGGGAGGAGCCGCCGCCACCACCGGACCGGGGGGAGGGGGAGGGGAGCGCCACTCCCCAGACGCGGCGCCGGCCGCCGCCACCGCTACCGCGGAATCCAAGATGGCGGCCGCAGCAACCCCCTCCGTACCCAGCGCCTACGTCGACTAAGCCGCGCCTCCGTGTGGGCGGGGCCACGTCGCGGCCAGCCTCCGCGAGGAAACTGCCCAATCGAGACGCCGAACCGGGCGGGGGCGGGGCTGGCCGCGGCGCCCGCGGGTCCCCGGGAGGAGGAGGAGGAGGGCGAGGAAGAGGTCCAGCTGTCTCCTTAAGCCCGCCCCTGTGCGTCAGAGGTCAGTGGCCAGGACAGGGGAAAAACAATTTTACTAAAAAGCCTTGCTTGCTTGTGGCTTTGCGCGATGGCCAGCTCTGCCTACGATCTACTTTGTAATACCGCTGTAGGTGCGCTGATGCTTGAGCTGACGTGCTGGCCTTCTAGAGTTCTTACCCCGGCTAAGTGAGGACCTTTGTCCCTGGTGGAAAAGTTCAGTACTCTTTTCTGAACCCAGCCATGGAGCGGGTGGTGGCGAGGGTCTAGCACTTGTCTGCTGAGGGAGATGCCCCTGCCCAAACAGCAGGCCATGTCGGCACACCCTTTCTTTTTAATGCTTTTACTTTTATTTGCTTTTATTTTATGCGGAATTTATTCCTGGGAAGTCAGTTTTTGTTTCTTCGGTTTTTTCAGGGATTTTTTTTTCTGCTGTGCAACCTCCTCTTCTGCCTTAGAAACAGCCTGCTGTTCTTGAGATCAGTCTTTTCAGACTCAATCTGCTGTTGATTCCGAGTGGGGTAACTTCTTTTGGCGAATGGCAGGGACGCAGTGAGGGGTTTTAGCAGGGCACTCAGAGCATGAGGGCTGCACAGATTTCGTTTTGAATAACAGGAACCACTGGGCACGTCAGGTCAGACACTGTCCGCAGTGCTTATGTGTAGCGATTGATCCACGCAGGCCTCACGACAACACTCTGAGGTGCATTCTCTTACTTTTCCCATTTTCAGATAGAGAAGCTGGAACTAGGAGGTTATGCAAGGGACACTCGGTCAGTGAGCGGGTGTGGGAGGTACGAAGTCTGACCCCAGGGACTGTTCACTCATCCCCAGTGGTAGCACTAGGGGGTACTAGCCACTGCCTTTTAAGATCTTGCATAAATTGATATAAACTAAATAGAGTTTTAGCAGAAATTGCATTGTGTTATTAAACACTTTTTTCTGCTTTCACTTTTATTAGCTTTTATTTTATGTGGAATTTATTCCTGGGAAATCAGTTTTTGTTTCTCAGGTTTCTTCAGGGTTGTTTTTTTTTCTGTTGTGCAACCTCCTCTTCTGGCTTCCGAACGATTTGCTCTTTTTCAGGAAGAATCAGCTCAGTGTGTGCTGGTGGGAATGTAAGCTAATCCAACCATTATGGAAGGCCGTATGGAGGTTCCTCAGTCTACTAGAAATGAAACTACCATTTGATCTGGCAATTCCACTCCTAGGGATCTACCCAAAGGACACAAAAACACTGATCCAAAAGAGCACCTGTACTCCTATGTTTATCGCAGCACTATTTGTAATTGGTAAGACATGGAAATAACCCAAAAGCCCAAAAGTAGAGGACTGGATCAAGAAGATGTGGTACATATACACAGTGGAATATTATTCAGCAATCAGAAACGAGAAACTAGGGGCATTTATAGAAACATGGATGGAACTAGAAGGAATTATACTCAGTGAAACAAGTCAGAAGGCAAGAGAAAAATATCGGATGGCTTCA